>SJYO01026388.1:5003374-5066800 GCA_006410555.1 Capra ibex | reverse complement strand
GTCATCATCTATATTACCAGTAGACTCAATTTAAGTGGGTAGGGTCAGGTAAAATCAAACGACTAAGGATCTTACGGCTGTAAGTGAGAACGGTAGAGAACAAACTGGTGAAGGTTAAACGGAACTAAGTACCTGGACTGTAAGGTCCAAGGACACGTTATAACGACAAATGTCGTAGTCTAGAATGAAGATAGTGGTCAGTGTAGGTGTTGACCCATAACAAAAACGAAACCGAGGTAGGGAAGTAAGAAAGACCTCAATAAAGAGGTGACTAGAGGTCATCGTATAACCCGTGGATGACTGGACCCCTCAAGGAGAAANAAAACGGAAAAGGATGACAAGTACCCCAAGAGTTCCGTTCTTATGGCTTCACCGAACGGTAAGGGAAGAGGTCACCTGGTGTAAGACAGTCTGGAGAGGTGGTACTGGGTGGACAGAACCCAACGGGGTGGGTAGAAGCCAACGGGGCGTCCGTACCGAACCAAAGTAACTCAATCTGTTCCGACACCAGGATCACACTAATCTAACTGATCAAAAGACACTCATACCAAAGTCACACAGACGGGTGACTACGGGAGAACGTTGTGGATGGTAGAATGAACCCAAAGAAAATGGAACCCACACCCCATAGAGAAGTACCGACGAGGTCGTTTCGTGTCGGCGACGAGGAATGGAACCTGCTCCCCATAGAGGAATGGCGGCGGCAAGGACTGGAAGTTGCTCCCTATCGAGGAGATCCGGGGGGACACGGACACGTCGGTGGCGAGGAGCCCAACGAGGAGGGTCGGTGGCCGGAACCGGAGCCTGTACCTACCGAGGAGGGTCGACGGTGGGGACCGGAGTCCGCGCTCCACCGAAGAGGGCCGGTGGGGACTGAAACCTGCACCCCACAGAGGAGGACTGACGTGACTGGAGCCTGTGCCCCATCGAGGAGGGTCGGCGGCGGGACTGGAGCCTACGTCCTATCGAGGAGAGTCGGCAAGGACACGACAGCGTCGGACCGTGAGATCCGGCGACGGGGACTGGAACCTGCACCCCATCGAGGAAAGCCGGCGAATAATGAGTTGGAATTTTTTTACTTTATTACAGTAAACGTCGTTTTACCTACCTGGATCTTTAATAATATGATTCACTCCATTCAATCTGTTTCTGTACCATCTGTTTCTATACCATAGTAAATTTACACCTTAGTTTTTTACTATGTTTTATCTTTATCTGAGTATCTAAATCTTTTGTTCGAATACTAATGGTTTCTCCTCTCACACCCAACCCCTCTCTATTTAATCCTCAAATTCTAATTGTATATCTGTGATGAGATATATTTTATCTATTTGTTGTACTAGATGATATATCGTGTCCTTGATATAAATTATAGAACACCATTGGATATTACCTTTTTTTAGAATTTTGATTATATATATATCCATATACACACACACACACACACACACACACACACACACATTACCTTATTAGCACAACCTCTTTTGAGACCTCTCAAGGAACCTGACGTTCCTCTAGGTTGGTCAGGTAAGATTTCCTCTAGACAGGACCCACAAGAAACCTTCCTTACTACGATTTCGACTTTGAGGCCATGAAACCGGTGGAGAACACTTCTCAACTGAGTAACCTTTTCTGAGACTACGACCCTCCCTAACCCCCGTCCTCCTCTTCCCCTACTGTCTCCTACTCTACCGACCTACCGTAGTGACTGAACTACCTGCACTCAAACCCACTTGAGATCCTCAACCACTACCTGCCCCTCCGGACCACACGACGTTACGTACCTCAGCGTTTCTCAACCTATGCTGACTCGATGACTTGACTTGACTTGACTTACCTTATTAAAACCCCATGTGGAATTGATTGTGTTATAACATTTAATTGGTATGAATTTATTTTTTACCATATAAGTTTAGGTTTCTATTGACTTTTCTTTCGGATACTATCAAGGTGAACTTCTATGTAGGTAATTGTTTTATATGTGTGTGTAGGAAACTATAGATGAACACACAAGGTCTGGTTCTTCGTTTCACTATAAACTATGATATGAGTCTTGAAGTAAATAAGATGGACTTCAAAAAGAAATCTTCTCTATATATCGTTCGTCTTGTGTGAATTGTCAACAATCGTTGAACTAATCAATTCTTTTATATGAGTGAATTAAATTCTACTTATATTTAACTACTATCATGTAGTATTTATTAGTTCTGAAAACAAATTTTTCTATGTTTGTATAAATATTTATCTTTACTTAATCAGAAATAATAATGAGATCTTCTCTTTACTTACTTAAGAGAAATAATTCCAGTGATAAAAAGAGTTTGACTTTGGAATGGGACCCGTGGTACCCTTTAGACCCACACTCGGTTGACAAAAACAAACTAGGAAACTTCTTATCTTTACGAGGATTTGGTGACACATTTGTTCGAAAATATGGTTAACACATATAATAACAGACTGATTTTAAGATTCGGAGAATTGTCGAGTAAATAAAATGGTACATTTGTTTTTAAGTCAGTAGATTAAAGGAAGTATGCGACCCAGAAACCTCTCTTTAAGCAGGGAGTTTGTTGTGAGAAAACCTTCCGGTCAAGTAATAAGAAGAATAAGTCCTTACGTCTTTGACCATAACAAGATTCTAAATAACATCAAGAAGAAATACAAAGATCGAACCTTTTGTTGACTTTTAAAGGTGAAATTAAACACCTCTGTAACTTTACAATTTTCTAATTGGACACACAAACACGGAATCAGAGAGTCAGCACGGGTCCAGAGACTCTGGAGTCCCTGACATCTGGTGGTCTGAGAAGACAGACACCTTAAGAAGTCTGTTCTTATGATTTCACCCAACGGTAAAGGAAGAGGTCCCCTAGAAGGGTTGAGTCCCTAGTCTGGACATGGAGGACACCGAGGACGTAACATCCACCTAAGAAATGGTAGACTCAGTGACATTAGATTCCTTATGACTTTGAAAATTTCTCACATAAACTTGTTTTTAAATAAACTGATACTGTCATGATTTAACGTTCACCGAACCACTGTCCTCACCTCGTCTCTGAAGACATCTCTTTCAAGAGTTTGTTTTTGCCCTTTACTAAGCTAACCGGTATCGAATTTCAGTCAACCGACAAACAACGACTATTAGGAAGTCCAAGACTAAAACATTTGAACTCCGTAAAGGTCCGAATTTAAAACAAAACGAATATATCAGGCGATACCCGAAGTCAAGTTAAGTCAGTGAGTCAGCACAGACTGAGAAACGGTGGGGTACCTGACATCGTGTGGTCCGAAGGGACAGGTAGTGGTTAAGGACCTCGAACGAGTTTGAGTGCAGTAAGCTCAACCACCTCAATCTCGGAGGAGTCAGATTAGGTAAATTGTGACACATTATATATTAAAAAAAAAGGAAACCACAATCAAGATTTTCCAGAACATCCAGAAGTATCTTGGCAAGTTGAAGTCGAAGAAGTCACAATGACCAACCCCGTATCCGAACCTAATGGTACTATAACTTACCAAACGGAATCTTTACTTGTCTCTAGTAAGACAGTAAAAACTCTAACGTAGATTTATGACGTAAAACCTGAGAAAACAACTGGTGCTACCGATGAGGTAAAGAAGATTCCCTAAGGAAGGGTGTCATCATCTATATTACCAGTAGACTCAATTTAAGTGGGTAAGGTCAGGTAAGGTCAAACGACTAAGGATCTTCCAGCTACAAGTGAGAACGGTAGAGGACAAACTGGTGGAGGTTAAACCGAACTAAGTACCTGGATTGTAAGGTCCAAGGATAAGTTATAACGAGAAATGTCGTAGCCTGGAACGAAGATAGTGGTCAGGGTAGGTGTTGACCCATAACAAAAACGAACCGAGGTAGGGAAGTAAGAAAGACCTTAATAAAGAGGTGAGTAGAGGTCATCGTATAACCCCTGAATGGCTGGACCACTCAAGGAGAAAACCATAGGAGAAAACGGAAAAGGATGACAAGTACCCCAAGAGTTCCGTTCTTATGACTTCACCGAACGGTAAGGGAAGAGGTCACCTGGTGTAAGACAGTCTGGAGAGGTAATACTGGGCAGGCATAACCCACCGGGGTGTTTAAAACAGTTTTTGAAAGAGACGTAGATGACTCTGTTCGACTTCAACTTACCAAGACACTTCTACATGTCCTGGAAGATCTTGACTGTGGGTTTTTCTACAGGAAAAGTAATATTTCTTGACCTTGCGTTTTCATCCTTCAGTCCTTTGTGGATCTCATTATCCGTTTAAACCGGAACCTCATGCCTTACTTGGTCCCGTCTTATGTAGTACTCTTTGTGACCCGACCTTCTTTGTGTTTGACCTTAATTCTAACGTCCCTCTTTATAGTTATTGGAGTCTATACGTCTACTGTGGTGGGAATACCGTCTTTCACTTCTCCTTGATTTTACGGAGAACTACTTTCACTTTCTCCTCTCACTTTTTCAACCGAATTTCGAGTTGTAAGTCTTTTGCTTCTAGTACCGTAGACCAGGGTAGTGAAGTACCCTTTATCTACCGCTTTGTCACCTTTGTCACAGTCTGAAGTAAAACCCCCCCGAGGTTTTAGTGACGTCTACCACTAACGTCGGTACTTTAATTTTCTACAAATGAGGAACCTTCCTTTCAATACTGGTTAGATCTATCGTATAACTCTTCGTCTCTGTAATGAAACGGTTCTTTCCAGACAGATCAGTTCCGATACCAAAAAGGTCACCAGTACATACCTACACCCTCAACCTGACACTTCTTCCGACTCGTGGCCTCTTGACTACGAAAACTTCACACCACAACCTCTTCTGAGACCTCTCAAGGAACCTGACGTTCCTCTAGGTTGGTCAGGTAGGATTTCCTCTAGTCAGGACACACAAGTAACCTTCCTGATTACGACTTCGACTTTGAGGTTATGAAACCGATGNTTGTCACCTTTGTCACAGTCTGAAGTAAAACCCCCCCGAGGTTTTAGTGACGTCTACCACTAACGTCGGTACTTTAATTTTCTGCAAATGAGGAACCTTCCTTTCAATACTGGTTAGATCTATCGTATAACTCTTCGTCTCTGTAATGAAACGGTTCTTTCCAGACAGGTCAGTTCCGATACCAAAAAGGACACCAGTACATACCTACACCCTCAACCTGACACTTCTTCCGACTCGTGGCCTCTTGACTACGAAAACTTCACACCACAACCTCTTCTGAGACCTCTCAAGGAACCTGACGTTCCTCTAGGTTGGTCAGGTAGGATTTCCTCTAGTCAGGACACACAAGTAACCTTCCTGATTACGACTTCGACTTTGAGGTTATGAAACCGATGACTACACTTCTCGACTGAGTGACCTCTTCTGGGACTACAACCCACCTTAACCCCCGTCCTCCTTTTCCCCTATTGGTTCCTACTCTACCGACCTACCGTAGTGGGTGAGTTACCTGTGCTCAAACCCATTTGAGACCCTCAATCACTACCTGTCCCTCCGGACCACACGACGCCAATTACCCCAACGTTTCTCAGTTTGTACTGACTCACTGACTTGACTTGACTTGACTTATATATTAAATTTCAATATCCCTGGAGTCTCAGAAATACAAAAGTAACTATGGAACAATGGATCTTCACCTTTTTTCTTTTGGAGTTTTTTGCACAGTGAACGGTTTTGACTAGGTGAGGAATTTCAGTTTCTTCCGGGATCTTGTATCCGAAACAACAAGATTAAAAAACTAAAAAAAGGGGTGATTAAGAACGACTGATAAGACACAGGAGGAGAACTCGTCCATTTGTCTCTATGACTTTTCACAAAAAAGATGGATATGAACTAAGATGTGAATATTTAAGTCTCATAAATATCTTATCAGACAGTTCACGAAAATATCGATAGTGTGAATTCGTAGCTACTTTCACTTCACTTTCACAATCAGTGAGACAACACAAGTTGAGAAGACTGGGGTACCTGACGTCGGGTGGTCCGAGGAGACGGGTACTTTAAGAGGTCCGTTCTTATGACCGTACCCATCGGTAAAGGAAGACATCCCTTAGAAGGTCTGGGTCCTTAACTTGGACCTAGAAGAATTGACGTCCTCCTAAGAAATGGTAGACCCGGTGGTCCCTTCGGGTCTATAGGTTTAGGTTTTATATCTCTGGAGTCTATCTACTGGTTGGTGTGAATAATTCATGATCTTGTCAGTTTAAAGTAAAGGTCGGTACAGTAAAAACGATCAACACACTGTCTTTGTAGTCCGTTACATCAAATTAACTATTATATTTATTAAAGGTTCATAGTTAGAAACACCGTGAGGTATCAGTTATTTCAGTCTACCAAACACGTTAAGTATTATATAAATCATCGTACATCCGTCGTAAACTTTCTTCCTAACCACATACAATACCCGAATTTCCGACTTAATTCGACAACTTCGTTTATTCGTGTTCCATGATTCATTTAAATGTTATCGTGTATAATAGTCCACGATCGTTAACCTAAGTTTCTTTATCTCAACTCTCTCAATTTCTATGTAAAATCTTATGAGTCAAAAAATTTTATTTATTTCGTGTATTGAGAACTTATTCCATTTTTTAAGAATATTATTTATGAAATTTTTATCCCGTCGATATTTTTAAAGGAAGGGTTCTTCTTTTCTTTATATAAAATTTCATTCTGATTTCCGTGTATTTAAAAACCGACATTTTACAATCGAAAAGAGGTTCCTCTTTACTTAACCTTTTTACGAGTGACCCCATGTAATTTACTATTCAGAGATAAAAATTTTTTACCCTAGTCAGCTATCTTTTCTTCCTTCTATCAGTAAAGGAACTCCAAATTACTTGAGTATCCTAATATATCCGTAAAATATCCTTTTACTCGAAAAAGTAACTGTTAATTGATATTTTCATGGTTGAAACGTTTTATCATAAAAAAACCAAAGTTAACACTTTCCTCTCTCTGATAACAATATGACTAAATAATCAGTTAACGACCATAATTCTTGATCGATACTTGACACTTTGTGTACAATTTGTATAATAACTTTAGTAAGACAGTTATCTTAAAAACTAACCCTATTGATAGACTTACAGAATCATGGTTGAATTAATACAAAATAAAACCTTTAATAAAGAATTATTTACAGATATATGTCATCCAATCACTTATTATGTGACTTTACCCGAAGGGACCACCGAGTGTATCATTTCTTAGGGGGACGTTACGTCCTATGGACCCAAGTTGGGGACCCACCCCTTCTAGGGGACCTCCTCCCGTACCGTTGGGTGAGACCATAAGAACGGACCTCTTAGGGATACCTGTCTCATCGAACCACCCGATGTCCGAGGAGAAGTACCCTAAAGAGTCCGTTCTTATGACCTGACCCAACGGAAGAGGAAGAAGTTCCCTAGAAGGGGTGTTCCCTACTTTGACCACAGAGAACCCAACGACCACCTAAGAAATAGTGACACGGTGGAGGTCGGTCGACACTTGGAGGTGATCTCGGGTTTTTACAGTTAATCTCAGTTGATAAGTCTTCGACCAACAGGTCAATTACATAAAGGTAAAAAAAGAGGTTATAAACAACAAAGAAAAAGTAACAATCGTTTTTCTTCTCCGTTACGGAAACTTTCACTTTACACAACTAAACACATTTTTTGATTGGACTTAAAATCCGTATCAACTTCTAATTCTTTTGGATAATTAAATTTATCTACCTTGTAAAGAACTTCTAAAGTGAATGAGTATATAAAATACGGACCTATTTGATGAAAGTTCATCGAACACGTAAAGACGGAGTGTTATCACTTTTATGTTCACTTTCAACGAGTCAGTATAGGTGGAGAAACGTTGGAATACCTGATATGGCAGGTACCTTAAGAGGTCGGGTCTTGTGACCTCACCCATCGGAAAGAGAAGAGGTCCTTTAGAAGGATTGGGTCCCTAACTTGGGTCCAGAGGGTGTAACATCCGTCTGAGAAATGATCGACTCGGTGTCCCTTCGGGTTCTTGTGACCTCACCCATCGGATAGGGAAGAGGTCGTCCATAGACCTCCTATCGAGAAGAGGTCCTCTTAGGGAAGAGGACGTAACGTCCGTTTAAGAAACGGTTGACTCGTTGGTCCCTTCGGTCTACAGTTTGTTACGGTCTTTATGTAACTTTTTTATTTTAAAAAGTTATTTGTACACTTACACGTTACTATCCGTTTACTATACACTGTATGATTTAAGAACTAGTAAAGAAAGATGACGATTTGTCATTTGATTCCATGAAGGTTAAGTTTAGTCGTTTAATAACGGACTTTTATTTGAAACTCTAAACAAGAAGAGTCTCTATAAACAAAATACATTAAGTATAGTATTGATAGAGAACAAAGATGAGATATTAATTGATCTTTAATCAATTATTATAACTTTGTCCTTAATTTTACAAAGGGATAAATGAGGGATTAAAAGGTCGTATAACACATTCTTTTAAAGTGACATAAATTTTTATAAAAATATAACTACACACATTAATGATGTAAAATATCAGAGGTTAGTTATTTTCTATAGAAATTTCCATTACTTTCTTCTTTGTATTCGAACATTAAACGATACAAATTACTATCATTATCTTCACTCACAGATAAAATCATTAATGTTTCATTTTTAAGTCTCCTTACTATAATCTTTCTATTGAAAATTTACAATAGAAAATGAAATACAGTTGATAAATTACTGGAGGAAAATCTGACTAGTAAATATCATGTTCGTATTACCCTTAGCTACTGGACCTATTTTACTACCTTTTATATCTAAATTTAAAGAGGTAAAGTTAGTCAAAGTTGGTCAGTGGACGAATCACTGTAAGTGTCAGTAAAATTTCACTAACTTTATTTAAACTAGTATGTTATTTGTTACTGAAATTTTCTTATTTTTATTTGTATTTACAAAACACAAGAATTATTTAATTTTAAAGGTAAGTCAAACTATCCATTAGACTGTAACATTGTAAGTGTAATTATAAAATCGGGTGAAACCCCCAATGATAAAAATGACTATAACGGCATGGATTACTGAATGTGAAAACATGTTCATTGATAGGTCCGTTAGCTGACGTCTATATTACTCGTAAAGTTTCTTCTCTTCTCTACACGGGAATACTCAATAGACAGGTCCAAGTAACGGGTAAAGGTGTCTGCACAGTTAAAGGAGAATAAAAAAAACATTCTCTGTATCGTCTGACAATGGGGAACTATTGCGTCGCATCACTAACCCGTGTCTTCAGACCGGGTCTGTCGAACTCAAGTAAAGGGTCGAAGTCGTAAAAAGTCGACTTTTTATACCCCGTTAAAAGAATTGGGAAAAAATAAGGACGGTAACATTTTATGACCGTTATTACGATAAGTAGAGAATCGTAACAATCGTTTCAAATTTTACGGATGGTGCATATTTTGAGAATCTTTGAGATAAGGAACTAAAGGAGAAGGTATTTTGTTCGTATTATTAGTATTACGGTAAAATATCTCCACGAGACTCTCATTGACGAAAATCCTCAATTCACTAGTCTTACCACGGACTGTAAACGATTCACCATACATTAACGTTCACAATAATCATAAAAATGAAAATAATAGTAAAATACCAATAAGAATTTAACGGATCACATTTTATTAGGGGAATAATAATAATAATATATCACGTTTATTAACCCAAATACCATAAAAGAGTTCAAAACTTAAAAAGATGTTACCATTGTAAAATATCTGTCTATATACAATCAATATAGTAACGTAAGAAATGTACTTGATAGAATTGACCGAACACGACGGTATTGTTTTATAGTATCTGACTCACCGAATTTGCTGTGTGTGAATAAAGAATGTCAAAACCTTCGACCCTTCAGGCTAATTCCACGACTCTAAACAAACGACCACACCCGGGAGAAGGACCGATCTATCGACAAAAATGACAAGCAAATGTACTTTTTCTATGTGTCGGTCTTTATGATTCTACGATTCTATAGACCGACGAACGTACGTACGAGTCAGTCAAGTCAGTCCAGGTTGAGAAACATTGAGATACCTAACGTCAGGTAGTCCAAGGAGGCACGTATCCTAAGAGGTCAGTTCTTATGACCTTACCTAACGGCACGGGAGGAGGGTCGCCTAGAAGGGTTGAACCCCTAGTGTAACGTCCTCCTAAGAAATGGCCTAAGAAAGGTGACCCCTTTGGGGAAAGGAGAAGGATATTCCTGAGATTAGAGTAACACCCTTGAGGTTAGAATACTAGAGTAGATTTGGATTAATGAAGCGGTTGTTTCCAGGCAGATCAGTTTCGATATCAAAAAGGTCACCAGTACATACCTACACTCTCAACCTGATATTTCTTTCCGCTCACGGCTTCTTAACTACAAAAACTTGACACCACAACCTCTTCTGAGAACTCTCAGGGAACCTGACGTTCCTCTAGGTTAGTCAGTTAGGATTTCCTTTAGTCAGGACTTATAAGTAACCTTCCTGACTACGACTTCGACTTTGAGGTTATGAAACAGAGCGCTTCTCTCCTAACTTCCACCCTCCTCTTCCCCTACTGTCGCCTACTCTACCAACCTACCGTAGTGACTGAGTCACCTGTACTCAAACTCATTTAAAGTCCTCAACCACTACCTGTCCCTCCGGACCATACGATGTCAGGTACCCCAGTGTTTCACAGGTTGTGTTGACTCGTTTACTTGACTTGACTTTGGATTAATATCGGATGGTTTCTCCGGTGGAGGTTTATGCTAGTGTAATCCCTAATTCTAAAGTTACTTACTTAAACTCCTCCCTAGTGTTTGTAAGTCATCTATTGTTACTGATAAGTGAATTTGGAGAAAGATTAGAATATTTGAACTAGGAAATAATAGGGTGAAATGTCTAATCCCTCGATGAGAGGAAGTTAAATATTAACCTTTTAACAAAATTGAAAGGTATAACCCAAATCCTAACTAGTGACGATTTAAAATATCCGTATAAATATTTTGGAGTCATTGTCAAAATACTTATATATAATAAGATGAAATAAAGATATCAAACTACCCCTTTATTACTGGTTTTATTATTTTGTTTCTTTTAGTATAAATAATACAAAATAAAAATTACGTTTTGTAAACATTTTATTATTTGTCTTTTTTGATTAATACATCAATTCTAAGAAAAATAGTAAACAGTCGTATTCGTGGTGTGAAATCAATCGACTCTGAGATAAATAAACTCACGTATATATTAAGGATACAGTTGATAGGGGGTATTAAGTACACTAATTAGAAAAAGTCAGTGAAACAATAACTTTAATCTGATATTTTATAGAGATCAGAGAATCGTAAGTTCGTCAAATAGTTTTACACAGTAATAACTTCTTATCACAGTATTTAGTACTGATATGGAAAAAAATTTGTATGTAAAGTCATCATACAAAACGAAATAAAGACCAACGTAACCACCACCCTACCTTCTCTGGTACTGACACCTTGATCGACCGGTACGGACCTTAATTTGTGTATCTTTTGAAAAGTAATGTGGGAGACCCTGAGAACGAGAAACAAATTATTCCAACATTCCTGAGACGAAAGAGACATCTTACTTACGAACATAAAATCAAAACAAAACAAAACTGTGAGGTTCATGGAGACTAATCTTTTACCTCAACCAAAACAAAAAAGAAATATAACGGTTAAGGTCTATTAAAGATAAGATAGAACGGTTTTGAAACGATAAGAAAACTATAAGTACTATTATAAATGACGGTAGAGAAGGTAAAGAGACACTTAAAGAGAAGTAAGATATCAAGAACTGGGTTTCAATAAAAGAGACAGAATGAGGGTAACAGTAAGTACTGCTGAAGTGGAGGTACTCCTTCTGGGAAACAGGTGGAACCGTAATCTCAGAGACGTTACACAAACAGAGTAAAGACGATCGACGATTTTATCAGTGTAAAATCGGTAACGGAGAGATCTTCGAGACTTTCGTATTAAAGTTTCTAAAGTGAGAGAAAGGTTGTAGAGAGTGGTTGGTCAGGGTGACTATACTCAGGAGTTACAGTAACTGTGACGACCGAGTGATTAGGATGTAAAAAGAATGATAAGTAGTAGGGAGAAGATTGAAATAAGGTGACAAGTGAATTAAATATAAGGTACCAGATAAAACGAGAACGTTTTCACGAATAGTGGAAACTAGAGACTCCAAGAGGTGGACTTTGTCAGGTTAAGGACGACTTAGGTTAGTGAGTGCACCCTTTACCGTTGACCGAGGTCATAAGAACTGACCTTTTATGGTACCTGTCTCTCTTCTGACCGTCCGATGTCAGATATCCCAGTGTTTCTGTCGTGTCGTGTGTTATAAGGAGACATATACGTATGGTATAGAAGAAATAGGTAAGTAGACAGTAATCTGTAAATCCCACAAAGGTACAGGACCTATAATATTTATCACGACGTTACTTGGTACTACATGTACACAGGAAACCTAAATACCAAAAAAGTCCCAAATAAGATCACCCTTGGACGACCTTCGTATCCTTCGAGTTGAACCGTGAGACACTACTACCTACCCTACCGGACCCTCCCCGAGATACATATGTATATCGACTAAGTGGAGTGACATGTTCTCTACGATTATGTTGTAACATTTCGTTAATATAAGGTTGTTTTTGATTTTTATTCTCTTAACTTTTTTTCTAATATCCTCTAAATTTTTCTATTTATTTACTAGAAAATAGTTTATTAAACTCTTTATGACAGGATTAACTAATAACGTACGGAAGAAGAGTTAAGATTTTGGAGGGAATAGGATGAGCATTAGAACGTCTTCAAGGTCGACAGAATATGGAGTGACTTGTTCTTTTATTTTCGACACCTTACCCGTGAAGGTAGAGAGGGGTAATGGTACAACTCTCCAACTCTCAACATGGGTGGAGGCGGGACAACGAGGGAGGGACAAGTCTCCCCTCACTAGGGGAGGAGGATATTTAGGGTGGAGAGTGAACACGAAGTCTTAGAAAAAGTGGAAAAGTCTCTAAACAAGGACGTCAAAAGGTAGAGAAGTGGTCGTAATAATGAGAGAAGGAGAGAGTACCTAATAAAGGTGTTTAGGACGTTTGTACGACAGTATAGAGAGTAGAGTCTTTCTTTCGTTTTGTTTCGTTTTCCTTTTTTATATCTAGATTTAAGTTATAAGGGTGTCCCAGGATGAGGTATAGACATGAACGGGAAGTGTCGTTTTCAAGAGTTTTTACATATAACTGACTACTCAGAAAGATCTCTGTGTGAGTTTCAGACCGTTTTGACCCTTCTCCCGTGGGGTCTAAGATCTGAGGGTGACATTACCAGATGGACAGGATACTGATGTACACTCAAAGTGTGTTTAGTTTCCTCTCTAAACCACTGACGAATAAAGTACCTCCGTCTGTCTTGTTAGTCGGAGTAACAGGTGAAAAAAACAATTCATAAAGGGACACGGTAAGTTCTGGAGAGTTTCGTAGTCTGACCTCGTCGGTACCCGAAGACAACCGATGAGGGGACACCGGGGTTGGTCGACCTAGTGTGTCTCCCGAGCGACGATTACCCCTACAAAACTCCGTCTTACCCCGATTTCCTCAGAGAGAGAATTGTGACAAAAAAAAACAACAACAACAACGCGGCCTAGAAGTAACGACACGTACTCGAAAGAGATCAACACCACTCGTCCCCGATGAGAGGTCAACACCACGTGTCCGAAGAGTAACACCACCGAAGAGAACAACGTCTCACGTCCGAGATCTCGTACCCGAAGTTACAACACCGTACATCCGACTCAACGAGGTACCGTACACCCTAGAAGGACCTGGTCCCTAGCTTGGGGACAGGGGACGTAAAGTCCGTCTAAGAAATGGTAACTCGGTGGTCTCTTCAGGTTGTGAGAAATAGAACTAACTAATAAAGTATAGGTTAGGAGATGGAGATCGACCCTGTCCCGTCACGTACAATTCTTACGTCG
Source organism: Capra ibex (assembly GCA_006410555.1). Classification (NCBI taxonomy): domain Eukaryota; kingdom Metazoa; phylum Chordata; class Mammalia; order Artiodactyla; family Bovidae; genus Capra; species Capra ibex. The sequence goes on along the minus strand of SJYO01026388.1, from coordinate 5,052,807 downwards.
TTATAAAGATCTACTTACTTAGAAGACTTTCTTCCAATTGGTTTGATATAAAATAAAATTTTTTCAACGAGTGATTTCACACGAAATGAAAGGTTTTCATTTGTAGACGTTTAGACGTATCAGACATCATCACTTATTCCACCGTAAACAACCTACTCTTCTGTTGGACCTTTTGTGACTACTTTTAAAAGTACTCTTTTATACAGAGGAAGACCAATCCACTTCCTCTTTTTATATCACAATTTACTGTTTATGAAAGAGAATGTAAATACTAGGTATAACTATAAAGCTCTATGAGACAAATATTAATAAGTGCATATACACACAGGACTGGAATTGTCTTTTTAGTAAAACTTTGTTTACTTTGGAGTCACTTAACATTATACTCATAATAAAAGACGATTGAAAAATGAATCTAATTTAGAAACAAAATGACTCGAGGATTTATCGACAGTTTTATTCTCGGGTGAAGCCGAAATGTAATCGAAAAATTGTTTCTTATACTTACGAAATGATTCGAGTTGAAAAAAAACTATCTATTTTAACATCCACTAGAAAATAAGATTATGAATTTGCATATAAATTTGTCAATACTAGTGACCGAAATGTCGTGTTTCTGTCTTTTGAATTCGTTACTCCAGTAGTGTGGTATGTCGAAACTTCACTAGAAAGTATGGAACAAAAGACATAATCTATTAGTGTTTATACACGGTAAGTTAATTAAAAAACTTATCATTCGGTTGTTACTTCTATGTTAAAGAATAATCACGCTCATACGTGTACAAGAACATAATGACTCAAGTTCAAACACATTCAAGACTGTCGCTAGTAGATAATAAACGATACTGTTTATTCTAAGTGAATGGGAATAAGGTCGAAATTAGTAAATGAATACTGTCTCCGAAGTAATTGTTTGACGACGATAAGGTCAGTAGTGACCAGTGGTTGTCCACTCATCAACTAGGTGTCTTACAGTTACTCTCGGGAATCAATCTTTAAAAGTTAAAACACGGTTTCACATGGAGTCGTTACTAAGAGAAGACCATTTCGACTAGTCTTTCTTGCTTCTGCTGTATGTCCTTCTTCGTCTCTACTCTTAACCTTTACCCCAGGTCATGCGGAACTAAAGAGTCAAGGTCACGGTAATTTGAAAATGGACAAGGGAAGGATGTTTATTATTTGGGTCCTTTAAGAGGAAAATGGATTCCTCAAACCTTACTTCAAACTGTAAACGGCGGTTTACCAAGGATTAAGACAGACCTAACATTAATAATAAGAGATTCATACATGTAGAGTTATTTCTCTTCCTACAAAAGTGACAAAACAATTCAGAAAAGCTCAGTCACAGAACCCCAACTCAACCACAATTCGATAGACAGGAATTTTTTCACGATAAGAAAAGTTCATTGTTAACCGTCTTTCAACAGTCCTTCGTTCCCACTACTATTTGACTCTTTGTTCGAGTAATTTTTAAAAAAAACACACTCTTCGTTACAGAATCACCGTAAATATACTTTAAAACATGAGTTATATTTGAGATCTTCTTTTGTGTAGAGGAAAATGTTCCGTCCACCAATGGATCCGCTCATGATACTTCAATAACAGTTGTCAGAAGTACATTTTTGATTTAACACCGGTTCTCGTAGAAAACCCCCCCCCCCCCATTCCTCGATACTTTCAAAGTTCAGGATGAGAGACGTCTCCCTCACTTTCGCGTTATGACGTAGTGAGAAAAGAAGTACGATCTGAATATAATGTCACTCTTTAATACTGTAAACTCTAGTACCCAAAAACAAAAGAGAATAGTTTTTTACATGAATCAATCTATAAACTATTTCTGATTAAGTCTAATACTATCGTCCCGACGAAACGTGTCTCGGAGTTTTTACAGTATTAACATAACTACTCAGCACACAAAGATAAAATATCTAGGTGGGAATAGGAAGTTTTCCTCGATCACCATTGTATGATCGATTATGGTGTAAGTTAAAATAAGAAAACACACCGGACTAATCAGACGTTCTACTATAGTTAAATCGTGATAAACTTTCTAAATTTTATTATTTTTACTGAGAACGAGACTTCTTAGAAATCATTGATAAATATTAATTAAGGGTCCCTTTACTGTTTCAGTTAATTTACCACAAAGAATATGTGTGTTATTTTTCCATATATTTTCTCTTTAGACAAAACCTTACTTTGTATAATGAACGTTATCTTTCCGAACTACAACTTCGTCATTACTCGTCTCTTTTCTAGGTTTCAATAGTTGTGTGTGTTTACCTTACCCGATGTACCAATAATCGAACTCACTTAGATAGGTCTTTGTCAATTTAAGAACAGATAAACCGGTAGTACCTTTTTATAGGCCTACATAAAAATGGTTGAAACAACATAGATATACACTACCAGACTCAACTTTTGACAAATTTCATATGTGAAATCTTCACGATACTATTATTATGTAGTCTCTGTTGACAAACCTCCGTGAATCTTTTTCCATTGAAGTACCTGTCTAAGTTTCCGCCAGGTAAACTTCCACTTTTCCCTCACCATTCAGAGAGTTTTTGTAGACTCTTTCCACACCCGTGAACCTTGGAGGGACCACCAGATCACCAATTCTGAGGTGCGAGTATAACGTCCTCTGAACCAAAGATAGGGACCAGTCCCTTGATCTACCATGTTGATTTCTAGGGTGTCCGACGTCGCTTCTAGGTCGTGAGTCGTTACTTCTAGGGTCTACGACGCTGATTCTGGGTTGTTTCGGTTTAAATTCTCCTTTTTTTTTCCAAAACCCATGAATTATCGTCTGTAGAAGCTCTCGGTGACTGCACCGTTAACTCACTGTCCGGGTTTACCGGTGGTCGGTACTCTCCTTAAGAAAAAGTATTAGTCGATTTTAATTACAGAATACCCACCTTTATTATGAACCGACGGTTGACCCTCTTTTTATCGTTTATATAATTCCACAGTACCTTCTCTTGTCTATTGTCAGTAGAGTATATACACTCGGAGTTGAACTAATACGACGTCTTTGATTATAACTAAATCACTGATTTCTCAGAATGATTTATATTAAGACTTTACCTTTCCACTTGGATTTTGATTTAGGAAAAGGTTGACAGTTCAAAATTACCTTTTTTTTTAAAAAAATTGACTCTCAAAAACTCTGTCAATGGTTACGTCGTAATAAATCTTAGATCTACACCGTCCATAACATAAAGTTCAGTGGTTTTGAGATGACATGTATATTTACGGAAAAAAAAAAAAAGTGAAAAGAGACATGGAGATAAATTCCCGAAGGGTCCATCACGACCACCATTTCTTGGGTGGACGGTTACGTCCTCTGTATCTCTAGTCCAAGTTAGTGACCCAACCCTTCTAGGGGACCTCCTCCGGTACCGTTAGGTGAGGTTAAAAGAACGGACCTCTTAGGGTACCTGTCTCTTCGGATCACCCGATGTCAGGTACCCTAACGTTTCTCAACCTGTGTTGACTTCGTACGTGCGTGGAGATAAATTTACTCGATAGAAGAGTCCTCTCTTTTTAGATTTGGGTGGGTGTGTTCGTGTCGGAACCAACAATCGTCTGTAGGGACGACTCTGGACAACAAGTACAGATTCGGCGTGGGGCGAGAGGTCAGTGTCAAGTACGACTAAGAAGAGACAGGACCAAAAGTGACGCCCCGTCGGCGACCTCGGCCGGAACGGTAGTCATACCTCACCCTGTTTGATGACAGTCCACGAAAGGACGAAGTATTCCCGGAGACCCTCTAACTCCTACCCCAATAAAGTTCGAAACATAGACTAATCTTGATTAAACGGTGGCGAAGGCGAGGTGAACACGGGGAGTGTGACACGATAGTGACTTCCGAAGTACTCTACTACAGTGGAGGAGACTCACGGTATGTCCTAAACCCGTATTTCGGGCAATCGAGAGGTTTGGGGGTTGTGTACATAAACAAAGAAAACTGGAAGAGACGACGTCAAAGTAACGATTGTTAGTTTAGTAAAACACCTGAAGGGTGGAATAAAGAGAAGGTCTCTTTTCTTAACAATGGTCGAGGACGAGGTAGACCGACCCCGGTAGCACGGTATATTCATTTACCTCCTGTAAGTGAAAAAAAGGGGGAGTCTGGTTCGTCAATTCTTTATGGATTTCTCCGGGTTGGGGTTCTAAAAGTAGAGGAATGAGAACCGGTCTATAGTTTTGGGCACCACTATATTTTTCTGTGTCCAAATTTTTCTGTTTAGGAGATAGTCGTCCTATAGGTACTAGGTGATACCACTCGTGTCGTGGAGGAGGTCAATGGTTGGCCCTTGTGGGAGTGACATGAAAATGTCCAAGTTTTTTCATTTGTAGGGACCGGAAACGAAAGCAACGACAAGTCAACGGTTCAGTACAGGTTCAGAAACACCAGGGTACTTACCGTCGTGAGGTCCGAGGAGACAGGAGGTGACAGAGGGTTACAAACGAGTTTAAGTACAGGAAACTCGCTACGATAGATTGATAGTGTAGGAGATGGACGGACGAAGAGGAAAATGGAAGTTAGAAAGGGTCTTAGTCCCGGAAAAGGTTACTCAACCGAGAAGTGTAGTCACAACCTCGAAGTCGTAGTCAACTTCCTCCTCCTCCGTTGCCGTTTGGTGGAGACATAAGAACGGTACTCTTGGGGTACTCGTCACACTTTTCCGTTTTTCTATGCTGTGGTCTTGAACTCAGTGGTCCAGTCTTCCACAGGGACCGGAATTCGGTATACTTGAACCTCAAACAATATCCTCGATTATATTGACTTTGAATATAAAATAAGATCCTTCTGGAACGTAAAATGACTAAAATTTTAAACAGAGATGTACACCTTTTAGTTCAACATCCTTACATTTTGGTTGTTTGTTTTGTTGAAAAGATAGAATTGGTAGACCCAAGTATATCCGACTTGTCTCAAACAGTAAGTTCTGATAAAAGAAACTACATTAAGACTTCTCGTATAAAATTTGGTACTTTGGTTAAAAAAAAAAGAACGTATCGATATAATTTGAAAGAGAATTCCTTGTCGACATGTCTTTCCATAAAGACGAAGGATTTACCACTTTCGTGGATCGTTAACCCTTTTCTCCGTACCCCCATCCCAAACTCTCTCTTTGAAGTCAATTAACAGACCAGGAGTCAATAATATTTTATCGTGACTTTATCAGTAATGTAAAATGTACCCCTTTCTGTTAGAGTAATCACGTCAGAAAGTTAGAGATGTACCTACGGATTCTAGCCGGGACCCGGACCTTGTAAAATAACGTTTCTCTATTTCTCGAGAGAGTCGGACACGACCCGTAAAGAGAGACAAGTCCCTAGAAACTGGACAAGACCTAGACTACATATGAAAAACATAAGACGAATTCACACTACGTACTATGATGTAGACCGGTTGGGTGACGATAAAGACGAGACACCCCTCCCTTCTGAAACGACGTCGTGATCTTCCCACACGCACACGCCTTACCCCGGACCCCCTGACCACGAATGATAACTTCAACTGGAACGGGACCGGGAGGAGGTCCACTCCTTTCATCACGAGTGTGTCACAGACACACTCAGTACAGACGAAACCACTGGGGTTGCGGACGTTTGGTGTGTCACCATACCGTAGATCCTTGGCGACGACGACCCCCCCTTCCGGTCTATAGTGAGTGAGTCGTAAAAGTTCACTCCCGTCACTTCATGAGATAAAAAGAGGGACACTACGTTGATTAAGGGATCTTACTGGGGGAATAAAAGTTTACGCATGTCAAGGATTGTTCGTGAACAAAGTGGTACTAATACAATTACCTTCAGAGTTCCCATCCACCCAAGGGACCACCGAGTCCACCATTTCTTAGACGGACGTTACGTCCTTTGGACCCATGTTAAGGACCCAACCCTTCTAGGGGACCACCTCCCGTACCGTTGGGAGAGGTCATGAGAACGGACCTCTTAATGTACCTGTCTCCTTGGACCCCCCGATATCAGGTACCCCAGCGTTTCTCAGCCTGTGCTGACTCACTGATTCTTGTGTGTCTCCATCCATGACCCTAAAGGTCTACGAAACCGGGGGACTACGCTTCTTGACTGAGTAAAATTTTTTTTGGACTACGACCCTTTCTAACTTCCACCTTCCTCTTCCCCTGCTGTCTCCTACTCTACCAACCTACCTTAGTGACTGAGTTACCTGTACTCAAACTCATTTAAAACCCTCAACAACTGTCTGTCCCTCCGAACCGTACGACGTCGGGTACCCCAGTGTTTCTCAGCCTGTGTCGACTCTCTGACTTGACTTGACTTATATATAACTCGTAGGGTCCATGGAGCCACTATTTCTTAGGTGGACGTTCCGTCCTCTGTCTCCAATCCAGGAACCTAACCCTTGGGTCAAGTCATGAGAACGGATCTTTTAGGGGACCTGTCTCCTCGGACCACTCGATATCAGGTACCCCAACGTTTTCTCAGTCTGAGCTGAATCGTTGGTTTGTTGTTGTTGTCATAAGTAACTCGTCAAAGACTCTCCTAGTTGAGATGTATAGTAACGCGGTTCTACATATTTCTTGTCTTTATTAAAAAAAGTAATACACAGTTATTCACATTTCATATTTCTTCTGTGCATTTTTGTCAATTTTTATAACGTTGTAGTTTTAATTAACAAACCGTAAAAATCAAATTAAAAGTGTAACACAAACCTCGATTTCTATCCTATCTAAAGTCAAATCTCTAAATATTACTAACAGTAGTATTATAAAATGTTATAGATAGTTCATTGAAAAAACAAACAAAAAATTAAAAAAACTACACATGGTAAAATTTCAGAAATAACTTAAACAATGTTATAACAAAGACAACAAAAACCAAAAAACCGGTGTTCGGTACACCCCAGAATCAAGGGATTGGTCCCTAGTTTGGACATGAGGGACGAAACCTTCCGATTTAGAATTGGTAACCTGGTGATCCCTTCAGAGATTTATTGACTAAAAAACTATTTTGAATGTCACGTCGTATGGTTTTCGGATTACAGACAAACCCCACTATCTTTTATTTGACTGTCGTTTGACGATTTATCCTCATTTTCTATCGGACACGGTAACTGTTACCGTCCGACCGTTATCTACGATGACACTCAACTCTTCGTCCCTCATTATTTTAGTTCCGTCACGAAATCTGTATTTCTATATGGAATAAGATTAAATCGGACCTGAGGACCTGCTAGAAGGTTTATTTTCTAAAATCAAGGACCTATAACGTGACCCTACACACGGTATAATCACCTTCTGTCGGTGTAAAAAATTTTTCGTATCATCACATTATAATTTAATTGAGAAGTCTTTATACTGAAGTGCTTCTTTTATGTGTAAACGTTCTACTTTATATGTATTAGAGGACCATAGATTCATACTGACATTCAAGATAATTTTTTATTCAAGATATTCTTTTAACTATATTTCTAGGAAGTCGATTAACTAGATACTGAGACACGTTAAATTAACTAAAGGTAAGTGATGTTTTTGTTCTCAGTACCATAAAACATATCGGGAAATAGATTTTTTATATAACTCAAGGGTAGTACACTACTCGTGACCAAGTTGAGACCCCTTTGTGGTTATCCTTCTGTTCACTCTGCTTCACAGACGGGAGGATCTTGAGTGTAAAACGATCTCCTTATCTGTCTGTTATTTGTTATCGTGATCAATCCTACAAAACTCTAACAACATTTTCGATACTGCCTTTATTTTGTTCAATACGTTTTTGATTACTAACATCAGAATCCTACCCAACCCACTAGTCCTTTCTGGAGGGACTCCTCCAGTGTAAACTTAATTCTCAAATTATTATTCCTTCGTCATCACTCTTTTAGATCAAGTCTTGTAAGAACCACCTTCCTTCTTATTTCTTAGCTTTAGTCTTTACTCTAAGTGATACAGGTTCTTTTATTTCTACTACCCCTAGTGACGTGGTACCGATCTCACTCTGAATCTCATAGTTCACTCCCATGGTACTAGTGACGTGGTACCAATCTCATTCCCAATCTCACCGTTCCTCCCTCTGGTCTCTTCCTGTCCACTATTTTCCATAACACTTGGTATCATTCCGTGCACCCAAAATAAAAGACATATTTTCCTTTGGTAACCTCTAAATTCGTCCCTTTTACCTAGTAGACCAAATGAATAATATTCTAATAAATCCGATAACACACCCACTGTCAATATCTCTCCTTCGACCCCTTTACAACCCTTCAACAATCGTATCCAATTATTCTATACCTCCTTTTTGACCCGATGACCGTAATCTCTACTTTTTAATATCTACCCAAGTCCTATCTAAAATCTTCATCTTAATATTCTCAAAATTCTCTAACTCACCCTTTACTCCCTTTCTCTTTTGTGTTTTTGAAAAACCAAGAACCAAACTCAGTAACCTACTTTCTAAAAAGGTAAATGACTCTAGGTCAACTGACTTATCCTTCCTAGATCTCCTAAGTCATTAAGATTACCCTGGTACAAAACGTGTTAATGACCTGTACGTACACCTCTATAGTTTATACGTTACCACAATCAACAGACACCTCGAATTGTCTCCAACCTCAGTTCTGTATGTACATCCCGTTGTCTTACTTGTACCTTAACTTTCGGCGCCCTGATCTGTTCTCCTTTGAAACTTTACTTCTATCTATGTCGGGTTGTAAACATCGAGTTTGTTTCCTCTGTGTCACTTGTTTCACTACCTATTCCTCATCACTCACCCCGTCTACTCATACTACAGATCCCTCGTTTCCTTTCCCTCACAAAGTTCTTTCTCATGTACTCTTGACCGGTCGACACAACGTGCACCAATTCTTTACCTGATTCTTCTCCCACCTGGGTCGACTGAACCTTTACCACTACTTAAAAATCTATTTTGTGGTTTACACCCTAGGTACCTTCTTTCTAAGCTATTCGACCTAAAGTGATTGTAATATTTGAAAAAGAGACGTCCTGTGACAGTTCTCTTACTCTTCCGTTTGATATGGGACTCTCTTTTACAAATGTATTCGTGTTAACTATTTTCCAACAATAAGTCTTTTATGTTTCTTGAGAATTTTGAGTAGCTATTCTTTTGTTTGTAGGTCTAACTCTTTACCCAGTTATATAATTCTCTACTACTTTTAGTAAGTCAGTACAGGCTGAGAAACGCTGGGTACCTGACATATCAGGCACCTTGAGAGGTCAGGTCTTATGACCTCACCCATCGGAAAGGGAAGAGGTCCCCTAGAAAGGTTGGGTCCCTAACTTGGGTCCAGAGGAAGTAACGTCCACCTAAGAAATGGTCGACTCGGTGTTCCCTTCGGGTTCTTATGACCTCACCCATCGGATAGAGAAGAGATTACCTAGAAGGACTGGGTCCTCAACTTAGTCCCAGAGGACGTAACGTTCGCCCAAGAAATGGTTGACTCGATACTCCCTTGGCGTGTCTGTGAATTGGTTTCTGCCGTACGTATACCATTTATGTGTGTACTTTTCTACGAGGAGGTATAGTACACAACACTCCCTCTACGTTTGATTTTGTTACTCTACGGTGATGTGTGGATGCTGTTACCGGTTTTAGACTTTGTGACTGTTATCCTTCACCATTCTCCTTACCTCTAGTTGTCGACCACCCTTAAGTTTTACCACGTCGGTGAAACCTTCTGTCAAACCGTCAAAGAATGTTTTGATTTGTATAACAATGGTAAACTAGTCCTTTGGTACGAGGAGCCATAGGTGTGTTTTCTCAACTTTTAAGTTCAGGTGTATTTTAGAACGTGGACCTACGACACTATACTTCTATAGAGGAACGGTATAGTTATTTGTTCTTTACAGTGTCGGTAGTCGCTAAAGACCGGAGGTTTACACTTACTCTGGATGGTTTTGACACTAGGTCGTCTACGGCGGTGGGGGGTACCACTAACGATTCCTCGTCCCCCTTACGTTCTTCGTTCCAATCGTTCCTTTGTCCTAACCGGGGTCTATTGACTCGACATTCTCAAGGATCCACCACGATCACCATTTCTTGGATGGACGATTCCGTCCTTAGTATTCTCTGTATCTAAGTTAGGGACCCAGTCCTTCTTGGGGACCTCTTCCTTTACTGTTGGGTGAGGTCATAAGAACGGACCTCTTAAGGATACCTGTCTCCTCGGACCGTCCGTTGACTCCACGTATACCTTCACTTAAGAAACTCCGGTCTTGAACGTAGAAGGGAATGTATCTTACGATTTAAGGAATTGAACTTAGGACTAGAAACTACAAGTATGACGGACGAGGGAAACAAGTCAAGTCAAGTCAAGTCAGAGAGTCAGCACAGGTTGAGAAACGTTAGGGTACTTAGCGTCGTGCGGTTCGGAGGGATAGGTAGTGGTTGAGGGCCTCAAGTGAGTCTGAACGTAAGTAACTCAGTCACTACGGTAGGTCGGTAGAGTAGGAGCCAGCAGGGGAAGAAGAGGACGGGGGTTAGGGAGGGTCGTAGTTTCAGAGAAGGTTACTCAGTCGAGAAGCGTACTCCACCGGTTTCATGACATTTATCTGACTGAAGGGGAGGAGTCTTGTCAAAAGAGTCTCGATGACTCTACGACAGAGGGTCCGAATCTCAGGATTTATAAGGGTGGTTTATTTTATTGTGAGATGAAAATCCAACACTGATATACAAAATCGACTACTACAAATATTACTGAAATATGTATTTACGGGTTTGAACCTTCGATGGTTCTACAGGAAATCATCCACCCATTTATTTGAGACCAAGTAAGTACTTTACCTTACAAGAAGTCCTTAACAATGGGTTCAGGTTCGAGTGAGACGAGAGGTGTTGTGTCCGGTTACTTAGACTCTCTACTCCATAACTTCGTTCCTTTTGTTGAAATAAGTCTTTCCTCGACTGTCTCTTCTACCGTCCGATCACGGAGTTTTGTTGGTAGAATAACCACAGACCTACGGTCCAAGAAAATATCTAGTCTCTCTTTCTTCGTTACTCCTCGATTTCAGTTTTCCGTCTTATCTCTCCCTCATCATTACCCCTTCAGTTCACTTTTCCAGAAGTCAGAACGTTTTGTAGAAGTTCCCTTGCCCGTCGGAAACCTTCCCCATAACGAGAGAAGATAAGTATCGACCCGCCCCTGTTAGAGAGGTACTCGACTTGTTTCCGTGAAATCAAATGTCAGTCCGTCTCCCCGTTCCAGGAGTTCCATTCGGTAATGTATACTAATATTATTGTTCCGACTGGAATTGGTTTTTATCGTTCCGACTCTCGGTTTCTTAACTACGAAAACTTGACACGACAAACCTCTTTTGAGAACTCTCAGGGAACCTGACGTTCCTCTAGTTTGGTCAGTTAGGATTCACTTTAGTTGGGACTTACAAGTAACTTTCCTGACTATGACTTCGACTTCGAGGTTATAAAACCAGTGGACTACGTTGTTCGACTGAGTAACCTTTTCTGGGACTACGACCCTTTCTAATTTCCGTCCTCTTTTTCCCCTACTGTCTCCTACTCTACCAACCTACCGTAGTGGCTGAGTTACCTGTACTCAAACTCGTTGGTCCTCTGCCACTTCCTGTCCCTCCGAACCACACGGTGTCAGGTACCCCAGTGTCTCTCAACCTGTGCTGACTCCCTGAATTCTTGTTGTTTAATATTGTTATCGTTGTTTTTCGTTCAGTTTCTTTTAAAGGTTGTACCTCAGTCTTAACCGAAGGAGGGACGTTGTCTTATTTTACTTGATAATTTCAGTACTTTACTGTACCTTCTTTGCATTTATCCATAATGATTCACTTTCTTCAGTCAGAGTTTTTAGATATATGACATACTAAGGTTGATACACTATAAGACCTTTATTGTTTCGACATCTCTATCATTTTCCTGGTCACCAACGGGTCCCAATCCCTCCTCTCCCTATTTATCCGTTCGTGTCTCCTAAAAATTCCGACACTTTTATGAGACACACTATGAGACTACCACTTATATACAATAATATGTAATCAGGTTTCGATATCTCGTATGTTATCGTTCTCGTTTAGTATTATACTAATACTATAAAGTTGCATTAAAGTAGTTAGTATTACTTGTATGTTAAGACCACTATTATCCCTTTTAACGTGTCCATATCCCGTCCCATATATACCCTTTACAGACGTACAAAAGGAGTCAAAACGACACTTGGATTGTGATAGATTTTTACATCCGAACTAATTTTTTTATGAATTTTTTCGTCTATTATCTCTCCATCGATAATTAAACTTGTTATACCCCCAATGAACAAGATACCTTTCGACCCCTATTTTCGGACTAATATTGTCCCCAAGACCTCTTCCTTTACCGTTTTGTGAGGTCATAAGAACGGACCTCTTAGGATACCTGTCTCCTCGGAGCGTCCGATGTCAAGTACCCTAGCGTTCTCATTCTGTACTGAATTCCGAGAAAAAAAGAAAAGAAAGAAAGAAAAAGAAAGAAAGAAAAAAAAATTATTTTCCTCAAGTCATGTCCTTTCCACTCTTTCTTCTCGATCACTTATACCTGTTGATGAAGTTTATCAAGACGACTTACCCCATATTTTGTACCCCATCCTCGTGTCTCCCCGAACCACAAGTCATTTAATGTGAACGTAAATTTTAATGTGTACGTATATTGATCCTTAGACTTACTCTTACCTCTGTGCTCTCTTTCTCTTCAACTATTTGGACGTAACAAAAAGAAAGTAAATTACTATTAATTCAAAATAAATGTATTTCGGGGTTTATAAAACGGAGATAATGAACTTTTATTGGAGTAAACCCCCCTTGCAAAGTATTCGAGACAAAATAAAAGATTTAGAAATAAAACCAAGAAAATCAACTTTCAATGTTGTTCAGTATGTTGATTGGTGATCTTGTTGTCAAAGTCTCAGAAAACAAAAGTATTTCTAGCTATGTTTTGAAATATCCAAAAGTATGTTTCAAACAAGTAAGGGTTAGATGGTCTATTCAAAATCTCATTGTTTTCATCATCACATACCCTCTTTATACTTCTGTTTTTTTTTTTTTCTATTTGTAAAAGTCGGTACTAAATACTGACATATACTTTAACTACCTCGACTTTATATGTATTTAGACAATTTACCTTTATACCGTCTATTTTCCGTGTGACTACGAATGACTCTAAAACACTACATTTACTCGGACTCTCCACGACATCGGACTTTACTATAGAGTACCAATTAACCTTCCACTCTTTAACACTTTAATAGTCTTTTATTAGTGTATCTGTCCAAACGACTGTGATTTATACTGAAATAACTTCAAAAGAATAGGTTCTTTTATACCAAACACAATAATATAATGTCTTTTCTTTCTACGAAATATCTAATTAGTCGGAATATACGTAAAAACCAGTTTCGGCCGAAAGAATTTATAAGTACATTGACGAAAACAACTTAACGAGAACGATCTCATTTTTATGTAAAGGTTAAATAAAAGTCTTTTAAAATACAAGTTCCTTAAAGTTAACTCCGGAGGTGAGAAGGGGGTAAAACCTATAATATATTAGTTACTGACTGAATAACTGGGGAGATTTGTCGAACCCGATTTCCAATTGACTACTAGAGACCTACAGGAGAAATACTGCGTTTAGCGGACTCCCTTGTGAAGTGTGGATCCTCGAGAAAGGTGGATTTCGAATCGGTTATAAGATTTGTCACAAAGTATTTACACCCAACATGTTGACTTTCGGGACGGGTCCTCCGACCTACCTGTCTCGTGACCGGGATCCAACATCACAACCAATACGGTGAGTAAACGGATACTCTAGTGTGACTCCAGAAGATCACAGGGAACAAATAGATATTTGAACCCTATTACGACGGGCAACCTATTTTGTACTTTCGGAAACTCTTCTTATTTCACGATCCATAAAATACAACTAGACTGACCAAAACATTTCCATCAAGAGAAAAGGAAGACAAAAACAGAGGTAGTTCAGTCTCCTAGTCAATTATGAGATCGAAAATCTAAGAAGAGACGACGACGATTCAGCGAAGTCAGCACAAGCTGAGAAACTCTGGGGTGTCTGACATCGGGTGGTCCGAGGAGACAGGTACCTTAAGAGGTCCGTTCTTATGACCTTACTCAACGATACAGGAGGAGGTCCCCTAGAAGAGCCGGGTCCCTACCTTGGGCGGAGAGAATGTAGAGGACGTAACCGTCCACCTCAGAAATAGTGATCGCAATGGACCCAAATCACACGACACAGAGAGTCAGTACAAACTGAGAACGTCGGGGTATCTGACATCGGACGGTCCGAGAAGACAGGTACCCTAAGAGGTCCGTTCTTATGACCTGACCTAACAGTAAAGGAAGAGGTCCTCCAGAAGGGCTGGGTCCCTAGCTTAGGTCCAGAGGACGTAACGTGAGTCTGAGAAATGACTGACTCGATACTCCCTTCGGGTTGGACCCTTCGGGTATAAGAAGAAAAAGTTGGGAATAATTTCAGGGGGTGAGATCGATGTTGATAACCAGAATGGGTCAAAGACTTGACCTTTGTCTCAACAGACTGGAACAAAGAGGAGAAGAAATGTAGTAAAGAATCGTGACTGACGTGTGTACATAAAATACAGAATAAATAGGTGTGAGAGGTTTGTGTTCGTGTAAAAAAGTTGAGATATAACTAAAAAAAATCAAGACCGTCCATTCATTTTAGATGGTTTAAAAGTAAGGGGATAATACCTCCTAAAAACTTTAGACCAAAATAAATATCTGTGATGGACGACTTCTCAGTTACAAATTTCCTTTCCGGTATACACCGTTAATTCACTTTAAGTATAAAAATTCTCTTAAAAATTTTTAGTCAATTATATAGTCATCAAAGGTTTCTCAGACTTTGAGTCAGGGTCCTTCCAATAATACTTCAAAATCTTTTTCCCTTTATTTGTAAAATATACGGTGTATTCTTTTTTACTAGTGATTTTTTATACTTCTTTTCCTCAGAATGTCGAATTACAGTGATAATGACAATTTTTAAAAAGCAAAAAACAGAAGAGAGTCTTAGTTTCTGTATGTAAAACCAACCTTTTTTACATAACTAAAAAGAGAAAGAAAACTGAGTGATTTTCTATGGAAAGTGATCTTTCACGGAATAAGAACACACTAACTTTACTCAAAATTTTGAGTCTCAACTGTTGAGAATTGTTTACTTACCTAGACACCGAAGAAGAGAAACTTATCACGTAAGACTCTTACTAGTCAGGATAGAGGAACCCACTATACTGTCTTCAATTCAGGAGACTACCACACTACAATAAAAACTCACTTAAAATTTCGAAAGAAAAGTGACTTTAAATCACCATATAAGAACACAACATGAACTTAATGAAACTAGAAACACTTTGAAAAAAGGGGATGTTGTAAAGAAAAAGTAAAAAAACGTTTATATTTTTGTTGAAGCCAGGAATTCTCTTAACAGAGGGTGTCATACCGACAACCCGTTACTATTTCGGACCGAGTTCCTTTTCTGCAAAGGACACACTTTACTAGCCATAAAAACTCTTCCTAGTGGAAGTTAAAGTGGAACATTTTTACTAGAAAGACGATCTTTAGTCCATATAACCCGAAACTTAACTGTCTGTGGAATGGTCTTTTGTCTTCTGAGTCTGAGACTTGTTTTGAACTAGTAGACATTACCAGACGGGCGACCGTGAACGACCATAGCTAGTGTCATCCGTCTATCTGTGAACCGTAACAAAAAACTCCCGGAAGGCTCCACAGAGTTCACCATTTCTTAGACGGACGATTACGTCCTCTGCGTTCTCTGTTCCCAAGCTAAGGACCCAGACCTTCTAGAGGACCTCCTCTTTTACCGTTGGGTGAGGCCATCTGAACGAACTTTTTAAGGTGCCTACCTCCTCGGACCATCAGGTACCTCAGTGTTTCTCAGTCTGTGCTGACTCATACGCACGAACATGCGTGTGTGTGTGTGTGTGTGTGTGTGTGTGTGTGTGTGTGCAATGTTTATTCGTCTGTCCTCTTAAGAGTAATTAAAAGGGGTGCTATTAAAGAAGACGAAAATGACTCATGATGAAAAAAAAACAAAGAAAAAGGGAGATTGTATACACCTTTCCCTAACACCTTTCTTAAAGAAAATCCCATACGTAGTCCCTGTGGACACAAACTTAAGGACTGAAATAGTAAATATACGTCGTGTGTGAAAACGAAGGAGTACACATTTTACCTTTCTTCTATCGGGAAAGGAATGTCCCGACGACGAACCTAATTTATTCCATAGTTTCGTAAGTCACAAAACCTCCTCGTATTTTTTGTATACTTTGTCATCGATTATAGTAGTAATACGGAAGGAATCAGGAATGGACCAGGACCCATCCACTTCTCTCTACTTCACAATTTCACACTTAAGTCCGAACACTCCCCCGGTAGTTCCGATACAGAGAAAAAGGAGACGGACTACAAGAAAGGTAGTCGAAAAGGGGTAACAGAAGTGTCCCGTTTCGACTTCAGATGGGTAGGAACTCAGTAGTCGAATTTACGGAGAAAGACCAAATGAACGGATTCGCTTCTAACCAAAAGGTAATACCCGAGGATTTTACTAGAGATGAAGAAACACGTGTGAATAGTGTTAATATTAATTAACATGTCAATAAGAGAAGATGAGATAGTCGAAGTACCCCCGTCCTTTGATAGAAAGATCAACCGGTTACATAATCACTACGGATCGCATAACACTCGACCTTTCTCTATGAACAACTCAGTCACATGACTCTTTCTGTTACAGTTCCGGAGACGAAGAGTTTTAAACAGGCACGTTTCCGACTTCCCGTCACAGGACCATCGAATTCCCAAAAAGATGATCGTAGGGGACGGAAGAATGGAGTAATGGAGTAGCAGAAACTAATGGACCCCATTCGTCCATTCAGAGGTTGAGTTCGTACGAAGACAAAAGTGGTACCTCTTCCGAAGAATTCCAGACGAGTGGTCTTCACATAGTTTCAGACGGAGAGGACCGTTGAAAGGTCGAGTGCTAAAGAGGGACTTCATGAACGGTTCCGGGGCAATAAAAACAACAGTAACGATGGTCACATTATCTTATACATAGTCCCCTTTTTTGTTCTAAGAGAGGTATAGGAAATATAGACTGAGGACTTTCACCTTTCCTCCATACAGAGATGCTAGTCACGACGGGTTAAAATTTCTTGTACACCTAGTGTTTGGGAGGGACACATCTACATCGGACCTAACAACCTGTTCAGGTAAGTTGAGTCAAGATGTTTGTACGAGTCTCAGTGATACCAAACGTTAGTACACATTCATTCAGTGACTAAATCTTTTAATACAAGATCCAAAGTCCAGATACTCGAGAGAGTCCTCAAAGGCGGAAAGAAAGTCTTGTACTTCGAGAAATGGAAACCTCCGTCTTCACAAATCTTCACTAACTCACCGTTTTTTTTTTTTTTTTCAACGTACAATTTTACGTACTACTTTGTCACTAGTCACTTTTAGGGTCTGACAAAGTTATTCAGACTACTTATGAAAGTATTTTACGGAATGAAAAAAGTCTAATTTGTAGGTGAAAAAATAGAAAAGACACAAGTAGGAGTCGAGAGAATATGGGTCCCTTTAGTCCAAGTGATCGTTGGAGTCAGAAAAGTGATTTCACCTCTGTCCTTGTCCTTGATTCCAAGTCAATGAAAGTCTTACACTAGTGAAAGTTATCTTGACAGGAAAATATCAAACAATGGTTGCCTGTCACTCCTTCGACGTAAAATCTTTGATGTATATAGTAAAAGAATATACCCTAATGAGTCCTAAGATCGTGAACCCCCCTTCCCTTCTCACCTCCTGTCCGTTTTAACCCTTTACGAGTCCTGTACTGGTTTATATGGTAGAGTCGAGATAGTCAGCAGTCGAGACACGAACGTTTGTATTCGATGAAGAAACAAAGAGTCAAATGATTAGACTTTTTATTCCTATTGTCATCGTAGATAAGGTATCTCAATAAGACCGTTAAGTTTACTTATGTAATTGTACAGAGATCCTTCATAGATTATTTACGATGGATAGTATCAATCATAGTGACTTAATACTCATACAAAAGAAAGTGTACCCTAAACATATCGATACATAAGTGAGTCATTACCCAAAGGGACTACCGAGTCGTCCATTTCTTAAGTGGACATTACGTCCTCTGTGTCCTCTACGTCCAAACTAGGGACCAACCACTTGTAGGGTACCTCCTCCTCTTACTGTTGGGTGAGGTCATAAGAACGGACTTTTTAGGGTACCCGTCTCTTCGGACCTCCCGTTATCAGGTCTCAACCTGTACTGACTCCCTGATTCGTCGTCGTCGTCGCGAACCATTACAGTCCGTTTACCAACGTGTTTACGTTCCTCTTAGAATACATGTACAAGATTAAATGAGGTCGATACCGGATTGTTAATAATAAAATAAATTAACGTTAAACGTGATGGTAAAAATTAGAAGGATATTTTTAATATTTACCATACTTTATTTTATCAGGGTCTCATCATAAATTTCATTGTTTTGAAGAAAGTCGGTTATGGAAATGTCACGAATGTTGTACCGTTAGTGACAACATTCACAAAAGTTTATACACCCGTACCTCCCCCGTCCCACCCCACTTGACCCTCCAATCCTAACTGTATACGTGTGATAGTATAGATTTTATCTGTCGATCACCCTTGGACGATATTTCGTGTCCTCGAGTTGAGCCACGAGACTTCACTGGATCCAACCACCCCACCACCCCTACCCTCCCTCCCCCTCCCTTCCCTATACATGTGAATATCGAATAAGTAAAACAACATGTCGTCTTTGATTGTGTTGCAATATTTTCAATATGAGGTTATTTTTTTTTCTTTTTTGTAATTGAGTAGATTAAGAGTGTTACTGTGACACTCCATTCGCAATAACAATAGGGGGAAAAGGATTAAATCCTACAGAACCTCTACAATTCAACGAAAGGTTCCAGTAGGGTAATCACCGTCTTAAATTGATGGAACACTTATAACTGTCCGTCGTATCGTCTCCCCAGTGCTCATGACTGAGTTTAGTGTACTGGACCCAAACGTTAGGATCGAAACGGTGACTACACCCCTCCGGTCAATAGGAGAGAGATTTCACTTCTCTTACTTAATGTACTATAATTGTATGACGGTAATCGGAAGAAATTTATATAAGGGAAGATTTTTCATTAGGATTAAATTGCTCCTTTGGTCTCGTTTTCATCGACCCTTTGTAATTGTGTATGGGTAGTTAGGAGTCACCACCATGTTAACCGACAGTTCTAAGACTATCATCTGTAGTGTGTACCCTGAGCTCCTTGGTTTTCGATGGAGTGTCGAAATGAAAATACAACGTGGACAGTGATTGAAATTATAACTATTTAGCGAGAACTTTCTTGATGTCTTTAGTACTTCTACAGCATACAATCTATTTGTCATAGAGACTATCAATGCTCACTTACCGGTTACTATAAGTGTGGTATTTATCTCTCGGTCTGTAGAACCTTACACATCAGTTCACCCGGAATCTTTCGTAGTGATGCTTGTTTCGATCACCTCCACTACCTTTAGGTCAACTCGACAAAGTTTAGGACTTTCTACTACGACACTTTCACGACGTGAGTTATACGGTCGTTTAAACCTTTTGAGTCGTCACCGGTGTCCTGACCTTTTCCAGTCAAAAGTAAGGTTAGGGTTTCTTTCCGTTACGGTTTCTTACGATGTCGTGTTAACGTGAGTAGAGTGTACGATCATTTCATTACGAGTTTTAAGAGGTTCGGTCCGAAGTCGTTATTCACTTGGCACTTGAGGGACTACAACTTCGACCAAAATCTTTTCCGTCTCCTTGGTCTCTAGTTTAACGGTAGACCTAGTACCTTTTTCGTTCTCTCAAGGTCTTTTTGTAGATAAAGACGAACTAACTGATACGGTTTCGGAAACTGACACACCTAGTGTTATTTGACACCTTTTAAGACTTTCTCTACCCTTATGGTCTGGTGGACTGGACGGAGAACTCTTTAGACATAAGTCCAGTCCTTCGTTGTGAATCTTGGCCTGTACCTTGTTGTCTGACCAAGGTTTATCCTTTTCCTCATGCAGTTCCGACATATAACACTGAGACGAATAAATTGAATATATGTCTCATGTAGTACTCTTTACGACCTGACCTTCTTTGTTCGACCTTAGTTCTAACGGTCCTCTTTATAGTTAGTGGAATCTATACGTCTACTGTGGTTGGAATACCGTCTTTCACTTCTCCTCGATTTTTCGGAGAACTACTTTCACTTTCTCCTCTCGCTTTTTCAACCGAATTTCGAGTTGTAAGTCTTTTACTTCTAGTACCGTAGACCAGGGTAGTGAAGTGCTCTTTATCTCCCCCTTTGTCACCTTTGTCACAGTCTGAAATGAAAAACCCCCGAGGTTTTAGTGACGTCTACCACTGACGTCGGTACTTTAATTCTCTGTGAATGAGGAACCTTCCTTTCAATACTGGTTTGATCTATCATATAAGTTCCCTCTCTGTAATGAAACGGCTGATTCCAGGCAGATCAGTTCCGATACCACAAAGGATACCAGTACATACCTACACTCTCAACCTGACACTTCTTTCGACTCGTGACTTCTTAACTACGAAAACTGGACACCACAACCTCTTCTGAGAACTCTCAGGGAACCTGGCGTTCCTCTAGGTTGGTCAGGTAAGACTTCCTCTAGTTGGAACCGTAAAGAAACCTTCCTTACTACGATTTCGACTTTGAGGTCATGAAACCGGTGGAGTACTCTTCTCAACTGAGTAACCTTTTATGACACTACGACCCTCCCTAACCCCAGTCCTCCTCTTCCCCTGCTGTCTCCTACTCTTCCGACCTACCGTAGTGACTGAGCTACCTACACTCAGACTCACTTGAGGCCCTCTACCACTACCTGTCCCTCCGGACCGCACGACGCTAAGTACCCCAGCGTTTCTCATCCTGGGCTGACTCGCTGACTTGACTTGAATTGACTTCCAATCTTATTCCGAAGGGATCTGACAGGTTACGTCCTCTGCATTCTCTGTGTCCAAGCTAGGGACCCAGACCTTCTAGGGGACCTTCTCCCGTACCGCTGGGTAAGACTCACTGACTCGTACGTACGTGAGTTCCAATCTTGTCTACTTGTACAAGACAACGGACTTAGAATATGCAAAATAATTAACTTCTGACATAAAATTCTGTACCTTGGATAGTCCTCTTTATTTGGTTCGTTGTTTTGTAATTTTCCTCGATATCCCTGAAGGGACCATCAGGTCACCGATTGTGAGTCCCGAGGACTACGTCCCCCGGACCCAAGCTGGGAACCAGTCCATTGGTCTAGAGTCTACCGTGTTGATTTCTTGAGTCCTCGGAGTTGTTTCTGACTTCTAGGGTGCATGGTGTCGATTCTGGACCGTGTCGGTTTATTTATTTATAAATTTTTTGTTATTTTATTTTCCCTTGATATTTTAGACTTTTCTGACCACCTTCTTTCAACTAAGAAACTAGGTCCAAGACAGAAAACTTACTAGTGGGATTTAAAAATCCCTGTTATCATTAACAACTTTATACAACAAAGACTAATCACACATTTATGTCTCAAAATTCACTTAAAATGAACATTTTCGTTATCTCTAAAATTACAATTCTCTTTATTAAGTTTTCATATAACGTTTATAAAATTTAACCACATACACGGTAGATCGGATTAACAAAAAAACTATCTGTGTGTTTTGTATCCTTCACTCTTTAAATTAATACTCAAGTAACTATTGTTACTTATATATCTGATATCACCCCAACAACTGAAAAAAAAAAAATTACTCCTTTTCAGAAGGTTACAAATACTTATCTCTTGACCCTTTCAATGGTTATGGACTCAATGATTGTGTTAACTTTTTCTTCGAGTCTGTGATAAAGTAGAGGGAAAGGACTACTTTTGGATATCGACTGCGTCTTCTTCGTTCCTCCACCACCACTAGTCGGACCTCACTTGTGTATTTCGAATTTGTATACGAGTCCTTGGGAACTTTATTTTGGTCACTTGGAATGTAACACAGGGTTATTATCACTGGTGTCGACAATAGTAGGGGATTTAGGAATAAGGTACAATCCCTAAAACAATTATAGGTAACTTATGGTAATAAAGTAAATTAGGTGGGGTTTAGGTATACTTAATCTGTGAAATTTAGAAGTAGAACTTCCACCCCTTTAATACGAGTCTTTAAAATTTGATAATTAATATCAACGAACTGTAAATAGTGGATCGGAAAAAATCAATTTGAGTAAATTAAAAACATAGAGTCACCCGGGAAGAAAAAAAAACTCACGGAACATTAATAAAAAATAACTTAAGACCTGTAGTACTTGTGTAGTGTCTGTGTCTGACTCAATATTGTCAAAACGTATCTTTACACACACAAAGAGGAGGTGATCCGACAATTATACCTGTGAACTGGTTAGGGTGATACCAAATCGACCAAGTCCCCTAAAAACAACACTACTAAGGGTAGTCGTATGGTGGTCGAAGTTTAAAAAGATCGTTCATGAATACGAGTTTTGACCAAACACGAAAAGAATTATAAGGATAGGTGGGAGTCGAAATCGAAAGAGACAACGAGAACGTGTACTTTCCCTCAGAAGGAACAGGACAAGAAAGGTCACCATCGGACCACGTACGTACGTACGATTTAACGAAGTCACCACAGAGCGAGACACGTTGGGATATCTGACATCGGGTGGTCTGAGGAGACAGGTATCCTAAGAGGTCCGTTCTTATGACCTCACTCAACGGTAAAGTAGGAGGTCCCGTAGAGGGGCTGGGTCCTTAAGTCGGACATAGAGTAGAGAGGTCGTAACCTTCAGTCCAAGAAATGGTGGTCACGATGGGTCGGACGACTATGAATGATTAAACACAGACTCTACAATTAAAATTCCCCTTCCCCCTAAAAGAAAATAAAACCAGGTTGAAGTTTGAGTCGGGTCGAACCAGAGTACAACCTTAAAAGAATCATTTGGACGGAGTGATGGGTCCCTTTCGTTTGACGGTACCTGAAAATTCACCTGGAACCTTCCCTCTCTCAAGGGTCGGGAAGAGTGTCACCATCCTATAGATAATACCAGACCGGGGTCCTGTCAAAGGATAAGGATACGGTCCCTATAACCAAGTAGAAGTTCACACGGCAGTTCACCGTCAAACACGATGTTGAAGGGTTGTCAAATCCCGAAAACAAGGTACTTCTTCTTTCGAAATTCACCCTTAAATACGGAAAAGAGAACGTCACCTATAAGAGCAATAGGTGCATCCGTGTCAGTACTCTCCCAAGGAGAAGATAGGTTTGTACAAGGCGAAGGAGAAAACTTGAGGTCGTCTCCAGGCACCTCTTCTTGAACGTTCATTATTCTCACGATTACAAACACCGGGGGTCCCCGAAATACAGGAAACGATCAGGTATGAACCCGGAATCTCTAAAGAAATTTTTTTGTCTATTTAAACAAATTGGAGAACTTACCGTGGTATGAGAGAGTAAACACAACGTTATGAGCACACACGTCCTCATAACCTAAGGTCTAAGTTTCTTCAATGTCGAAACATCAAATAGGTCATAAAAGAACAAAAGTCACAACCTCGTAACAAGAAGGGTTTAAAGGTGTAGTGTCTGTATTCACTTTGAGGGTTAATAAAGAATTTGATTATGACATATGAACAGTCCTACCCAACAATGTCTATATCCATTAATCCGTCTCTAAGTTCACACTCGCTAAATGATTCTTTCTTGAACGTCTTTTTTGTTTACTTCGATATCCTCTTCGTCCTCTTCCTTCCCCTTCCTCAGGTCTTTCCTATGTCAAAACCACTGTAGAGTCTAACGAACTAGGAAACCACTTGGGACCTCGTGTTTAATATGAACTATATAGAACTGAACTCCGTTTTCTCGACTCAAAATGTCAGGTCATTGACACCTCGTAATCGATACCCGAAGGGACCCCATCTTACATCTGGTGGTTCGTGAAGACTAAGAGACAACTAGTAAAGTCACGGACACTCTCTCTCGTCCACACTCGGTAATCGTCGTTTCGTACGTCTCCAACTCTTTCCGTACCGACGATATCACTGTACGACGAAATAGTCATGATTACTAAGAATAGAATTTACGAATCATTAACGGTAAAGTCAATGAATGACTACAATGTGAAAAATACGGGAAATAAAAGTTGAAAAGATATACGAACGAAATCAAGACAGAGAACACTCATTGGTTTTGAACAACAGTAAAGAAGACTAAATATTAATAGTGTTTTGTCAATACATATTTTATAAATATAATTATCACTATATCTATATAAAATAAATTAATATGGTAGACTTAAACTACAAAGATAAATCATAGTGAAAAACGTAGAGAGGAAGGAGTAAAAAACGGAAGAGATACCGTGAGATCCTCTTCCGTTACCGTGGGGTAAGGTCATGAGAACGGACTTTTTAGGGTACCTACCTCCTCGGACCATTCGACGTCAGGTGCCCCAGCGCTTCTCAACCTGTTCTGACTTCCGGAAGTGAAAGGGAAAAGTGAAAGTACGTAACCTCTTCATTTACCGTTGGGTGAGGTCACAAGAACGGACCTCTTAGGGTCCCTGTCGCCTCGGACCACCCGACGACAGACACCCCAGCGTGTCTCAGCCTGTGTTGACTTCACTGAATCGTCGTCGTCGTCATCATCATACCCTGAGATATTCAATATAAAGATAAAATTCAACTTAGGTTACGTACTTTCACTTTTCACTTTCACTTCAGTGACTCAGCACAGGTTGAGAGTCGCTGGGGTACTTGACGTCGGGTGGTCCGAGGAAACAGGTACCCTAAAAGGTCCGTTCTCATGACCTCACCCCACGGTAACGGAAGAGTGTAAATTGATGTATCGATTGAAAAAAGGACGGTTTAACTCTAAAAGTTGTCAAATTAGAAGAAGTATTTGTGTCTAGGATTTAATGAAATATTTATGAACGTTCGGACTCAAGATTCAGTGAAGTCAGTGCTGCCTGACAAACGCTTGGGTTCCTGACATCGGCCAGTCCGAGGAGACAGGTACCCTAAGAGGTCCGTTCTTACCTAACGGTACGGGAGGAGGTCCCCTAGAAGGACTGGGTCCCTAGGTTATAGAGAACAAAGGGGACGTAACCACCCCCCACCCCCACCCCAAGATGATGATCGTGATGGACCTTTCGGAATTATTTATGAATCACTTGGGAACCTTCCTTTCACTCATGGTTGGATCTGTCGTATAATTTTTGGTCTCTAATGAAACGGTTGGTTCCAGGTAGATCAACTCCGATACCAAAAAGGTCACCAGCACATACCTACACTCTCAACCTGATACTTCTTTCGACTCACGACTTCTTAACTACGAAAACTTGACACCACAACCTCTTCTGAGAACTCTCAGGGAACCTGACGTTCCTCTAGGTTGTTCAGGTAGGATTTCCTTTAGTCAGGACCTACAAGTAACCTTCCTGACTACGATTCCGACTTTGAGGTTATGAAACCGGTGGAGTACGCTTCTCAACTGAGTAACCTTTTCTGAGACTACGACCCTCCCTAACCCCCGTCTTCCTCTTCCCCTGCTGTCTCCTACTCTACCGACCTACCGTAGTGACTGAGCTACCTGTACTCAAACCCACTTGAGGTCCCCAACCACTACCTGTCCCTCCGGACCGTACGACGTCAGGTACCCCACCGTTTCTCAGTCTGTACTGACTCACTGACTTGACTTGACTTGACTTATACAAGATCCGTGATTTAAAATGTAAGGTCTCTATTTACTTTAGTATCACTTTGACTAAAAGTACCTTTACCGCATCAACAAAATAAACAATCAATAATTGATTAGTTTAAGTCATTACACAAAATAGATAAAGACACGTGTACCTACAAGAATGTAGATACGGAAAAGAGATGTATCTAATTGATATACTTCTAATTTGTGTACGAAATGAACAATCGAAGAATTATAAGACACTCACCCTTTCAGAATTATAAATACACAGACGTCAAAAGAGAAACTAAAAAAAATTTTGAGAACGTTCTATGAAATCAACCTATATATTAGAATCTGACTTAATAAAAGGACGATGTGAAACTTCTATAATAAAGGAATAACAAATCGTGAAGAATACTTTCACTCTTCAGAGACAACCAAACGACAAGAAAACACCCATTACACAGAAAGTGTGTGAAGTTTATATAAAGGAAGTATGAAGACATGATATCAAGGTGATATAGTACGTGACGAAACCTAGATAAATAAATAGAGGGATCATGATGAATCTCACGTTGGAGAATTGAATCAAGAGTTTTTAATAGAGACCCGTAATTATCAGATGGTAAGGGAAGTAAGAGAAGAAGGTCTAGAGGATAACCAGTATTAATTCGGAGAGAGTTTCGACAATAAGTACAGAATATGTAAAAGTTTAAAAGGTGTTCTTGGGAATTTCGATCCGACGTCGGTACTTTAATTTTCTTCGAACGAGGAACCTTCTTTTCGATACTGTTCGAATAGTAAAATTTTTTCGTCTCTATAGTGAAAGGACTGTTTCCAGATAGGTCAGTTTCGATACCAAAAGGGTCATCAGTACATACCTACACTCTCAACCTGTTATTTCTTCCGACTCGTGGTTTCTTAACTACGAAAGCTCAACTTTCCTGATTACGACTTCGAGGTTGTGAAACCGGTGGACCACACTTCTCAGTTGGGTAACCTTTTCTGGGGCTTCGACTCTTTCTGACTTCCGTCTTCCTCTTCCCCGACTGTATCCTACTCTACCAACCTACCGTAGTGACTGAGTTACCCGTACTCAAACTCATTCGAGACCCTCTATCACTTCCTGTCCCTTCGGACCGTACGACGTCAAGTACACCAGTGTTTCTTAACCTATTCTGAATCGTTGACTTTTTACTTATTTTTGTAAAAATTATAATTTTCAATAATTAATGTGATACGAAACAGAACTCACTTACAGGATTAAGTGATAAGAGAAACCGATAACCGATCTTAAAATAGATTGTGAATAGCCATAGTTAATAGATAGTCAAGTCAAGTCAAGTCAGTGAGTCAGTACAGACTGAGAAACGGTGGGGTACCTGACGTCGTACGGTCCGGAGGGACAGGTAGTGGTTGAGAGTCTCGAACGAACTTGAGTACAGGTAGCTCAACCATTACGATAGGTTGGTGGAGTAGGAGACAGAAGGGGAAGAGGAGGACGGAAGTTAAAAAGGGTCAACGACGAAGATGACGATTCAGTGAAATCAACACAGACTGAGACACACTGGGGTATCGGTCGTCGGATCATCCGAGGGGGTAGGGACCCTAAGAGGTCCGTTCTTGTGACCTCACCCAAGAAAGGGTCGTAGTCCCAGAAAAGGTTACTCAGTCAAGAAGTGTAGTCCACCGGTTTTATAACCTCAAAGTTATAAGTTCTGACTAAAGGAAATTCCGACTGACCGAATTAGAGGAACGTCAGGTTCCCTGAGAGTTCTCAGAAGAGGTTGTGGTGTCAAACTTTCGTAGTTGAGAAGTCACGAGTCGAGAAAATACAAGGTTAAGAGTGTTGGTATGTACTGATGACCTTTTTAGTATTGAAACTGATCTACCTGGAAACAACCGTTTCATTGCAGAGACGAAAAATTATAAGACAGATCTAAACAATTTCAAAAAGAAGGTTCCTCGTTCCCAGAAAACTAAAATACCGACGTCAGTGGTAGACGTCACTGACACCTCGGGTTCTTTTATTTCAGACAGTGACGAGGGTAACAAAGGGGTAGATAAACGGTACTTCACTACCCTGGTCTACGGTACTAGAATCAAAAAACTTATAACTAGAAATTCGGTCGAAAAAGTGAGAGAAGAAAGTGAAAGTAGTTCTCCGAAAAATCAAGAAGAAACGAAAGACGGTATTCCCACCATAGTAGACGTATAGACTCCAATAATTATAAAGAGGACCGTTAAAACTAAGATCGATCACGAAGTAGGTCGGGTCGTAAAACGTACTAAATGAGACGTATATTCAATTTATTCGTTCCACTGTTATACGTAGGAACTGTATGAGGAAAGGGTTAAACCTTGGTCAGACAACAAGGTACAGGTCAAGATTAACTACGAAGAACTGGACGTATGTCCAAAGAGTCCTCCGTCCATTCCACCAGACCATAAGGGTAGAGAACTTCTAAAAAGGTGTCAAACAACACTATGTGTGTAAGTTTCCGAAACCGTATCAATTATTTCGTCTTCATCCACTAAAAGACCTTGAGAGAACGAAAAAGTTACTATGTCGTCTACAACCGTTAAACTAGAAACCAAAGAGACGAAAAAGATTTAGGTTGAACTTGTAGACCTTCAAGAACCAAGGACATAACAACTTCAGACCGAACCTCTTAAAACTCGTAATCAAATGATCACACAGGGTAGTGAAGTGCCCTTTATCTACCCCTTTGTCACCTTTGTCACAGTCTGAAGTAAAACCCCCCGAGGTTTTAGTGACGTCTACCACTGACGTCGACACTTTAATTTTCTACGAATGAGGAACCTTCTTTTCAATACTGGTTGGATCTATCGTATAACTTTCAATACTGGTTGGATCTATCGTATAACTTTTCGTCTCTGTAATGAAAAGGTTGTTTCCAGACAGATCAGTTCCGATACCAAAAAGGTGATCCGTACATACCTACACTCTCAGCCTGATACTTCTTTCGACTCGTGACTTCTTAACTACGAAAACTTGACACCACAACCTCTTCTGAGAACTCTCAGGGAACCTGACGTTCTTCTAGGTTGGACAGGTAAGACTTCCTCTAGTCAGGACCCATAAAAAACCTTCCTTACTACGATTTCGACTTTGAGGTCATGAAACCGGTACAGTACGTTTCACAACTGAGTAACCCTTTCTGAGNNTCTTAACTACGAAAACTTGACACCACAACCTCTTCTGAGAACTCTCAGGGAACCTGACGTTCTTCTAGGTTGGACAGGTAAGACTTCCTCTAGTCAGGACCCATAAAAAACCTTCCTTACTACGATTTCGACTTTGAGGTCATGAAACCGGTACAGTACGTTTCACAACTGAGTAACCCTTTCTGAGACTACGACCCTCCCTAACCCCCGTCTTCCTCTTCCCCTACTGTCTCCTACTCCACCGACCTAACCGTAGTGACTGAGCTATCTGCACTCAGACTCACTTGAGACCCTCAACCACTACCTGTCCCTCCGGCCCTCACGACGTTAAGTACCCCAGTGTTTCTCACCCTGTGTTGACTCGTTGACTTGACTTGACTTGAATGATCTCACACTCTACTCACGTTAAAACACCGTCAAACTTGTAAAAACCGTAACGGAAAGAAACCCTAACCTTACTTTTGACCGGAAAAGGTCAGGACACCGGTGACGACTCAAAAGGTTTAAACGAGTGTATAACTCATATTGTAAAATTATGACATAAACTTTATCGAGTTGACCTTAACGTAGTGGAGGTGATCGACACAAGTATCCCCACGAAGGATTCCGGGTGAAGTGAAACTTAAGGTCCTACAGACCGAAATCTACTCACTAGTGGGGTAATACCAATAGACCCAACACTTCTAGAAAAAAAATTATTAAGAAGAGACATAAGAACGGTGGAAAAAAATTATAGAAGACGAAGACAATCCAGGTATGGTAAAGACAAGAAATAACACGGGTAGAAACGTACTTTACAAGGAAACTATAGTGATTAAAAGAACTTCTCTAGAGACCAGAAAGGGTAAGACAGCAAAAGGAGATAAAGAAACGTAACTAGTGACTCCTTCCGAAAGAATTGAGAAGAACGATAAGAAACCTTGAGACGTAAGTCTACGAATATAGAAAGGAAAAGAAGGAACGGAAATCGAAGAGAAGAAAAGAGTCGATAAACATTCCGGAGGAGTCTGTTGGAAAAACGTAAAGAAAAAGAACCCCTAACAGATATCGAATATTATCAGTGAGGTGAAGAGGAGGTATATTTGAAATCTAATTTCGTTAGTAAATAAAGAAGTACTAACAAGTCCAAACGGACCGACGTGACCCACTAAGAAGACTAGACCGGAACTGAACGATTTCGACCGTCTTAGTCGAGTTAACCCTCCATACATAGTTTACTGGAGTGAAAGGACAGACCGTTAATTACAACTATAAACCGGTCCCACGAAACAAGGAGTACGACTACCTTGTAGAGTGGGGGGTCATCCAACACAAACTGGACAAGTATACTACTTCCTTTGTGAGGTTCTCCAACTTTCGTCTTTAACGTTTGGAAGAATTTCGGATCTGAAGTTTAAACGTACTGTATTAAAATGGGTTGTAAATAGTCAATCTCGATCTTGTTCCGGTCGGGTCTTTACTTCACCACCTTTTAATATACGATGGACAATCACCCTCTTTGAAGGTTCAATATAAAGTTTTCATACACCTGACTCTCTTCACATCAAAACCCCTCCCTGTAATACCTTCGTTAGATAATATCATGGGTGGTGGATCTGGTTTCCGAGTACAAAAAGGGTATACGTTGTATATAACTTTCACGGTACCAAGTCAACGATTCAGTACAGTAGAGAAACACTGGGGTACTTGTCGTCGTACGGTCCGATGAGGAGTAAACGTCGGGAAGTTCATGTCGGTGAGAATTAGACCTCTGAACTCTTCATTTTTCTGTTTGATGTGTGTGGGATTTTGGGTTATATACAGTGTTATTCTGTCCCTGTCTAACTGCTGTTTTCGACGTGGATTAACTCTTCCCCTCTTCACCTTACTCCTCCTCTCGTCAGGGGTCTGGTGTCGTTAGGACTTTAGGTCGACATACATAAACAGTCTCGGAGGGAAAGGTCTCATTCTTTTACCTGGTGTTGTTTTCGGGTTAAAAAGACACTTTCTATAAGAGTAGGACAAAGGACTGTTATCTATAAACCCCAGGGTCTTTGAATAAAAATAAAACTTGACAGAGACGAGGGACATTAACTCGGACAATATTGAGAGAGTTTTTCTAAAACCTGACTAACACTTAGATTAACTCTAAAGGAGGTACGAGGTTGTCAGTGTAGGTACTAAGAAAATTTTATCTAGTGATAAATGAAACCCGGGATAGACTCCAACAGCGCTCTATTACAGGAGTTCTAACAATCTTTGAAAAACATGCCGATACTCCCAAATGAGCCGTGAGGGTATTTAGAGAAACAAAAGGATTAATTTCCAGGACATCAGTGTGTAAACTAAACTAGAAATGAGACTCTGGTGTCGACGTTTCAAATCTTTAGACTTTACCAAAATAAAATATTAAGAAATACAAAGGAGAGTTAATACGAACTGTCGACTTATCAAGGAAGGAATCAAGTGGAGAGAGTAAGACATAAATAACACCTCTCTGTGTTTTACGGTCAACACTTAAAGGTACAGGACGGACCTATAAAGGAACCGGTCTGACTAATTAAGTAATTCATGTGAAAAGTAGAAAGATCGATAACTTCCGAATTGAAAACGGTTATCGAGACTTAGTGATTAGGGGAAGAAATGTGTTTCTTGTCAAAAAGTAACAAAAAGTTTAATTATGACTACCAAAAAAGTGACAGAATTTCACAAGTGGGTGGTGAATCAGGGTCCCGGTCAGGATTTAAAAATCCAAAATCAATACCGTCGTGGACTAAATATCCACGAATAAAAACACAGTCAAGAATTAAAGAAGTATTGTCTAGTGAAGTCTTGACGCACCGAATTTTGTTATTGCTAAAAAACCAAATTAAATCGACCCGCAGTGAATTAAGTATACCCTGGTGAATGTACACCAAAACCAGTAGCCCTCGAAGCGACCTTATCTATAAAGACGACGACGAAGACGACGACAATTCAGCGAAGTCAGCACAGGTTGAGACACGTTGGAGTATCTGTCGTCGGGTGGTCCGAGGAGGTAGGGACCCTAAGTCGGAGTTAAAGTACAGCCGTCAGTCACAACCAACATCGAAAGACAAAGAAGACATGTACCAGAGAGTGGGAAAACTCGGGTCTTAACCGAAGAAATGTACTATTTTCTAAGTAAATTGTTATCTCTTTCGTCTTCAAGTTCTGGAGAATTGTGGTTCGAATCCTTCAGGGTGTCATAGTGAAAACGGTATAAGAGAATCAGTCACGTTTATCTGGGTTCTATCGAAGTTCTCTAATCTGTGACAATTGTCTGATTAAGAATTATCTTCCTCGTTCCCTTGGTATAAAGTTTTTCCACACCTTACTCCCCCACTACTATGTGACGTCCGGTAATAAGACTGTTAGATGAACTCAAAAATAATGTTACTGAGATAAAAATATCTTCTAAAGATCACCTAAAAAAAAATAATACGTGATACGAATAAAATATGTCTAGAGAGACTAAAACAGTAAAAGTAAATTTAAAAATTTAATTGACATATACAATTAATATTGAAATTCGTGGATTTCTATAAATGAATTTCTACAAATAGTTTAACTGAAGTATACGTCACTAAAATACAAAGTCACAACTAAAAACAAACGTAAAAACAACTACACGTGTTGAAAGAAGTCAAAAAGGGAAGGATGAGGAAACACTAAAGTCACCAACCAGACTTGACATGAGGTGTCTTAGTCGTAGATCTTGTCCAAATAGTAAAACGAAAATGATGAAACACCTATAACACCCAGGTCGAAAAATATCGATCAGACCCAACTAAAGAATAAATACTCCAATACAAACTCACGAGTCAGTAAGTCAGTACAGACTGAGAAACATTGGGCTACCTGACGTCCGGAGGTCTGAGGAGACAAGTACCCTAAAGGGTCCGTTCTTATGACCACACTCAACAGTAAAGGAAGAGGTCCCCTAGAAGGGCTGGGTCCCTAGTTTTGACACAGAGTACATATCACCGTCTATCCCAGAAATGGTGACTCGTTGGACCCTTCGTTAATACTCCAACACAAATATAGGAAGGTAGAGGTGTCCAGTGTACAAGGATGTTCTGGACCAGTGTCTCTCGGTAGTCGTCGTCAACAAGAGTCGAAGAAAGAAATTCTTTACTCAGATTCAATCTGAGGTCGTCTACTTTCTGATAAAACCAGAGATAATCGGTAGACATTGATTTAAAGTCGGATGTAGATGGAAAAGGGTTTGGGTTCTCAGTCGTTTGGAGACAGAGGTAAGAGGAGTAACGAAACATAAATACAGGGAAAAAGTAAAATGTTTTCAAATAGAAAAAGATTTCCAACAAGTAAGAAAACGAAAAGAAGAATATAAAATATACAACGATGATACATACACGTCAATTCTTCCATATTTTTAACACCTAAATGATGTGATCAAAACAAGGTAAAAAAGAGTCTAAGGTGGGATTTAAGTCTTTTTCTTTTACATACATCGTATTTTAATAAATTTTAATCGGACTGTAAGTCTTTTCTTAGTTAGTAACACAGAACTCAGTAAACAACGACAACAAGTCAGTGGTTCAGAACATGTTGAGAGACGACGACGACGACGACGACGACGACGACGACGACGACGACGACGCAGCGAGGTCAACACAGACTGAGACACGTTGGGGTATCTGTCGTCGGGTGGTCCGAGGCGGCAAGGACCCTAAGAGGTCCGTTCTTGTGACCTCACCCAACGGTAAAGGAAGAGGTCATGTTCAGAGACACTGGGAAATTTGACACCGTACATTCCAAAGGGACAGGAAGTGACAGAGGGACTCAAACGAGTTTGAGTGCAGGTAACTACGGTAGATTGGTAGAGTAGAAGACAGGAGGAGAAGAGGAGTACGGGAGTTATAAATCGTAGTCCCAGAAAAGGTCACTAAGTCGAGAAACCTAGTCCACCGTTTTATAACCTCAAAGTCGAAGTCGTAGTCAGGAAGGTTACATATAAGTTCTGACTAAAGGAAATCCTAACCGACTAAACTAGAGGAACGTCAGGTTCCCTGAGAGTTCTCAGAAGAGGTTGTGGTGTCAAGTTTTCGTAGTTAAGAAGTCGTGAGTCGGAAGAAATACCAGGTTGAGAGTGTAGGTATATACTGGTGACCCTTCTGACATCGAAACTGATATACCTGGAAACAATAATTTCATCACAGAGACAAAAAATTATATGACAGATCCAAACAGTATCGAAAAGAAGGTTCTTCGTTCGCAGAAAATTAAAGTGTCGACGTCAGTACTAAACGTCACTAAGACCTCGGGTTTTTCCTTTTAGACGGTGACGAAGATGAAAAAGAGGTAAATAAACGGTATTCCTATACTCTGGTCTACGGTACTAGAATCAAAAAACTTATAACTAAAAATTCGGTCACAATAGTGAGAAGAGAAAGTGGAAGTAGTTCTCCGAAAAATCAAAGAAAAGTAAAAGACGGTATTCCCACCACAGTAGACTTATAGACTCTAATAACTATAAAGAGGTCCGTTAGAACCAAGGTCAAACACGAAATAGGTCGGGTCGTAAAACGTACTACATGAGACGTATATTCAATTTATTCGTCCCACTGTTGTTTGTCGAAACTACATGAGGAAAAGGTCAAAACTTGGTCAGACAAAAAGGTACAGATCATGATTGACGACGAAGAACAGTACGTATGTACAAAGAGACCTTCATCCACTCCACCAAGTCACAAAGGTAGAGAAATTCTTAAAAGGTTAAATAACACTAGGTGTATCAGTTTCCGAAATCGTATCTGTTATGTCGGCTTCAATTACTAAAAACCTTAATGAAACTAAAAAGATACTAGGTCGTCTATAACAGTTAAACTAGAAACCAAGGAAACGGAAAAGACATAGGTCGAGCATGTAGACTCTCAAGAGTCAAGTATATGACGACTTCGGATCGAACTTCCTAAAACTCGTATAGAACGTCCTAAAACTCGTATAGAACGATCGTACACTTTACTCACGTTAACGTACCATTACAATTGTAAGAAACCGTAACGGAAAGAAACCCTAACCTTACTTTTGACTGAAAAGGTCAGGACATCGGTCAAGACTCAAAAGGTTTACTCGACCCTATAACTTACCTCGTGAAAACGTCGTAGTAGAAAATCCTAAACTTTATCAAGTTGACCTTAAGGTAGTGGAGGTGATCGAAACAAACATTATTAGAAAGGATTCCGGGTGAATTGAAGTGTGAGGTCCTATAGACCGAGATCCACTCCCTAGTGTAGTAGCACTAATAAGTCCAGTAATTTTTGTAAAAAACGTGTCAAGACACATAAAAACGGTAGAGAAAAATAAAAAAATAAATAATTTTTGTAAAAAAATTTCAGAAATAACTTAAACAATCAAAACGGAAACAAAGTGTAAAACCAAAGAACCGAAGGTCCGTATACCCTAGAATCGAGGGACTGGTCCCTAGCTTGGGTATGAGAGACATAAGCTCCCGTCTCAGAATTGGTGACCTGGCAGTCCCTTCAGGGCGGTAGAGAAAAATTAGAGAAGACAAAGACAATCTAGGAACAGTAAAGACAGGAAATAACACGGGTAGAAACGTACTTTGTAAGGAAACTATAAAGATCAAAAGTACTTCTCTAAAGATCAGAAAGGGTAAGATAACAAAAGGAAATAAAGAAACTTGACAAGTGAATTCTTCCGAAAGAATATAGAGGAACGATAAGAGACTTCGAGACGTAAGTCAACCACGACTCAGGACAGGGGTTCCGGTGTCCACCTTTCGGAACGTACTTCCAGTGTCTTCATCTCGAGTTTTAGTTCCCGTGGTGACTTCGACTGACTCAGGAAAACAAGGAGAACTATTTTTCGGGGGACTATTAGAGATCGTTCGAATGACTAAGGGTTAATCCGTTCCTATGGGTGATGTGATTTATGGGATATGTTAGGGTTGGTTAGTGGATTGTAATTGGAAGATCATCCTTAAAACAAAACTCCGACATTTTTAACCGATATTTGGGTACTTTTGACAGTTGACAGGGACCGGACATTCCTCCATTCGGATGACACGAGTGTCACGGGTGAAATAGAGACGAAAAACAAGAATTGTTTGAGTGAGAGAAGACTTTGTACGATACAGACCTTTAAAGAAAGGTTGGGTGTGAGTCTGACGGAGTTCTCAACCCATATAGAAATGGAAAGAGGAAACGGAAAGTAAAGAAAAGACTCGATAAACATTCCGGAAGAGTCTGTTGGTGAAACGGAAGATCGTAAAGAAAAAGAACCCCCATTAAAACCAATGATGGAGGACATGTTACAATGTTTGGAGGTAGGTACCAAGAAGTCCGTAAGATAGATGGTCTAGATTGAGGAACTTAGATAAGTAGTGGAGATGACATATCAGTATTCTCTAAACTAAATCCAGTATGAACTTAGCGGATCACCAAAAGACATGAAAGAAGTTAAACTCGGACTTAAAACGTTCTTCCTAGATTACTAGACTCGGTGTCAGTAGAGATCCAAAACAAAAACGACTGACATATCTCGCCGAGGTAGAAACCGACATTTCTTATGTTAGTTAGACTAAAGACATAAGTGGTAAACTACTACAGGTACACATCTCAGCAAAGAATACAACAACCTTCTCCCACAAACGATACTAGTTAAGTAAGAGACCGTTTTGAGAGAATCGGAAACGAGACGAAGTAAAAACATAAGGTTCCGGTTTGAACGGACAATACGGTCCATAGAGAACTGAAAGATGAAAACGTAAGGTCAGGAGATACTATTTTTCCTGTAAGAAAACACACAACAATCAAGATCTTCCAGAATATCCAGAAGTTTCTTGACAAGTTGAAGTCGAAGAAACCGTAATAACCAACTCCATATGTGAACCTAATGACACTACAACTTACCAAACGGAACCTTTACTTGTCTCTAGTAAGACAGTAAAAACTCTAACGTGGGTTCATGACGTAAAACCTGGGAAAACAACTGATACTCCCGACGAGTTAAAGAAGATTCCCTAAGAACGGGTGTCATCGTCTATATTACCAGTAGACTTAATTTAAGTGGGTAAGGTCAGGTAAAATCAAGTGACTAAGGATTTTACAGCTACAAGTGAGAACGGTAGAAAACAAATGGAACCAAGTATCTGGATTGTAAGGTCTACGGGTACGTTACAACAAAAAATGTCGTAATAACGGAGGTTTATCGGATATAAGTCACCGGCACACCATTTTCGAATATCACGATATCCTCAAAATTTTCTTACAAAGTCTAACCCAACTCATTATAATAACAATACGGGTTCAGCGTATTAGAGGGTTACTGGTGGTCCCTCGGTTATAGGTTACCTTTTTGTCCTCTCAAAAATAATGCTTCGAACTCGACCCCGAGGGTGACAATGACTGTGTCGCCGATATCCCTCCTCGGGGTCCAAAACCTAATGTAACGAATATCTCCCTCACAAGTACTTTTTTTTTTTCTTAAAGATCCATCCCCCTACAGACTAACCAGTGAAAGAAAGCTTCCCAAAACACAACCAAAAACTAACCAGGGATAATGGATCCATCTGGTGTTCAAGGACTTGCAATTCAGTCCTCTAAGACCAGACCCCAGGCTAACCGAGTACCCACCACCCACTCCAGTCCCCTAAAGGTTTCCGAGAAAAGGGTCTTAGAATGTTTTACCTCGACAAGACAATTGTTTTACCTCATCGAATCTAAGAAGTAAGGGGGGAAGAGATCCTAGGTCCTGTTTGGGTTAGTACCCAGACCTCAGTCGAGATATAACAGAGGACGATTCCCCTGGTAACAGT
This sequence comes from Capra ibex, assembly GCA_006410555.1. Classification (NCBI taxonomy): domain Eukaryota; kingdom Metazoa; phylum Chordata; class Mammalia; order Artiodactyla; family Bovidae; genus Capra; species Capra ibex. The sequence goes on along the minus strand of SJYO01026388.1, from coordinate 5,015,015 downwards.
CCCGGCATATAACCCTAGACTCATGGTACTCGACGTGGTACAACTACGCCGAAAATTACTTCCGGTGGTTAAACAAATCATTCGTACCGGACTTCCACTCATCGCTATTGTTCTATTAGTTCCCGGGGTGGTTCCTTCTATACTCTCAACGTTTGGTCCCCCTACTCAACTTGGTCCTAAGTTTGGTCAAAACTCTGTAAAGAGAAAGAGAAAAAGAGACTGAGTCGGGAAGAGAATAGAACCGGTCCCTGAGGGACTGATGGGGGCTCACTAAGTGTATTTTTGTTGTGAGAAGGGGATTGTGTCGTGTATCCGGGGAGACAACCTCTTTTTGATTTAGATTAAGGGAAAATAAGACGTCATGGTGAAGGTGGTCCCTTGAGTCACTGAGAACCTCTACCGACTAACTTGAAAGATCAGAAAGTTATAGTTCTAGTTACCGACGAGAATCCGGTCTTATCACAACCAAGACATGATAGTTCCTCCTATAGGGTTATGGACAGGGTCGGCGGGGGTCGGGGTTGTTTTGACATTCCCAATTCCGGCTCTGACCGAGAGAGAACCTGACCCCACTCCGAAAAAGATCAAAATCCTCCTCAAGTAGTAACCTCACTATCTTGTCAGTCCTCTGGTTATTGTGGTTATGTGTTTTTAGAAACGTCAGTAAATCATGGACGGGTACTTAAGTTCCACGATTCGGGTACCTCGTGCGGGTGGTTAAAAGAATCCCTCCGTGGTCCATGAGCCAACAAAAATATCTCAGGTACCTTAACGTCTCCACGACTATCCAAACCCCTTGTAAAGGATACGTTTCCGGGACAGGCCAATGAGCGACTTCTCAATTAGACCGTAGAGTAAAATCGACGGTAGTCGTCCGAGACACCAGAGAACAAACTTACGTTAAAGGGTCCTGTCGATACGGGAGTATTATCCCCCCAAACTACAGTATTGTATTGGTCGTTGACGATCAGTCCAGGTCCGCTCACCTTAAATCCTGGGCTATCCACAACTACTGGTATAATTTATTGCCCAGGACTAGTAGAAATTACAATCCAGGGTATTCCGATTGAACTCCCCTCAATAAACTTAATCACTACATCCCGGGTCCTCTGCAAACCCATTCGAGAACTCCACCCCACACCCGTCCTGCTTACCCCCGTACCCATCCGAGAGTACCGTGATACTCTGACTTAACCCGGGATACGGAACTAAACCCGGCTAGACATACCCAGGATGAAAGTTGGACTGCCATTTGTCGTTGGGTAATAGTATAGGACCGACTATATCGGCCTCCGGAGTCCTAACAGGCCGAAGGGTTGGCCCCTTTAAAAAAGAAAGTCAACTTTTAAATTCAGAGTGACCTAACGTTTCTTTCAAGTATGGTCCGGGTCAATACTCCCTGAGGGAAGGTACAGGGGGTCAACTGGGTCACCCGGGACCATGCACTGGGTTCCATTAGTTCAGTGGTGCTTATCCCCCAAGGGTTAGCTGGTAGGGGCAACTGAGCGTAGGGGTTCACCACGTCATTTTGAACAGTCGGGGGGCGTCAATAACTACCAGCGGGTCAAGGCAGAGGGAAGTCCCGTGTGTATCTTCCCACAAAGGACATTCGAACGGACAACTTACATCACCGACGTAGGTCCAGGACTCAATCACCCCCCACGACTCATAACGTGGATGATCACGGTCGGGGTGTAAGCCCGAACGGCCCGTAGAAATGGAGGGTAAACGGCTACAGGGTTCTAGACCGTCGGTCTTCTGTCTCCAGCTTAAGGTTCAGACCGGTGGTCCACAAAACCCCTACTTACCGGCTCCACCTCAATTAATGAAGAGGGTATCAACGCGAATCTTAGTAGGTTCAGTCCAAGTAGTCAACTACTCCCAATCGCCGTCGTGATTCGGTGTCCCTGTTGTCGTATTTGTCATGAAAATAGTGGAAACATCGAACTCAAACTCACCTAAACAAAACAGGTCGAACCAGAAGGTGACCCCTTCCTTAAGAAGGGAAACCCGTTTGTCCAGGCGTCCGACATACACCCATATCGCTTGGGTTCACCTATACGGCAGTTGAAACTCTCGTCACCCACAACAGTTCTGTTCATCCTTCCCGGGAAAGGTGGACCCGAGATCCCAGAGAACTACTACCGTCGAGTGTATGTGGGTCAGAGGACCAGCCATCGTCACCCCAAGTCCACCACCCCGACTAAGTATATTACGGAACTCGGAGAAGGTGCACAGGGACACCCTCATAACATTCCTGACCTCTGTTTTCTCATTAGAAACTAGTAGATAAAGAAAATCGTGGAGACAAAAATCCAATCCTTAATAACCCCCTCCATAGGGTATGTATTAAAACTTCCCCCATTCAAGGTCAACCATCCCCCACAAAACGTGGGTCATATCTTGTTTCCCCTCCTCTCGGTGGGTCAGGGGCAGTCAGAGTCGTTGATCAAAACAATTACAAAGAAACTCACAGGATAAGTAGGAGAGATGAACAGGACTCGAGACCCCGGATATTCGTGTTACATTGAAGGTGGATCGGGGGTTTCGGGCCCGATGGGGAACCGAATGGACTCTATGCTTCCGACCGGGTAACAGACTGGGGTGGACACGTCCTTTGGGTTTGGCGCCGTTCTACAGAAGTTAGTCGAAAAACCGGTGGTTGAAACGACAAAGAGAGAACCACCCCTTTCGAAGAAGGGTGGGACTCTTCCGTAGATACTTATGGTCATCTGTAAACATAGGTATAAATGGACCAAAATGGAGTCACTCCAGGTGGAGGGTCATACGAGGACCGGCTGAGGGCGCAAGAGATCCGGACACCAACCGACCCACTGCACTGCCCGTCGCAACCACTCGACCGTCCGGAACGTGCAATTATGCTATAAAAGATAGTAGCTAGATTGCAGAGAGTACCATTAGAACCGTACAGATTAGTCCAGGACGTAGAACGCCCAAGAGTCCACTCACCGCACTACGTAGGAGTCATTGTGGACGAAAGGATCAAGGAGGCCCTCCTAGTCCCTCGACAGACGACGGAAGGTGGTGGGTCGGTCAACAACCCAGTATCCGTTTGAAAAATAGGTCAGATTCAGAGAACCACTCATCAACCCATTTCGACCGTCTTGTCCCGAGGACCCCAACCCGTTAACTTCCCACCGAAGATAATGTCATGGGACCTGACGTAGAGCCCGACGAGACAGACGGTTTAACAAAGGGAAACTCCAGTCCCACAGACTGAAAACCACAGGGCCCGTCACATAATACCGATCAAAAAATCCTTCGGTATTACGGTTCTCCTCCCGAAAATAAAGAAGAAATAAAAACTAGTAAAATGGGAGTCGGTACTCCTCAGGAGAGAGAGACATCTACCGGGACACATATGCCCGTCATCGTTTCCGAATAGCCGATAGCCATTACTACAATTCAAAAAACAGGAAGGGATTGACCTCCCGAAAACAATCCCACTAATCAAGTCGGGAAACTCGGTTTCATGGACTTCCATCACGAAGGCGGGTGTACTAAACCCAAAGGTACCAATGCCGACGGGGCCGTATGGACTCGGGTAGAGTCTACTTTGACGAAGGTAGGCATATGGTCCATTGAAGTCGTAGGCGATCTCCCGCTAGAACATTCAGGAGAGCGTAAGGTACGACGTCAGTACCTAACCCCGAAGGTTTAGTCCCAATCCTTCGTCACATCGGTCTAACTCTCGTCATCCGACGTCTTTCTACTAAGACCTCCCCAAATCGTCATCAGGGACCATCACCCAGTCGGCTTGCAACGACTAGGGGGATAGACCCCCAACAAAATCATACGGGAGTTACCGAACCCCCCGCCACTATACGTTGAGAACGGGGTCACAGTCAAATAGACGTAGGAACTGGTAATCCCGGTGACCACGTTAGTACGCCTCCGTACCCCCGGTCGGACTGCGGTGCCCCAGGTCCGCAAATCTGTTCATTCGGTGGCCGACGAAGGTTCCAGGGTCTACGACGTAGTCATGGGGAAAACGGCGAGAAACAAGAAGTAGATGTATGTCCTCTTTCCCAAAACATTGTAGTCCGTTGGGAGCCCCCCCCCCGACTGTCGTCCTGGTAAAATTATCAGAACTTTCGCAAGAGGTAGACGAGACAGGTTGACTTTCCCCACCATGAAAAACACCGAAGTATATTCCCAAAACGGTCAAGGTGTATTAAACCCTAGGTTTCTACCGTCTTTGGTCGTCTGGGGTTTTTAAGAGAGTGGGAAGCTCCACTTAGACCCCATCCCTAAAACTCATGGTAGAGGAAAACACGGAGACTGTCGGTAGAGACAGGAAGGAAATTATGTATGGGATTCATCCACTGGAGACCAACCGTATAGACTCGGAAAATCCGACTCCGAACCATAGAATTAAAAGGTTCCCAGGTGTTATCAAGAGCCCACGGGTATTCCGTTCAGATAACCAGGAAACGACGTTAATTCTCCAGTAGATGTATAACATTGTTCCAATCAACCCCCACAACAACAGACTTGAGTGGGTCCAGGAGTACCTCCCGGAGTAGCTTCTACCACCCTCTTAAGAATTTAGGGACACCGTCGGTCCAGGTCCAGTCGACCGGCAACTAAGGAAGAAGGTCCAGCCTGGTAAGTTTCCGTTTTTTGAGGACCGAAGACCCGCGGTCCCCTTCTGAATGATTTCTTTCGCAGAAAATTTATATCCTGGCATATGGTCACTACCAGACCACCCTCACTCGAGTCCTCCAACATACCAAAACCGTGTCATCCTACTCATAGATTTTGAGCCACCAACTGAAGAGCATTTAGGACATGACCGGTTATCAGTACTCTTAAACCAAAAAACTGTCCCTCGTCCCCCCACAAGGTCCGGCTGACCGTCCCAGAGTTCCAAAAGACCCTATCCTCGGACGCCTATACCCCCCACTAGGGGTAACCCGGAGGTCCCAGTACCCCATAACAGCCTGGGTCTGCCCCAGTCGGGGACCGAACTCTAGATATATATATCCTCCCGCCACAGACCGGTTTGGCCAAGGGGGACAGAGTCGGGTACGTAGTCCTTTAAGCAGATCGGTAAAAACTTACAGGCGAACCCCCTCGCAGCCAAAAACCACGTTGTCTATAAGTAGAAGATTAGCTTAACAGTCATGAACTTAGCCAGACGGGTTGACCAGTTCATAAAATCAAAGGGGGCCCTCCTTCACTTAGACCCGGGGGCAAAACCAGTTGTCCAGAGAAGGGTTGTCGCCCTTCCCCGTAAGGTCTTACTGGTACTTTCTCACCCTATGGACCGGACGTGGGTTCAGGTGACTAGAAGTCCATCAGGTAACCATAACAAAGTAAGGTCATCGGGGGACGTGGGTTCTCCAGAAAAGCCGGTCAAAAGGGACCCCGAGATCGTTTTGGCTTATAACTCGGGGGCATAGCTGTTCCTTCAGTTAACCCTAGGGGAGATGAGAATCCCAATGGGACCCAAGCCCCTCCCCGCGACTTGGGGTAGGAGGGATTAGTGAGTCAAGAAACTCCCGGTCCTACCCCCAGAAAGCACCAGGGAAGAAAAAGAATCCCGTAAAGAACCGGGTTACAGGAAGGAGAAATGTTATCCGTGTAACCAAGAAAGGATTACGACCAACGCATACCCCTACCGGGAATGGAAGTCGTCGGTCCGCCGTGTTGACCACGAGGGAGAGAGGGCGCAGTCCTTTACAACGTCGGTCGTCCTACGCACGGTTCAATGCCCAAACCGGTAGACGGCGAAACCGAAGAGCCCACAACATCTAAGAAAGACGATGACAATAATTTAGGACCTATGAGAAAAGTGGGTCCGTAAGATCAAAAACATTGAAGAAGGATTACAGCCCCCGGCGGACCAACTGTTTTATGTAATAGTTTCGTCGGACTCACGGAAGACGAAGACCTAGGTACCCCCACATAACAGATTTCCGGAGGTAATCGGAAAGGTCCTTCCGTCCACCTGAGAACCACCCCGGGACGACTTGTAGAGGGTGAGATCGATCCAATCACCCAAAGACACGTCGACGAAATTCGGGGGGTTTTCTCAAACCGCCATCTGGGCCTCGGAGAGAAATGGAACACGGCATAACATTAGGGTCAGTCCAGCGCTATTTCCTTTTCTCCACAATTAAAGTAGATATAATCACCACCCAAGAGGTAAACAGGGACCCTGGGAAAATACCCGGAGTAAGACATAAGAAAGAGAGAGAAGACACCACTTCTCTTAGACCTCGTCGACAACCATCAACAGGGTCCACCCGACTAATCATTTTTCGTGTCAGAGATCTTCCAATCAATCTAGAGATCCCAACAAACTCTTGAATCGTAAGACCTTAGAGGTCAATATATACAGTGATCATCTCTTCCCAGTTATAACTACTCCAACCAAAGGAAGGAGTAACCCCCCGGCCGGTGACCATTCCCCTCCCGTTGTCAACTCAGACGACCGGGGAGGCCCCTGTACCGAGCGGATACCGCTCATAAAACACGCCCGGGGGGAAGGACACAAAGCCGGGACCCACCTCCCTACCGCCCCCGGGTGCCACCAAGTCCCCCAACCATTCCCCCTCCCTTCTCCTCAAGAAGACAAGGGGGGACGTTCTACCCCATATCGTCGCGGTAACCAAGTCCGAGGAACCCTAAGAAGTCCAAGAAAGAATGTGCACAGTGGTTGTGGACTCGTCATCTTTTAGGGATAACTCCGTTTTTTCCAAAATAGGTTCCTCCCCCCGCGTTATACTATAAAAGGGTATGACACTATATCCCATGAACCAGTCCCACAGGCTAGGTGTCAGCCTTCTACTATAGGGGTCTGAGCCACATGTCAAGGGTTCAGTTTCCCCGGAAGACTCCCGGTCGGATGTACCTTCCAGCCGGTAAGACACGACGTTTTTCACTCATTAAATAAGGAAAATTAAAGATGTGACTCCAGTATTCGCGAGTAGAACTGGAGGAATTTTACCAGTCACTAGTCTCTATCTCCTCATCCCGATCTGACTGCAACGGGGTAGCAAGGACTTAGACAGTCTACAACCATTTAATTGTGTCTGTTATGCTGTTATGCCTGTTGGTGTGTCTGTCTCTCTGTCCTCTTTATCTGGAGGTCCTCAGGCCTCCGTTTTGACTTTCATTCTGCTGTCGGAGGTCGGTAAGTCGCCCTCGCTGGTCGATAGCAGATGTCTTTTGTCCCCGTGAGACAGGGGAGGCTCCCCCAGCCCCTGCAGAGGGTTGTTGGGTGTGGCCACTGGGCAACCGTGCAGGTGGACTCAGTATATGGCCAGAGTCTTTTATCCGGGACAGTCTTTGCTTTTCTTTCTGTCTTTTTTTCGAATGGCCGACATCTACTGAGAGGCCTACCCAGAAGGGCACCTCGGTCACCCTCTAGGGCCTCCTCGGGGGTCTACAACACGGGTTCAACGCTTTAGAGGGTCACTGGTGGTCCCTCGACTATAGGCTACGTTTTCGTTCTCTCAGAAATAATGGTTCGAGTTCGACCCCGAGGGTGACAATGACTGCGTCGTCGATATCCCTCCTCGGGACCCAAAACCTAATGTAACGAATATATCCCTCACAAGTACTTTTTTTTTTTTGTTTTTCTTAAAGATGCATCCCCCTGCAGACTAACCAGTGAAAGAAAGCTTCCCAACACATAACCAAAAACTAGTCAGGGATAATGGATCCATCTGGTGTTCAAGGACTTGCAATTCAGTCCTCTAAGACCAGACCCTAGGATAACCGAGCACCCACCACGCCACTCCAGTCCCCTAAAGGTTTTCGAGAAAAGGGTCTTGGAATGTTTTACCTCAAAAAGACAATTGTTTTACCTCATCGAATGTAAGAAGTTAATATAAATGGTCAGAGTCCCTATAGTAGTAAAATGTATTTTGGAGTATATCATGGATTACTCCTTTCAAGACTCCGTGTGTTTCGACGTCACAGATCCCGATCACGGATCCCGAACTCTACACCTTCACACCGATAACTCTGTCGATTTATTTTAGGTAAGAAAAGTTTCAGTAGAACAGAGTTCAGGAATTCCGAACGTTAGTTAGGTTCGACTCCGACATAACATAAATACGTTTTTCCCAGTAGTACACAGTCACCCTGATATGCCAAGATTAGGGAATAGACTAAGGAAAAAAAAACGTAAGAAAATGTTCTACATTGACTTGTCTATTCTAAAGTAGGTTCCTGTGTGTTACCGTCTCGGTATTCGTTACATTATTAACAATTAGAATCCTCTCTCCGATCAATGGAAAACGTAATGGAAACAGTAATTCAAAAAAACTCACCCGACACCACCATATTTACTCTGTTCTCTCTTCCTTGACAAAAGTGAAAAAGATCCGAAAAGGGTACGAAAGTCCTACCGGACTTCTCTTTTCCCACTCAAAAGGATTTTACACAGGTCCTCTTCTACGAAAGATAAAATACTTTAAGCATTTTACCGTTTCTTCAACTTTCTTATAATTAAAAGACAAGAGGACAGGTATAAACTTCTTTCTAACTCAAGTCTGGTAAACGGTTGTATTGTGGTCGTGTAAACGACAAATCACCAATATACGGACAATGACTTTAAATATAATCTTTCGCCTAGACGTCCATAAACCTTCGCAATTGTTTTTAGGGTCCTTTGTTCTCGGAAGACTTGTTAGATTGTAAAAGACAAGTAGACATGAAAGAACCATGTAAGACAATGACAGAAAAGAACCATTACCTTGTTTTATAACGTTAACATAGTGTGGGACTACTCGGTAGTTCCTAACCAACCCCCTTATTGACAAGTCAGGAACATTCCTCTAACATTTTCTATGTCATGAAAGGACTAAAACGAAAATGGTACTCCTGTAACAGGAACCCTTCAGACTATTCTCTAATTAGTGATGTATCCGAAACGTCAAAGAGTTCGGTGATCGTCGGAGAACAATATTCATTCATACGTCGTAAAGGAGAAAGGTAAGCCGAACGTGAACTAACTCTGTAACGATGTAAACGACAAATTATAAGATAACAAAGAGAGAACGTCTCTTGTTCTTCCGCCTCCTCATCCACCTGTACCTCATGTAGAGAGAGGTACTAATGTGGTCCTTATGTGAAGTCTGTGTCTTCATGTACGTCTTGTGGTCGACTCTCACCTATCTTCATGGATTGGTCACCCTTTCTTATATATCTTAGTGTGTTTTGAGCCATCCTGTTTCCTTGATACCCCTTTTTCTCCTCACAATCTTCCTGACCTGGACGGGAACCGTCTACCCCCTTGACTTGGTCCCCAGACTAGGGGTGTAACCCCGTTAACAGACTCAGTCTCCTCTTTGTAAATGCAGACTCCCACTTTATTGACTAGACACCGTCGGATTTACCTTACTCTTAGTCTGACAGGAATGGTGTCGGTATGTATGGGACCTGTCCCTGTGTCCAGGGGACCTTCCACGTCGTCGACTCTCGACCTCAAATCCATGACACCTCGTTAGGGTCCCACTCTCGACGACACCTGACACCTCTCTGCCTAGGTCCCCTACATACCCTCCTCTAACGCCACTCTTTACGGACACCTCCTTTCGGTCCGTCGGTACCTTCGTTTCGTATGACGACTCAGTACGTACTCCCCACCTCGGTAGTGGTGTCGGAGAGAGAGGGGAGTGGACTTGTTATCTCTCCTACTGGGTAGGTTACGGACTACGTGACTTGATGTCTCATCCTGGGATGGGTCCCACGGGGAAATTCACGGACTACACGGTTAGATGTCTCATCCTGAGGTCGGTCCTCCCAGGGAGATACACGGACTGTTCTGTTTGTCTCTTCCTGGACTCCGTTCCCTCGGGAGATTCACGGACTTACCGATGACTTTTTCTAACCGGTTTCTCCGGAATACTAGTGGTCGATGTTCTCCGAACTTTTTCTAAGACAATCCCGGTATTGAGGACACCACCTCCGTCGGGCACTGGGACTTGTGAACCACGACGGTCCCAGGGACGTTCGGTTCATCGACACGGTGGAAGTGTACGTTGAGAGTGACCCCGTCTCGACGGTGTCCGTTTTTTTATTTTTTACAGAACGAAGATACGTACGTCCCAGTACAGGTCCTGAGACGCTGGGACATCTGACACCGGACGGTCCGAAGAGACAGTCCCCCACCCCAAGAGGTCCGTTCTTATGACCTCGTATACCCGATTATGACCAACGATATGGGAAGACGACGACGACGATTCAACGAAGTCAGCATAGACTGAGACACACTGAGGTATCTACCGTCGGGTGGTCCGAGGGGGTACGGACCCTAAGAGGTCCGTTCTTGTGACCTCACCCAACGGTAAAGGAAGAGGTTACGTACTTTCACTTTTCACTTTCACTTCAACGAGTCAGTACAGACTGAGAAGTGCTGGGGTACCTGACGTCGGGTGGTCCGAGGAGATAGGTACCCTAAGATCTCGTGATATAACGGACGACGGGATCGACGGTGTAAGGGACTCATTGACCACGACGGTCTTGGGGACGTTGAGTTCGTCGACGTGGTGGAGGTGTGGACCGGAAGTGTCCCCGTTTGGGTTCAAGAGGTCCCGTCGGAGTCCTCGTTTATTTTGCTGGTAAATTTGGGTCTCCGTCACACCGATTCCTTCTTCTGGGTTTCGGAAGGGTGGTCGAAATGTTCATTCACAATCAGTCACAATCAGAGTCAACACGGACTGAGAAAACTGGGGTATCTGACGTCGGGTGATCCGAGGAGACAGGTACTCGAAAAGGTCCGTTCTTATGACCTCACACAACGGTAAAGGAAGAGGTCCCGTAGAAGGGTTGGGTCCCTATCTTGGGTCCAGAGGACGTGACGTCCGTCTAAGAAATGTATGTTAGTAGATCCGTCTGAGACACAGATACCTTATATATTTTCCAGTAACTCGTGAGGGTGCTTTCTTTTACGTGATCAACACTATCGACACCTGTAACCTCCGTTCTTGTGTACCCTCATCTCGGTCTAATCTTAGACTCGACGTGGGTCTCTTTCAGGTCTCTAGTCGTGTCACAACCTTCCGTAGGATCCCTCCGTACCACCTGACACTCTCGTCACTGAGTAATAATAAGAATACAAAACTGAACAAGACATCTAAGAAAACCTAAAAAATTTAAAAAATAAAGAGAAGGGAGGGGGGTGGAGACAACATCAATAGTTAAAATAACCGTGATACTTTAGATTAATTCGAAAACTCGAAAAAAAAGAAGAACAGTGCAAAAAGTAACAACAATATTTGGGGACGAAAACGTGACCCGAAAACGTCAAGACACCTCAAAAGGAGAAAAAAGGAAGAAAAAAATTTAAATTAAAAATTAAAAATTTAGATAATAATAAAAAGATGTAAAAGGGGAAACAAACGAAAAGGATGACAAGAAGAGGGGAACTTCAATTAGAAATTACACATATTTAGAAAAAGTATCGATAATAAAGAAAGAAAAGAAAGAAAGGAAAGGAGAGTTGTATAAACAATCAAAATAGAAGTAACGAAATAAGGGGTTAACCGTGGAACGAAATCAAAACAAAAGGTCAAACACGAAATCAATCAAAACAAGACCATCTATATTAAAAACCAAAGGAAACAAAGGGTCCAGTTAGATAACACGAAAAAAAAAAAAAAAA
>SJYO01026388.1:4814105-5003366 GCA_006410555.1 Capra ibex | reverse complement strand
AAAAGAAAAAAAAAAAAAAGGGAGGGGGGGGGGGCGGGGAAAAAAGAAAGAAGAAGGTAAAAAAAAGAAAAGAGAAAAAATATTAAAATTAAAATTTTTGATGAAAAATTTATAAATAAGGAAACAAACGGAAAGGATGACAAGAAAGGGGGAACGACAATTAGAAGTTACATATATTTAGACGTAGATAGAGACAAATTGAAACGTATAGATAAAAAAAGAAAGAAAGGAAAGAAAGGAAAGGAGAGTTGTAAAACAATCAAAACAAAGTAACGAAATAAGTGGTGAAGTGTGGAACGAAATCAAAATAAAAGGTCAAACACGAAATCAATCAAAACAAGAATATTAAAACTAAAGGAAACGAGTGACCCAGTTAGATGGTATGAAATAAAAACCACCTGACAAAACTGAAACGAGTACCACATATTCATATACACATACAAAGTAATAAAATTAATGACAAACGAACTAAAACATTGACGGTAAACAGACCTCAAGTAGAAACCAAAGAGTAAAAACCTATAAACGAAATTAGAGTGACTTATGGTATTGAGGTCATGAAACCGGTGGAGTACACTTCTCAACTGACTAACCTTTTCTGAGACTACGACCCTCCCTAACCCCCGTCCTCCTCTTCCCCTGTTGTCTCCTACTTTACCGACCTACCGTAATGACTGTACTCAAACTCACTTAAGGTCCTCTACCACTACCTGTCCCTCCGGACCGCACGACACTAAGTGTCCCAGCGTTTCTCAGTCTGTGCTGGCTCACTGACTTGACTTGACTTATAGTATTGTTTTATGAACACCTTAGAAGTAAGGACTGGTCTCTAGTTCGGGACTTCTAGGATCTGATAGTCTCTTGATTGGGATACCTCATAGTTTATTACTCTTGACTGTTTCCCTTTGGTGAATTTATGTTCTGGACCGTAGTGGGTTTGTGGTCATCGTACGACACGTCTTGGGGAGTAGTTTTGTTGTTTATTTTGTTTTTATGTTTGAGTTAGTAGTCGTCTATCCTAATGGTGGAGTGAGTCGGAACGAGTGGTCTCCTTTTTGTTCGTTTTTTAGTTGTGTTTAGAGTGGGATATCCTTCGAATGTGTTTGGTGACCTGGTTGAAATCCTCCCGTCTTTCGTTTTTCTTCTTTTTAAATTTGGAACTTCGGATCCTTTTCCTCTGGATTTTGTGTTATTCAATTTTTTTCTTTTTCTTTTCCGTCTCCTTATGATGGGTTTACTTCCTTGTTTGATCTTTGTGTCTTCAGGTTTATTTACTTCTCCTTTATCCGTTTGATGGACTTTTTGTTAAGTCTTATTACTATCATTTCTACTAGTTTTTGGAACTTTTGTTTTACCTCTTTTACGTTCTTAGTCAATTGTTTCTGGATCTTCTTAATTTCTTATTCGTATGTCTCTGTTCGTTATGTTCGTGACTTTAAGTTTTATGAGAACTTCTTAATTTATCGTCTTTTAGACTTCGTGTTCTTACTTAGTCACTCGACCTTCTATTTTACCACCTTTATTGAAGGTTTCTCGTTTTATTTCATTTTTCTCATTTTCTGGACTCCTATCAGAGTCTCTGGAGACCGTGTTATTGTTTGCACGGTTCGAAACCTAAATATCCCCAGGTTCTTCTCCTTCTCTATTTTTTTCCCATACTCTTTTTAAAACTTCTCTAATATCAACTTTTAAAGGGGTTGTACTTTTTCCTTTCAGTTAGTTCAGGTTCTCCGTATTTCTCAGGGTATGTCCTATTTGTGTTCCTCTTTGTACAGTTCCGTGTATGACTAGTGTGATTGTTTCTTATTTGTGTTTCTTATAATTTTCGTCGTTCCCTCTTCGTTGTTCATTGTATTTCCCTTTGGGGCATGTGAATTACCGACTAGAAAGTCGTCTTTGAGACGTCCGATCTTCCCTTACCGTCCTATATAAATTTCGTGACTTTCCCTTTTTAGATGTTGATTCTAATGACATGGGTCGTTCCTAGAGTAAGTTTTAACTACCTCTTTATTTTTAGAAGAATCTGTTCGTTTTCAATTCTCTTAAGTCATGGTGGTTTGGTCGAAATGTTGTTTACAATTTCCCTGAATATATCAGTTCTTTATGTTCTCTTCTTTTTCTAGATGTTTTAGTTGGGGTTTATTAATTCTTTTACCGTTATCTTGTACATATACAATGAAATTTACATTTACCTGATTTACGAGTCTTTGATATTTTGAGAATCTCCTTTTGTATCCGTCTTGTGAACTATATTTAGTTTCGTTCTAGGAGATACTGGGTGGAGGATCTCATTCCCTTTATTTTTATTTTCATTCGTTCACCCTGGACTACTTTGAAATTTTTGAAAAAGTGTCGTTTCCTTTGACATTCGTTCCATTTTTCTATTGGGAGTCTTAACCTCTTTTATTTTCGTTTACTTCGTTGACTGTTTTCTAATTAAAGGTTTATATGTTCGTCGAGTATGTTGATTTATGGTCTTTTCTTTTTTTGTTTTGTCGGGTTGGTCTTTCACCGTTTTTCGGATTTGTCTGTAAAGAGGTTTCTGTACGTCTACCGATTGTGTGTGTACTTTGCTACGAGTTGTAACGAGTAATAATCTTTTTACGTTTAGTTTTGATTTTACTCTATAATGGAGTGTGACCAGTCTTACCGGTAGTAGTTTTTAGATGTTTCCTATTTACGACCTGTCCCACACTTCTTTTTCCTCACGAGAACGTGACAAACACCCTTACACCTAACTATGTCGGTGACACCACCTACCATACTTCTAAGGAATTTTTTGACCCTTACCCTGGTGGTATACTGGGTCGTTAGGGTGAGGATCCGTATATGGGACTCCTTTAGTTTTAAATTTCTCTGTGTACATAGGGTAACAAGTAACGTCGTGACAAATGTTATCGACTTGTACCTTCGTTGGATCTACAGGTGGTTGTCTACTTACCTATTTTTTCAACACCATTATATTACCTTGTAATGAGTCGGTATTTTTCTTTACGGAAACTCAGTCAAGACTACTCCACCCACTTGGATCTTGGATAATATGTCTCTCTTCATTCAGTCTTTCTGTTTATAGTGTAAGATTACGTATATGTACGTTAGATCTTTTTACTATGACTTCTTAAATAAATGTCCCGTCGTTACCTCTTTGTCTGTACCTCTTATCTGAATACCTTTACCCCTCTCCCCTCCTCTCCCACTGTACCACTCTACATCCCTTTCTCATTGTGACTTTGAATGTAATGGTAAACATTTTATCTATCGGTTGTCCTTAAACAACAAACCGAGTCTTTTGAGTTTGACCCCGAGACATAGTTGGCTCTCCCAACCCTACCCCTCCCTCAACCTCCCTCCAAGTTTTGTCTCCCCTATATACATATGGATACCGACTAAGAAAACCTCCAAACTGTCTTTTGTGGTTTTAAAACATTTTGTTAATAGGAAGTTAATTTTTTACAAAATTTTATAAAATAACAAAGAGAGAAATCACTTACCCATATCATCCGAATATCCAGACTGTAAATCGGACAGTTTAAGATAATGAAATTGTCATAAGAAAAAAATTTCGTACGAGATCCATTTATGTAGAGGAACATATTATTACTTTCAATAATAAGATAAAAGATAAACAGTGAAACCTTCATACTTCGATATAAAATGAAGACCGATAGACCGTTTAAAGTCCTTCGTAACTCTTGTGAGACCACAATCCATTTAATAAAAATGTAATTTTTTGAAATTTAGAACTTAGAGATTATAAGAAAGTACTACGTTTAAGTTAAAGATTATACTACTCAAACATAGTCTTCATATTGATACTTTATTTTATAAGAACTACTTTATTTTAATCAAAATTTTGAATAAACACACAAGAGTTGAAAATTTTGAAGAAAAGTACATTGAGGAAACACTATGTTGTATATCTTCATATGTAAAGTTCACTTTCCTTTATTGGATACATTGTAGACGACCTAGCACCTTTTTCGTTCTCTCAAGGTCTTTTTGTAGATAAAGACGAAATAACTGATACGGTTTCGGAAACTGACACACCCAGTGTTATTTGGCACCCTTTAAGACTTTCTCTACCCTTATGGTCTGGTGGACTGGACGGAGTCCTTCGTTGTCAATCTTGACCTGTACCTTGTTGTCCGACCAAGGTTTATCCTTTTCCTCATGTAGTTCCGACATATAACAGTAGGACGAATAAATTGAATATACGTCTCATGTAGTACTCTTTGTGACCCGACCTCCTTCGTGTTCGACCTCAGTTCTAACGGCCCTCTTTATAGTTATTGGAGTCTATACGTCTACTGTGGTGATAATGCCGTCTTTCACTTCTCCTTGACTTTTCAGAAAACTACATTCACTTTCTCCTCTCGTTTTTACAACCGAATTTCGGGTTGTAAGTCTTTTACTTCTAGTACCGTAGACCAGGATAGTGAAGTACCCTTTATCTACCCCCTTTGTCACCTTTGTCACAGTCTGATAAAAAAACCCGAGGTTTTAGTGACGTCTACCACTGACGTCGGTACTTTAATTTTCTACGAATGTGGAACCTTCTTTTCAATACTGATTGGATCTATCGTATAACTTTTCGTCTCTGTAATGAAACGGTTGTTTCCAGGTAGATCAGTTCCGATACCAAAAAGGACACCAGTACATACCTACACTCTCAACCTGACACTTCTTTTGACTCGTGACTTCTTAACTTCGAAAACTTGACACCACAACCTCTTCTGAGAACTCTCAGGGGACCTGACGTTCCTCTAGGTTAGTCGGGTAAGATTTCCTCTAGTCGGGGTCCACAAGTGACCTTCATGACTAAGTCTTCGACTTTGAGGTCATGAAACCGGTGGAGTACACTTCTCAACTGACTAACCTTTTCTGAGACTAAGACCCTCCTTAACCCCCGTCCTCCTCTTCCCCTGTTGTCTCCTACTCTACCGACCTACCGTAGTGCCTGAACCACCTGCACTCAGACTCACTTGAGGCCCTAAACCACTACCTGTCCCTCCGGACCGTACGACGTCAAGTACCCCAGCGTTTCTCAGCCTACAGTGACTCACTGACTTGACTTGACTTTTATGTAATGAACCTGAATACGTCTTTTTCATGGTAAAAAAAGAAGTAAACGTAAGTTGAGAGAGTCATATCGTTCATGAATATAAACCTTTGAGGAGTCTTTTTCAAGTCATCCCTCAACACGAAGGTGAATCCTATATTTTTCAGATGTTCTCTTTCATTGAGAGTGGAATTTTTCTTCTTTTCTTATTAACAACGTTACTTTTCCTTTTTTTTTTTTTTCTCCTTACTCAAAAAAGATAAAGGGAGAAAACTCTTGTTCTGTTATCTTGTCACTCGTCCGGACTTGTAAGGATCAAAAAAAGGAAATTGACGAGGATTAAGACTACAGACATTGATTCAAATGAAAAGACGGGGGATCGTTCTTCGTTGTAAATCTTGACCTATACCTTGTTGTGTGACCAAGTTTTAACCCTTTCCTCATACAGTTCCGAGATATAACAGTAGAACGAATAAATTGAATATATGTCACATGTAGTAGACTTTACGGTCCCACCTAAATCGTGTTCGTCTTTAGTTCTAACGGATCTCTTTATAGTTATTGGAGTATATACGTGTACTGTGTTGGGATTACCATCTTTTGTTTCTCCTTGATTTCTCGGAAAAGTACTTCCATTTTCTCCTCTCACTTTTTAAACCGAATTTTGAGTCGTAAGTTTTGTACTTCTAGTACCGTAGGTTAGGGTAGTGCAGTACCGTTTATCTACCCCCTTTTGATCTTAGTCACTGTCTGAAATAAAAGAACCTGGGGATTTAGTGGTGTCTTCCACAGACGTCGGTACTTTAATTTTCTACGAACGAGGAACCTTCTTTTCGTCACTGATTGGATCTGTCGTATAATTTTTCGTCTCTGTAATGAAACGGTTGTTTCCAGACAGATTAGATACCAATCTGATCTTTTTTGACAGTTCCGATACCAAAAGGGTCATCAGTACATATCTACACTCTTAACCTGATATTTCTTTCGACTCGTGACTTCTTAACTGCGAAAACTTGACACCACAACCTCTTCTGAGAACTCTCAGGGAACCTGACGTTCCTCTAGGTTGGTCAGGTTGGATCTTCTTTAGTCAGGAATTATAAGTAACCTTCCTGACTGCAACTTCGACTTCGAGGTTATGAAACCGGTGGAGTACACTTCTTGACTGAATAAACTTTTTTGGGACTACGACCCTTTATAACTTCCGTCCTCCTCTTCCCCCGTTGTCTCCTACTTTATCAACCCACTGTAGTGACTGAGTCACCTGTACTCAAACCCATTTGATGTCCTCAACCACTACCTGTCCCTCGGGACCACACGACGTCAGGTACCCAGTGTTTCTCAACTTATACTGACTCACTGACTTGACTTGACTTGACTATGTAAATTCTTTCAAATTCCTCCTGATGGATCCAATAACTTCTTCCGTTACTGTGGGGTGAGATCATGAGAACGGACCTTTTAGGGTACCTACCTCCTCGGACCTTGCGACGTCAGGGACCCCAGTGACTCCCAGCCTATGCTGACTCGCTGAAGTGAAAGTGAAAAGTGAAAGTACGTAACCTCTTCCTTTACCGTTGGGTAAGGACACAAGAACGGACCTCTTAGGGTCCCTGCCCCTCGGACCATCCGACGACAGATACGCCAGTGTGTCTCAGCCTGTGCTGACTTCACTGTCGTCGTCGTCGTCGTCGGATCCAATAATTTAACGGATAAATTGGACGGATATTCAGTGTGGGGGTCGAGTTGGTGAAAGTGTCAAAATGACTTCTGAAAAACTTACGGATTAGTAAAACTAAGAGACATCTCAATGAAGACTACTTAACGATTTCGAACTGTAAGTTCTGAGAACCATAATTATAAATTAGGGTGGAATTTTGGGTCAGAATCAAGGTCGACATAAAGAACCTCAGAAGGGGGTCCCTATGTCACGAGATCAACATAATAAGAGTAATAACAAACATGTATGAGACTACGAGAAGACAGATTAAACGTTACAAGTAAGACGGAACTTACAAGAGACGGTTTTTAAAGGATTATCGCTATGAGACGAATCAATAGTTACCCGTCGTGACTTTAAAAAAGGACTGTATACAAATATTGTATAAGTTGAGAGACATTCGTTGATGGGGACAAGTTATATAAACACGAATATAGATAGAGAGTAAGATTTGAGATTCGACTCTCTTCCTTCCCGGGTAAAATCAATAGAAAAATGAAACATTCGTGTGATGAGTAACCGTCAAGTGGATCAACCACAAACCTTTCATAAGAACCTCAATAAAGTTTAAGTTAGTTATCCATTATTGTGATTGAATCATTATTTATGATTCTTTATACAGAACGACCAATAAACAAAGATTTATTTTATCAAAGGGATATACGTAAACTACATGTAAATATAACGATAAACATCGAGAAGTTTACACAGATCTTAATCTTTATTCTATTGTAACCTTTTTCTAAAGTACCTACAAGTCCCTGTAAAAGGACCTTTTACTAGAAATACTACTGGAATCCTTCATAAAACTATTGAGAGATCAATACAAGAAAATACAAAGTTAATGAAAAAAAAATTGAGTTTACCTTTCGGAAGTCTCTTCATTTACTGAGTATAAAACACTCAATACTCCGGGTTTTCTGTGGAGAACCGTTAAGTGTGTCTTTATATAGTAGTAGTAATACAACGGAGATTTCTCCAACGATGCAAATTTATTTATTCCTGTATCTCTAGGCACAATAACTACTGAAATAAAAATACTTCAAGAGGAGATCGGTCAGGACGAAAAATATCTTGAAGTGTGTCACACTCTTAAGGGAGTGGATTTAAGGTATGATTTCACCTCATTCAAATACTGAGGGAATTCAAAATAAGTGTTATATAAGTAAGGGATTCCATTCTCCAGAGATCTAACAAGTTTATCTTTTATTTTAAGACCAATCTGTATAAATCACGTTAACAGATATTATGAAGGAAAACGACGACGACGACGACGATTCAGTGAAGTCAGCACAGGCTGACACGCTGGGGTACTTACCGTCGGGTGGTCCGAGGGGTCAGGGACCCTAAGAGGACCGTTCTTGTGACCTCACCCAACGGTAAAGGAAGAGGTTACGTACTTTCACTTTTCACTTTCACTTCAGCGAGTCAGGACAGGTTGGGAGTCGCTGGGGTACCTGACGGCGGGTGGTCCGAGGAGGTAGGTACCCTGAAAGGTCCGTTCTCATGACCTCTCCCCACGGTAACGGAAGAGGATGAAGGAAAATCATTAATGAATTTTAACTGGGAATTTATTATACCCCCAATGCTCCCGTCTGGGTGGTATTTCAGATTTAGGTACATATTGATATCAACAGACATAGGTACTACAGTGTAGGTTTCTGATTTCATTGGTGACTAATACATCATGACACCATGTATAAATGATTTTTATTAGTTTTATATTCACCTGAACGGTCAAGTTTGGGTGTAACAAGTTCCCAATCGACATAAACAGAAAGGATAGAGAGGTATCAAAATGTAAAAATATCCACTATACTTGAAATAATAAATTTAATATAAAAGTATATTTCTAAGTGAAAAATCTACGTTGGGAAACGTTATATGTCATAACAGATTAAAAATCCACTTACGGTAACACAGAATGTAATATAAAGAATATAAGCATATTAAATTATATCTTACCTATATTGTATAGAGAACATAATTATAATCACTACTACTACTTCCCCTATCACTACTACTACAGTGCCACTATTACTATTGTCCCAACTCTCAGTACCGTTACTATTACAGTCGAGTATAATTTAAAAGTGTAATTCACGGTATGTTACTTAATTCAGGAAAGTATTTAATCGAGTAAATTAGAAGAATCAGTAAGATACTTCATTGAATATAATAGAACATAAGATTTTAATTCTTTGACTCAAAATCTATACAATTGTCTAAACGGGTTCTATCGAATATCGTCTGTCTCGAAAGTAAGATTAACTCCGGTAGAGTGAGACCTCGATTCATCCGATAAACTAAAATCAAAAAATAAAAGACGTGTACAGTTCTGTGTCCAAATTAATTAAATTCAATTATTTTGTATGAATAGACACCTGAAGACGGTACGATGGAAGTCAGTCAGTCAAGTCAGGGAGCCAGCACAGGCTGAGAAACGTTGGGGTACTTAGCGTCGTACGGTCCGGAGGGACAGGTAGTGGTTGAGGGCCTCGAGTGAGTCTGAGTGCAGGTAACTCAGGCACTACGGTAGGTCGGTAGGGTAGGAGCCAGCAGGGGAAGAGGAGGACGGGGGTTGGGGAGGGTCGTAGTCTCAGAAAGGGTTACTCAGTTGAGAAGCGTACTCCACCGGTTTCATGACCTCGAAGTCGAAATCGTAGTAAGGAAGGTTTCTTTAGGGTCCCGACTAGAGGAAGTCTTACCTGACCAACCTAGACAATTACTATACATACTAAATTATTGTCAGAAAGTCTGACAGTTGACACCAATCTCCATCATCAATGTCTTCCCTTCTAATTTTATCCGTAGCCATCCTTATTTCATAGATAAAAACTTTTAACTTTTCTGAATCACTACTTAGAAAGAAAGAATTGAAATGTTTCGGAGTCAAGAAGTAGACATTTTACCGGTATTATACATTGAGTAAATTCAATACTCTTTGTCAAAATATCAACGAGGGGAACTTCAAGTATATAAGTTCGGGAGTGGTCGGGGGTGAGGGTTTAGAGTCTTACACTAACACAAACCCCTGTCCCAGAAATGTCTCCATTAGTTTAAATTTACTTTGACAATCCCACCGGGATTAAGTTAGACGTATTCACTTCAGCGAGTTCGGCACAGGTTGAGAAATGCTGGGGTACCTGTGGTCCGAGGAGGCAGGTACCCTAAAAGATCCGTTCTGATGACCTCACCCAACGGCAAAGGAAGAGGTCCCTTGGAGGGCTGGGTCCCTATCTTGGGTCCAGAGGGCGTAACATCTGTCTGCGAAAGGCAGACTCGGTGGTGAACTAGAATCGGTTTACCATAGGATTATTCTTCTCCTTTATGTTCCTCTCTATGGTCCCCACATACACGGTACACTTCTCCGTCGGTCGTCCATCGACAGATGTTCGAGTCCTTTCTCGAGATGTTGTTTGGAGAGATTTTATCGGGACGGTCGTGGAACTAGAACCTAAAGCCCGG
Source organism: Capra ibex (assembly GCA_006410555.1). Classification (NCBI taxonomy): domain Eukaryota; kingdom Metazoa; phylum Chordata; class Mammalia; order Artiodactyla; family Bovidae; genus Capra; species Capra ibex. The sequence goes on along the minus strand of SJYO01026388.1, from coordinate 4,993,119 downwards.
AGATCTTGATAATCTTTTATTTCAAGTCAACGAATTCGGTGGGTCAGATACCATAAAAGATACCGTTGCCATCGTTTACTCATGTGTATACGTATGATTCGACGTTCGTGTAAATAGGGACATACACATACACGGATCGTTTTCAATCACCACTAGTAACTAGAGTTTACACATTAAGTGGTAGATCTTTTCACGATTCTTTTCCACGAGTTTACAAAGTCAAGTCAAGTCAGCGAGTCAGTACAGGTTAAGGAGCACTGGGTTACTTGGTGTCGTGTGGTCCGGAGGGACAGGTAGTGGTTGAGGGTTGCAAATAGGTTTGAATAGAGGTAACTCAACCACTACGGTAGGTTGGTAGAGTAGGAGACAGTAGGGGAAGAGAAGGACGGAAATTAGAAAGGGTCGTAGTCCCAGAAGAGTTTACTCAGTCGATAAGGGTAGTCCACCGGTTTCATAACCTCAACGCCGAAGTTGTAGACAGGAAGTTTACTTGTAAGTCCTGGCTAAAGGAAATCCTACCTGACCAACCTAGAGGAACGTCACGTTCCCTGAGAGTTCTCAGAAGAGGTTGTGGTATCAAGCTTTCGTAGTTAAGAAGTGACGAGTCGAAAGAAATATCAGGTTGAGAGTGTAGGTACGTACTAGTGACCTTTTTAGTATCGGAACTGTTCTGTCTGGAAACAACCGTTAATTGTAGAGACGAAAACTTATACGACAGATCCAACCGGTATTGAAAGGAAGGTTCCCCATTCGCAGAAAATTAAAGTACCGACGTCAGTGGTAGACGTCACTAAAACCTCGGGGGGTTTATTTCAGACTGTGACAAAGGTGACAAAGAGGTAGATAAACGGTACTTCACTACCCTAGTCTACGGTACTAGAAGCAAAGGACTTACAACCCGAAATTTGGTTGAAAAAGTGAGAGGAGAAAGTGAAAGTAGTTCTCCGAGAAATCAAGAAGAAGTTAAAGACGGTATTCCCACCACAGTAGACGTATAGACTCCAATAACTATAAAGAGGGCCGTTAGAACTAAGGTCGAACACGAAGAAGGTCAGGTCGTAAAGAGTACTACATGAGACGTATATTTAATTCATTCGTCCCACTGTTATATGTCGGAACTGTATGAGGAAAAGGATAAACCTCGGTTAGACAACAAGGTACAGATCAGGATTGACAACGAAGGACTGGACGTATGTCTAAGGAGTTCTCCGTCCAGCCCACCAGACCATAAAAGAAGAGAAAGTCTTAAAAAGTGTCAAACAACACAAGGTGTGTCAGTTTCCGAAACCGTATCAGTTATTTCGTCTTTATCTACCGAAAGACCTTAAGAGAACAAAAAGTTACTAGGTCACCTACAACTCTTAAACTAGAGACCAAGGACACGGAACAGATTTTGGTCGAACTTGTAGACCTTCAAGTGCCAAGTACATAACGACTTCGGACTGAACCTCTTAAAACTCGTAATGAAATGATCACACACTCTACTCACGTTAACACACCATCAAACTCGTAAGTAACCGTAACGGAAAGAAACCCTGACCTTACTTTTGACTGGAAAAGGTCAGGACACCGGTGACGACACAAAAGGTTTAAACGACTGTATAATTCACCTCGTGAAAGTGTCGTAGTAGAAAATCCTAAACTTTCTCGAGTTGACCTTAAGGTAGTAGGGACGATCAAAACAAGTATCACTACGAAGGATTACGGGTGAACTGAAGTGTAAGCTCGTACAGACCGAGATTCACACACTAGTGTGGAAACACTAATAGACCCAGCATTTCTACAAAAAACATGTAGAAGACACATAAGAACGGTGGAGAAGAATTATAGAAGAAGAAGACAATCCAGGTATGGTAAGACAGGAAATAACTCGGACAGAGACGTACTTTACAAGGGAACCATAGAGATTAAAAGAACTGCTCTAGAAATCAGAAAGGGTAAGATAACAAAAGGGGATTAAGAAACGTGAATAGTGACTAATTCCGAATTTACACATGAGTATGGTTTTTCTTTGAAGTAGGGGTGAGGGGTTATCTATACATAGATGTGTATACATGAATTACTAAAGAATATATATCATTTTTGTAAGTGTTTGTCTTAATCTGTCCCCTACTATCTTTCAATTCATCCTTCTCTTCAAGATGAAAAAAGAAGAGTCTTAGAGTTGTCCAGTAGACTATGGTGAACCTAATACAAAGTCTCTGTTATTCTGTAATTCCACTATTTTGAATCTTTATCACTTTATCTTTCTTCCATTTCATACGTTAGTAATGGAGGAAAATATGTCTCATTTTCAAGACCCAATCGGACGAGATTAAAGACCCTTTAACTGATAAAAAATAGAATATATTAACATCTAAATTTACTCTTCAGTTAATCATACTAGGGACTACCGAACCGTACCTTTGGAAGGTCACAAAAGTCTTTATTTCGTTGAAAATAATGTTAATACAAGTTTCTCTCTACTCTTTTCTCTCTAAAATAGTAGAGGTGACTATACAGTTACAATGTTCTACTCTAGTTTATGGACACCGGAATCAAAAAGAGAACTCAATTGATTCTCATGGACTGGTCTGACTATCCTTCCATCTTCGAAAAAGAAAATAAAAACGTTTCTCGGTCATGAAGAGACACTTTACAAGATTATGATCCACGTAATTTTACATAGTAAAGTGACTTGTGGTCTACTCGTCCTGTTTTATGAGAAAAGAGTGATTGATTTGAACAAGATATAAATAATTTAAAATTAAAAAAATAATTTCAACCCCATATCAACGAAATGAGACCACACAGTCCAAGAAGACATGTCTTTTCACTTAGTCGGTATATATATACATATATAAGACAGATCCTAACCGAAGGGTATATGTAGAGGTGTCTCGTGACTCATCTCAAAGGACATGATGTGTCACCCAAAAGTAAGTCAAGTAAAGTCAAGTCAGGGAGTCAACACAGACTGAGAAACGCTGGGGTACTCGTCGTCGTACGGTCCGGAGGGACAGGTGGTGGTTGAGGGCCTCAGGTGGCTTTGGGTACAGGTAACTCAGCCATTACGACAGGTTGGTAGAGTAGGAGACAACAGGTGAAGAGGTAGATGGGAGTTAGAAGGGTTGTAGTCCCAGAAAAGGTTACTCAGTCGATAAGTGTAGTCCACCGGTTTCATAACCTCAAAGTCGAAGTAGTAGTCAGGAAGGTTTCTTGTGGGTCCTGACTAAAGGAAATCCTACCTGACCAACCTAGAGGAAAGTCAGGTTCCCTGAGAGTTCTCAGAAGAGGTTGTGGTGTCAAGTTTTCGTAGTTAAAAAGTGACGAGTCCAAAGAAATGTCAGGTTGAGAGTGTAAGTATGTACTGGTGACCTTTTTGGTATCGGAACTAATCTACCTGAAAACAACCGTTTTTTTTTTTCGGAGATTAAACTTATACGACAGTTCCAACCAGTACTGAAAGAAAGGTTCCTCGTTCACAGAAAATTAAAGTACCGACGTCAGTGGTAGACGTCACTAAAACCTCGGGGGGTTTTATTTCAGACTGTGACAAAGGTGACAAAGGGGTAAATAAAGGGTACTTCACTACCCTGGTCTACGGTACTAGAAGCAAAAGACTTACAACTCGAAATTCGGTTGAAAAAGTCAGAAGAGAAAGTAAAAGTAGTTCTCCGAAAAATCGAGAAGAAGTGAAAGACTGTAGACGTATAGATTCCAATAACTATAAAGAGGGTCGTTAGAATTAAGGTGGAACACGAAGGAGGTCGGGTCGTAAAAAGTACTACATCAGGTGTATATTCAATTTATTCGTCCCACTGTTATATGTCGAAACTACATGAGGAAAAGGATAAACCTTGCAGACAACAAGGTACAGATCAAGATTGACAGTGAGGACCTGGACGTATGTGCAAAGAGTTCGCCGTCCAGTTCACAGACTATAAGGGTAAAGAAAGTCTTAAAAGGTGTCAAATAACACCAGGTGTGTCAGTTTCCGAAACCGTATCAGTTATTTCGTCTTTATCCACCAAAAGACCTTAAGAGAACGAAAAGACTACTAGGTCACCTACAACGGTTAAACTAGAGACCAAGGAGACGGAAAAGATTTTAGTCGAACTTGTAGACCTTCAAGTACCAAGTGTATAACGACTTCGGACTGAATCTCTTAAAACTCGTAATGAAATGATCGTACACTCTACTCACGTTAACACACCATCAAACTCGTAAGTAACCGTAACGGAAAGAAACCCTAACCTTACTTTTGACTGGAAAAGGTCAGGACACCGGTGACGACTCAAAAGGTTTAAACGACCGTATAACTCACGTCGTGAAAGTGTCGTAGTAGAAAGTCCTAAACTTTCTCGAGTTGACCTTAAGGTAGTAGAGGTGATCGAAATAAGTATCACTACGAAAGATTCCGGGTGAACTGGAGTGTAAGGTTCTACAGACCGAGATCCACTCACACTCACTAGTGTGGTAGCACTAATAGACTTAACACTTCTAGAAAAAAAAAAAAAAATGTCAGGAAGACACATAAGAACGGTGGGGAAGAATTATAGAAGACGAAGACAATCCAGGTATGGTAAGACAGGAATAACTCGGGTAGAAACGTACTTTACAAGGGAACCAAAGAGATTAAAAGAACTTCTCAAGAGATCAGAAAGGGTAAAATAACAAAAGGAGAGAAAGAAACGTAACGAGTGACTCCTTCCGAAAGAATAGAGAGGAACGATAAAAAACTTTAAGACGTAAGTGTACCCATATTGAAAGGAAAAGAGGAAACGAAAAGTGAAGAGAAGAAAAGTTTCGATAAACATTCCGGAGGGGTCTGTAGGTAAAACGGAAAAACGTAAAGAAAAAGAACCCCTACCAGAACTAAGGACGAGGGACATGTTACAGTGCTTGGAGGCAGGTATCAAGTAGTCCGTGAGACAAATAGGTCAGATTAGGGAAATTAGATAAAGAGTGAAAGTGCCATATCAGTATTCCCTAAACTAAGTTCAGTATGTACTTACCAGATCACCAAAAGGGGTGAAAGAAGTTAAATTCAGACTTAAACCGTTATTCCTCAAGTACTAGACTCGGTGTTAGTCGAGGACCAGAACAAAAACGACTGACATATCTCGAAGAGGTAGAAACCGACATTTCTTATTTTAGTCGGACTAAACCACAACTGGAAGACCACTACAGGTACACATCTCAGAAGAGAACACAACAACCTTCTCCCATAAACGACACTGGTCACACAAAAGAACCATATTGAGATAATCGGAAACGGGACGAAGTAAGACATAAGGTTCCGGTTTAAACGGATAATGAGGTTCACAAAGAACTGAAGGAGGAAAACGTAAGGTAAAGTAGTAGATCTGATGTCTATTTCATATAAACATCATACCTGATAAAATGACTTCTCCTTTATTTCTGTGATATCCCGAGGGGAGTATCGAGTCAACCATTTCTTAGACGAACGTTACGTCCTCTGGGACCAAACTAAGGACCCAGTCCTTGTAGGGGACCTCTTCCCTATCCGATGGGTAAAGTCATAAGAACCCGGGGGTACACCGAGTCGACCATTTCTTAGACGGACGTTACGTCCTCTGGACCCAAACCAGGGACCCAACCCTTCTAGGGGACCTCTTTCCTTTCCGATGGGTGAGGTCATAAGACCGGACCTCTTAAGGTACCTGTCAGGTACCACAGTTTTTCTCAGTCTGTGCTGACTAACTGAAAGTGAAAGTGAAAGCATCGATATTCGAAATTTTGTCTACTAATGTAAATGAACGACACATTTGAATTCGTTTATTTAAAGGAATTCGTAAAAGAAATAGATATTTTACTCTTAGTAAACAAACCTTCCAAACTATGTGACTTTATTACGTACGTTATACAGACTTTATAGAAATCGTATTTTATACGATTCATAAACGTTTTTTTCATTTCTATGTGGAGGTTTAATTACATGAAAAATTACAGGGAAGTCGACAAAAGTATAGGTGAGGTGTTGGGGATAAGGGACGGTAGGGAAAATACACTGAAGAGACATCCATTAGTGGTTAATCTTAGCTATCTATACTAAGAAGTTATGTAGAGTTCGAAGGACGTATAAGAGGGAATTTTGTGATTTAAGTACGATAGAGTTCGTATTTTTCACTTGTATATACTAGGTCACTAAATTCCAAAAAGCACTAAAAAAAGAGCTATGAATTTTACATGTTTAAGATAAAATGGTTGGTCTTATTGACCGAACCATAAAGTCAAAGAGTACGACTGAGTCCTTTAAAAGTCAGGTCTATAAAAGTTTATACAAAGAGTAGTAACCTCCTTTGTACACTCGACTAATCAAACTTACGAATAAAGACACATCCTTGAGAGTATACGAATTTGGTCTTATTTAGAATATTCACTAAAATTCTAAGCGTCCTCTACTTCCTCCGTACTCACACTAGGGACCCATTCTTTCTAAGAACCTCTTCCTTTACCGTTGGGTGAGGTCCAAAGAACCGAGTCTTTTAAGGTATCTGTCTCCTCGTACCGTACGATGTCAGGTACCCCAACGTGTCTCAGTCTGTGTTGACTCGTGTGTGTGTGTGTTTGTGTGTGTGGTACCCCAACTCTTCTCAGCTCATACTGACTCGGGTCCATGTACGTATTTATAACAATTTTAGAATTGATAATTATATTTTGTGGACAAACCGTTTCAGTCTGTAGTTTTTGTTATAGTTTACAAGGTTCCCCATTCTTCCACTTATGAACTCCTTCGTTCCGACTATTCTAGTGTGATTTTTTTTAGAAGGTAAATTTTAAACTGAAATAAGTGGTTTATATAATTGAGCTATATTTTAATTTCGTAATTCACATCTCCTTCTCCTACTGTACCTACAGTGATTAAATCACTCACTACTTGTCAGATTAAAGTCCGTGGAGACGTCTTTTAGGGGAGTTGCACAAGGAAGGAGAGACAGTTAGGTCATGAAATCCTAAGTGGTGACTGGTACCCCGAATCTCGACCCGGTTGGTACTCTTTTCTTTGTCGGAAGAATCGCTCCTTTTTACCGACAACTTTGTTTCCCGGTACATCATTTCTTGAGATATCAGATAGAATACTAGGTTTATGACGACGGACCAGGACCAGGGTGTCACTCCACGTATATGTAGACACATACTGAAGAACACACACACACACACACATAATAACCCGAACTTCTTTACCTAATACTCACTCAAGTCTCACCCTGGTTCTTCATGTCCCTTCCGAAACAAAATTCATTTTATCATTGGTAAACTCTATTCGTCCAATATAACTTTTATGTACAAAGTTCGTACTATAAGACTCTTTAAGATATAACTAACCCAATTTATACCTTGATAATTAAAATAACCGTTTCACTTATATAGTCTGCATAGGATACTTTTTGACGTAAAACATAAAACTTTTAAAATGAGGTATCGTTTATATAAGTTTTCGTGTTACAATATCAGTACATCCCATACAAAAGACATCTAAAAATTTAAAGTTGACTTTATTATAAAAAGAAAGTCACTACGTCTTTGTTATTCTTCTATGGATTAACGTCGATATGTATTCTGTAAATGACTAAAATTTCATAAATTAATTGTAAAAAATTTTTCTGTTTTCAGTTTCTTCTTAAACCGTGTATATTTACAAATGAAGGATGTCGTTTCTACATACTTACGGTTTTTCGGATGTCAAAAGTCTCATCGTCCCCTTTTCCTTTTAACATTTAACATTTTAAGACTTATTTACCCTATACTGTTAGAAACGAAAAAAAAAAAGAAGGGGAAAATTGATGGGGAATTTTCGGAAGATACTAAAAGTCTCAAGTGTAAGTAAAGGTGTGGATTAGAGAATTTACTACCATAAAGAGTTCTAAAGTGAATCTTTAGAAGAGAAAAAATTGGGGTATGAACCAAGTATAATAGACATAGATACTTACTGATATGTACGACTGAAGGTCAGAAAAAGAATCGAGTATAAAGGAAATAGTTGAAGTTCTGTTATGAAGACCTCAAATGGAAAGTAGATGTAAACCCGTAGAGTGTGTGAATTATATGGGTTTTGTTTTGAGAAATGAACAAGGGGTGGGGGCGTAGTACGGTGTGTGTTCTGACAAAGAGGAGTATATGAAACATAGAACTAGTTACCAAGAGAGGTAACTAGGTGGACGAATACGATATTTGACTTCTCAATAAAATAAGAGAAAACAGGATTAGAAAATACACGAACAAACCAGTAAACCAGTACAGACTGAGACACGTTGGGATATTTGACATCGGGTGGTACGAGGAGACAGGTACCCTAAAAGGACCGTTTTTATGACCTCACCCAATGGTAAAGGAGAAGGTCCCTTAGAAGATCTGGGTCCCTAACTTAGGTATAGAGGACCAAGAGCACATAAAAGACGTTAAAAAAAAGAAATGTCTACTCGGTAAACCCTTCGAAAACAGGATTAGGAAATGAATCCCAATCAATGATTAAAATCAACTGTGACGGGGAAATTAGAGAGGACATAAAAGGGATGATATGATTAGGATGAAAATAACTGGATCAAGTCTGTACAGGGTAGATTTACTCTTTTTTTCTTTTTAATCTGTATAAATATTTTGTGGAAGTACATTGTGTGTCTTACGACCTACTGTTTTAGAAGTGGCTTTAATTTATGAATTTCACTTTTCATGTCTCTGAGAGTCACAATAATGGTAACATTTAGACGAGACAAAGATAATACTTTCTGTAGGAATAGGTAGTACACCGTGTTTGGTTTTGTGACACTTGGGAGAGTAAAATAACAGTACATATTAGTTGAATGTTTACTATAGTTATAATAAATGATGTATAAGGTGTTCACAAATAAAAAGAAGAAGACGTGATAGTGGTAATATGATCTAGACAAAAATTGAGAACGGACTTGTTAATGTTGTATTAAGATAGAGAAAGATAAGTCATATATGTTAGGTTAGATAATAGTTGAACCATCTTTCTTACTAGGGTATTTTATGTAAATATCTCTATAGACTCAACCCAGTACTACCTCACCGATGTTAGTCTTAACGATGTTTGTTGATATTTTTGTAAGTCTTATCTTCGTTGTCGATTAATTTCTCTGACCTATGTGGGTTATGTACCAAGTCTTTTACCTCTTTCCCTTTTACGTGTTTATCTTGACCGAAAGAAGGACATGTGTCAAAATTTTGGTAAAACACCCGACACTTCGGGTTCTTCTCTTGTAACCAGATTTACCTATTTTCTTTAACTTAGACCCGTTATCTTTCTATCTATCGTTAAACCCCAACGATTCCAACGATTTTAACCGTCCAGTCTGGTAACCTTTGTTCCTCTACTTCTCTTTCTCGGGACATTTAGAACCTTCAAAATAAGGATAGTCATAGGTTTAGGAAAGTTGATTCAAACTAATGAGTAATGAACCCACTTTACGTGAACTAGTACTAAATATTAGGAAAAAAAGAAGGAAAACGACATCTATCTTCCTTTTCGATCACCTAAAAAAGTATAAATTAAAAATTGATTATCTGTAAGTAAAATCTCGTAAAAATTTAAATCTCTTTTTAATTTGTATAATGTCTCAAGGACATAGAGAGACGGTTAAGTTTAAAAGGGGTAATAATTATAGAACGTCAGTATACCATGTGATAAACAAACAACAATTTCATATCAACTAAGTATTATAATATAATCAAGATTTATATGTTATATCATTGAATTATAAAATATTTAATATGAGGTAGAAAGTCACTTGATTTTACCTGACCCTACCCACTTAAATTGAGTCTACTGGTAATATAGATGGTGACACCCGTCCTTGGGTAATCTTCTGTACCTCATCGGTAGTACCAGTTGTTTTCTCAGACTTTACATCATGAACCTACAGTTTTTGCTGTCTTACTAGAGACGAGTAAAGGTTCCGTTTGGTAAGTTATACTGTCATTAGACCCAGATACGGGGTTTGTCATTACTACTTCTTCGACTTCAACTTGACAAGATACTTCTGGATGTCTGGAAAATCTTGATTATGGGGGGTTTTTATAGGAAAAGTAATATCCCCTGACCTTGTGTTTTCATCCTTCAGTTCTTTGTGGACCTCATTGTCCGTTTAAACCGGAACCTTATGTCTTACTTCGTCCCGTTTCCGATTATCTCAAAACGGTTCTCTTGTGTGACCAGTATCGTTTGTGGAAGAGGGTTGTTGTGCTCTTCTGAGATGTGTACCTGTAGTGGTCTACCAGTTGTGGTTTTAGTCTAACTAATATAAGAAACGTCGGTTTCTACCTCTTCGAGATATGTCAGTCGTTTTTCTTCTGGTCCTCGGATGACACCGAGTCTAGTACTTGAGGAATAACGGTTTAAGTCTGAATTTAACTTTTTTCATCCCTTTGGGTGATCTGGTAAGTCCATACTGGATTTAGTTTAGGGGATACTAATGTGTCACCTTCACTCTTTATCTAAATTCCCGGATCTAGACTATCTATCTCACGGACTACTCGATACCTACCTCTAAGTACTGTAACATGTCCTCTGTCCCTAGTTCTTGTAGGGGTACCTTTTCTTTACGTTTTTTCGTTTTACCGACAGACCCCTCCGGAATGTTTATCGACACTTTTCTTCTCTTCACTTTTCGTTTCCTCTTTTCCTTCCATATTCGTAGACTTACGTCTCAAGGTTTCTATCTTTCCTCTCTATTCTTTCGGAAGAAGTCACTAGTCATGTTTCTTTATCTCCTTTTGTTGTCTTACCCTTTCTGATCTCTAGAGTTCTTTTAATCTCTATGGTTCCTTTGTAAAGTACGTTTCTACCCGAGTTATTTCCTGTCTTTACCATCCTGGATTGTCTTCGTTTTCTATAATTCTTCTCCACCGTTCTTATGTGTCTTCTTGACATGTTTTTTCTCGAAGTAATGGGTCTATTAATGTTACCACACTAGTGAGTGGACCTCGGTCTGCAGGACTTACACATCAGTTCACCCGGAACTTTTAGTAGTGATACTTGTTTCGATCACCTCCACTACCTTAAAGTCGACTCGATAAAGTTTAGGACTTTCTATTACGACACTTTCACGACGTGAGTCATACGGTCGTTTAAACCTTTTGAGCCGTCACCGGTGTCCTGACCTTTTCCAGTCAAAAGTTAGGTTAGGGTTTCTTTTCGTTACGGTTTCTTACGAGTTTGGTGATGTGTTAACGTGAGTAGAGTGTACGATCATTTCATTACGAGGTTTAAGAGGTTCGGTCCGAAGTCGTTATACGCTTTACACTTGAAGGTCTACAAGTTCGACCAAAATCTTTTCCGTCTCCTTGGTCTCTATTTTAACCGTTGTAGACGACCTAGTACCTTTTTCGTTCTCTCAAGGTCTTTTTGTAGATAAAGACGAACTAACTGATACGGTTTCGGAAACTGACACACCTAGTGTTCTTTGACACCTTTTAAGACTTTCTCTACCCTTATTGTCTGGTGGACTGGACGGTGAACTCTTTGCACATACGTCCAGGTCTTCGTTGTTAATCTTGACCTGTACCTTGTTGTCTGACCAAGGTTTATCCTTTTCCTCATGTAGTTCCGACATATAACAGTGGGACGAATGAATTGAAGATACGTTTCATGTAGTACCTTTACGACCCGACCTTCTTCGTGTTCGACCTTTGTTCTAACCGCCCTCTTTATAGTTATTGGAGTCTATACGTCTACCGTAGTGGGAATACTGTCTTTCACTTCTACTTGATTTTTCGAAGAACTACTTTCACTTTCTCCTCTCACTTTTTAAACCGAATTTCGAGTTGTAAGTCTTTTGCTTCTAGTACCGTAGGCCAGGGTAGTGAAGTACGCTTTATCTACCCCTTTGTCGCCGACTGAAATAAAAAGACCCGAGGTTTTAGTGACGCCTAACACTAACGTCGGTACTTTAATTTTCTGCGAATGAGGAACTTTCCTTTCAATACTGGTTGGATCTACCGTATAATTTTTCATCTCTGTAATGAAAGTTACCAGGCAGATCAGTTCGTTATCAAAAAGGTCACCAGTACATACCTACACTCTCAACCTGACACTTCTTTCGACTCGTGACTTCTTAACTACGAAAACTTGACACCACAACCTCTTCTGAGAACTCTCAGGGAACCTGACTTTCCTCTGGGTTGGACAGGTAAGACTTCCTCTAGTCGGGACCCTAAAGAAACTTTCCTTACTATGACTTCGACTTTGAGGTCATGAAACCGGTGGAGTACGCTTCTCAACTGAGTAAACTTTTCTGAGACTACGACCCTCCCTAACCCCAGTCCTCCTCTCCCCCTACTATCTCCTACTCTACCGACCTACCATAGTGGGTCAGCTACCTGTATTCAAACTGACTTGAGACCCTCAACCACTACCTGTTCCTCCGGTCCTCTCGACGTTAAGTACCCCAGTGTTTTTCAACCTGTACTGAGTCGTTGCCTTGACTTGACTTGACTTTCAATAATATTTTATAATGATATTAGGAACACCAAATGTAATACAGAAACATAGAATAAATAAATATGGATCATCAAACATCGAGATTAGGGGATAGGGATGTAAAGAGGAGGGGGTTTTGGGAGAGGAGAACCATTGGTGACAGGAGACACAGACACAAACAAACAAAATAACGGAGGTAAATAAATTAAAAATCTAGGGTGTATATTTAATTTTGTGTCATAAACGAAAAGAGACAGTCTGAATAAAACGATTAGTATTATCGGAGGCCCAGGTAGACACTATAACGTTTACCGTTTTTCTTTAAAACGGTATGTACACATATGTGTGTGTGCATATGTACGCACTTACGAGTCAGTAAAGGTAGAGTGACCTGAGAAACGATGGGATACCTAACATCGGGAGGTCCGAGGAGAAGGTACCCCTAAGAGATCCGTTCTTATGACCTCATCCAACGGTACGGGAGGAGGTCCCCAGAAGATCTGGGTCTCTAGTTTGGATGTAGAGAATACAGAGGACGTAACCGTCCGTCCAATAAAAAATGGTAATCACGGTGGACACTTCGATTTATATATATATATATATATATATATATATATATATAAATGTATGTCTATATATATCTATATCTATATATCTATATATATCTATATCTATTAATGTGTGTGTATATGTGTGTTAATGAAGAAATAGGTAAGTAGACAACTCTCTGCAATCTCAACGAAGGTATAGGACCACTGACATTTATTATAACGACACTTGTAACCTTCCGTACATGAAGAGTTTAATCACGAAACAAAATAAACCCATAAATGTGTCCTCATCTTAACGACCCAGTATACCATTAAGATAAAAATCACAAAACTCCTTTTAGATATGACAATAAGTGTCGCAGACCTGATGTACTACTTGATTATAACTACACAATCATAATTGTCTTCAGGTATCAAATGTATCTCAAGTGAGACACATTATGTCAAGATACCAAAAACTGTTTACATAGTACAATATGTATACGATAGTCTCTTAATAAGACTTGTCGTAATACCGAAACGGGAGGTGTTATAGTATAATAACCTTAGTGAACTATCCGTCGTAAAAGTATGATGGAAACAAGAAAATCGTCATTCCTAAATTTTGAGAAGGTACAGAAAAACAACAAACTGTCGGGTAAAATATATAACGATTTATTATTGAATAATATACTGATATGGTCCAAAACAAACAGATCAGTGGATAACTTCTCAAAGAACCAACGAAGCTCAAAAACAGTTGATATTTATTCCGACGTTATTTGTACACAAACGTCCGAAAACACCTGTATAGTAAAAAGTTGAGTCAACCTATTTATGGATCCTGACACTGACGATGCAGTATATACACCATTCCGATCTAACTCGAAACATTCTTTTATGGTTTCACTAAAGGTTTCAACGTACGTTTAAATGTAAAATGCAAGAGTGGTCATTGCTTACTCTTAAGGATAACGAAGTGTAGGAACAATCGCAAACCATAACAGTCACCAAACCTAAAATCGGTAACATTATCTACTACGTCACAATAAGGTAACAAAATCGAACATTGAGGGATTATAGTGTAAAACAAAACTAGAATACTTTGGTTGAAAAATAAAATAACGTAAAAGTGACAAAAAGGATAAAATAAGAAAATGGGAGATTGGAAAGTATATAGAAAAAGATAAAGTACAAGGTAAACGAAACAAAAAGGATCAAAAAATTTCACCCTAGAAGTTATTAACTAAAACCTCAAAAGAAAGAGGGATTATGTTTACAAATTTCGAGATTTAACGGTACGTTCGTTATTGTCTAAAACTGTACAACTTAAAAACAAAAGTAAGTCAAGTTTTATAAAAGAATGAACGTAGAATTACAGGACAAACTAAATACTAATATACCTTCATATAAAAAATTCAAGGTCAATATAAACGGTTAAGGGAAAAACAAATACTGATGAAAACTAAAAATTTACTTAAGCTGAGTCAATCTCTTGTATGAAACGTACCAAAGTTAGGAAAATACAAATATCTTTAAACAAAATACCGGATCTTATTCCGGACAAAGACCTACCACCCTCGTCGAGGTCGGTTCTTCAGATATCTGAGGATAATAAGAATCAACCTCAATACAATCGAAAGAAAATTTGAAGAATAACAACGAACGGAACTAGTTAAAAATCTAGGGACTTTAATAAAAATAAAATAAAACATCAAAACAAGAAATAAACCACCCCCCCTCCTAAGCGATCAAAGAAAAAAACAAACAAACAAATAAATAAGAAGGAAAAAAAAAAAAAAAATGAAATGTTATGACATAACCAAAACGGTATGTAGTTGTACTTAGACGGTGCCCACATGTATTCAAGAGTGAGGACTTGGGGGAGGGTGGAGGGAGCGGTATGGTAGGGAGACCCAATAGGGTCACATGGTTGAGGTTCGTAGGACATAGGACGTAACTTGGATCTGACCGTTAAGCAAAGAATATACTATAATATGTACAAAGTTACGGTAAGAGGGTTTAGTAGGGAGGGAGAGGGAGAGGGTGTCTCAGTTTTTCAGACAAGACATGTAGACACAGAGAAAACGACAGAACGTATGTCCCAATAGCAATGGTAGAAAGATTTAAGGAATATATACACAGTCATATGACGTAACCACCTCTTCCGTTACCGTGGGGTGAGGTCATGAGAACGGACCTTTTAGGGTACCTACCTCCTCGGACCATCCGACGTCAGGTACCCCAGCGATTCTCAGTCTGTGCTGACTCGTTGAAGTGAAACTGAAAAGTGAAAGTACGTAACCTCTTCCTTTACCGTTGGGTGAGGTCATAAGAACGGATCTCTTAGGGTCCCTACCCCCTCGGGTCACCCGACGGCAGATATCCCAGTATGTCTCAGCCTGTACTGACTTCGCTGAATCGTCGTCGTCGTCGTATGACATAACCACAAAAAGAAAGACCGAATGAAGTGAGACATATTAGACGAGGTCAAAGTAGGTGGAGTAATCTTGACTAAGTTTTCATAAGAAAAATTACCGACTCATTATGAGGTAACACATATACATGGTGTCGAAAGAATAGGTAAGTAGACGACTATCTGTAGATCCAACCAAGGCACAGGACCGATAATACTTGTCACGACGTTACTTGTAACCCCATGTGTACAGAGAAAGTTAAGATCAAAGGAACCACACATACGGGTCGTCACAACAGGGAACCACTATGAACATAGGTATACTTATCTCATGTATTTGAGTTGGAAACAAGAAATACCTAAATATTAGTTTGACATACACAAATTGAAGGAGTATTTGACCCAAAATCGTACTAAAATATAGTTGACGACCACGTAAATATTTAACCGGAATAGAGATCCTCTAACTATAAAGTTATATTGAATCCAAAAACAGGTCATTTAGTATCATTTTTGAGTGTTCTACAAACCGAAAAACCGTGTTATAATAAGATATTATTGTTTAAGTTGTCGAATGAAACAGAAAACTAAGTAGTCCCTATTTAACTGACCTTAGTTCAGAAGATGAAATATACAAGAGAAATCCTAAATATGATGTTTAACTTACAATTGACGTAAGTGCGTAAACTGTGGTAGGTGTCAAACTCCTTTTTTTTAGGAACAATGTCTTGATAAGCAAGAATTAAGGTATCCGAAACAAGAAGAATTGACACATTGTCGGAAAAAAAAAAAAAATTTACTGTAGGAAAAGATTTCTACGAGACTCTTTACGACAAGGTCCTTCCTGAGACAATTTTGTTTTCAAGGTATAAGTTCGTATAAACCTTTTACGATGTATCCTATAATATAAGAACCCTAAATTTTTAAAAAGTAATCTTATAACTTCAGAAACTTTTCGGACCCTTTTGAATCTGAACAAATTGTAAAGAATTCGTAATAAATAATACCAAATCGTAACTAGAGGTTCTCAAACTGTTATCTGTGTACGGGACCGTAGTACCTATGACCACGTATTCTGAGAGTTCTGACGTAAAAGTAATAAATTTTCAGACACCAGAAACACTTTCACAAGAAGTTGAAAGAATATAACGTAACAACTAAACAAAGTGTAAATTTACTTTTGTAATTCGTTGACGAAAACAATCATTCTCTTTTACGGATCATTTAAAAGTTAAATCGAAACTGATCGAACTATCCTATGATTGAAATTTCCGTTCTGTCTTATGTTGTCTCTTATAGTAACGAAAAAGAAGGAGAGATTCTGTAGTAATTCAAAGTAATTTAATTACATTTTGACACGTTTCACTTAAAATCTCAATACAAAGATCATAACTTATGATTATAATTCACCACAACCTCTTCTGAGAACTCTCAGGGAACCTGACATTCCTCTCGGTTGGTCAGGTAAGACTTCCTCTAGTTGGGACCCTAAAGAAACCTTCCTTACTACGATTTCGACTTTGAGGTCATGAAACCGGTGGAGTACGCTTCTCAACTGAGAAACCTTTTCTGAAACTACGACCCTCCCTAATCCCCGTCCTCCTCTTCTCCTGCTGTCTCCTACTCTACCGACCTA
Organism: Capra ibex; assembly: GCA_006410555.1. Classification (NCBI taxonomy): domain Eukaryota; kingdom Metazoa; phylum Chordata; class Mammalia; order Artiodactyla; family Bovidae; genus Capra; species Capra ibex. Next base: position 4,976,092 of record SJYO01026388.1, on the reverse strand, counting down.
CCGTAGTGACTGAGTTACTTGTACTTAGACTCACTTGAGGTCCTCAACCACTACCTGTCCCTCCGGACCGCACGACGTTAAGTACCCCAGCGTTTCTCAGTCTGTGCTGACTCGCTGACTTGACCTGACTTGACTTGATTATAAGTCCGTTTCATCTTAAAAGTTTATCTTTAAATTTATAATCGGTGTTTATTAAGGATGAATAAATTGAGAGACGACTGAGGTTCTCCTCTCAGAACTTTTGTAAAAAAAAAAAAACCAGTTTTACTGTCTCAAGTCTGAATGGAGAAAAAAAAAAAAAGAAACTTTTTACCACAATGTATTTGTCATAAGAAAAGAATTGTATTAGGTACGTATATGGTACCAAATGTGTACCACTTTCGATTTTATTCCTATACTTTACAACAAAATACGGGAACTCCATAATTATATATCTAAATTAAAGTAATTGAGTTATCACCAATAAAGTCCCTTGACAAAATGTCAAGATAAATTTTATATTAACCCCATTTATAAATGACATAGAAGTGTCAATTAATGTTTAATTAATAATACAATAAATTGAATAAACTTTTTTTAAAGAACTCCATTATACATCTAAAATACTAATGCTCTGTGTGTATGTGTGTTTGTTCCTCTAACTTTAACAACAATTTTATTACTGAACCCTAAGAGTTTGATTATCTTAACCATATCGTATAAAGAAACCTGACTTTTTATCTCCACTGAAAAGGGTTTCTATCAATGAACGGATAGACAATCCTTTTAACGTCACTTTCAAACATAGACGTGACACACGTAAAATCTATGGTGTCATATTCCCTACAGAGAAGTCTACACGACAATAACACGGGACACTTTAGGTATGTTGGTGACTGTCAACCTTAATGAATAAGAATGAGGAGTTTCGATTTGAAGTGTATCGCAAATTAACTAAATATGGATGAGACGGAGCAATGTCCAAACGAAAATCTTCCAAAAGTATATCCTCGAGAAACGCAAAACAAGAAGTCACACCAATTAGAAAAGATGGGACTAATAGGTTCCGGTAGTCAGTTTACAGAAAAAAAAAAAAAAAAACCAGCGTTTGTTTTAACTTTGAGACTTGAATGACGAGGTTTGTCACAGGATCTATCTCGTTAGACATTCTGATTATGTTAAATTTAGGATGACTCTTGTTTGTGTCCTTTAGAATTTCCTTTTCTAGGTCTACCAAGAAGGACCTACACTAGTACGTAACTCCTCTAATAAAGAAACGAAACGTGTTAAATATAAAGTCATCCATGTAATTTTTCTTAAAGTGTCAACGGATTTTTAGATTTATAAAACCGCTCAATGTTTTAGTCTTATCAGGAAATTAGTGATGAAAGTCCAATTTTTTTTTTTTTTTTTTGTTGATATTCGTAATAACACAATACCGGACTTCGAGAAGGGGTCATTCTAGAGGATGGTTTTAGAGTAAGCTTTGTCTCTTTCTGTCACTTGAAATCGTCAGGAAAAAAGTGGGTTCTTACTGGAAGATATCCTCCATACTACCCTTTATTTGAACGTCTTTGGTGATATCCACGAACTTACGTTAATACGTACGTTTTATATGACGGTGACACTACTTCGAAGAAACTCAGAGGTTTAATTTTAGAACAAAAGATAAATTTAGGGACACTTTATATTTCGATATAGTTTTCACGTGTTCGAAAAGTCTTTCACCAAAGTAAATCAAGTTGCTTACAAATATAGTCTTTGATCAAAATTTATGTTATGGGATACTCTCTTGTCGACTCACCGTGGTGACTAGTGACAAAAGGGAATCCGTTCGATAATTGAATCAGAACCTGATTCTTTCGTGATCGGATCACTACCAAGATGAGATTAAGATTTAAAGATACTTAATTTCAGTAAACATTATTGGTCGATCGTCGAAAATAACCTCTTTCAATTCTGGTCCAAACTCTAAAGAGAAAATGGTACAACCCATCAACGGAGGTAAAATGACCTCGTTTATCAGTGTCTCTACCTTAATGACTTAATCTTCTAAAATCTCAACTTTCCTAAAAATCTCTAGTAATTGGGTTACGGGAAGAAAATATCTGTCTTTTACTTTCAACCTAACCAACCCACGAGACGGACTGAGAGAATCCTAACGTTCAGAGTTAAAGATCCATTTTAAAAGGAATATCTCTTCTACACGTCCATTACCGAAAACGGAATGACTCGTTCTTAATCATTCAACGTGGTGGGGTTACTCAATCCAGAGAAAGACAAACCTACTTCTTTTTTTTTTTTCAGGGTGTCGATATAAGAAAAATCCTCTAGTTCCCCTTTTTAATTCTAGAAGACAATTTAATGTAGATTATTGGGAAACGTAGTAGAGTTTTGGACAGTTTACTTCCTCGTTTAGTGATAGATGTTCATTTCACGTTTCTTTTTAAAATTTAAGTGGGACACATTTCTTTTGACTTCGAGATTTGAACCTCAGTACTAGAAACATTTAGGTATCCCTGACGAAAATGTTGTAAGGTTTTCAGTAGAACTCTAGGATTGTCATATAGGGTTTAAAGAACTAGGTGAAAAGGGTGGTAAATCATCACTCTATTTCTGTCATTAAATATAGGTAGGAATGAAACCAAAATCACGGGTCCTATTTTCAGGGTCTATTTTCAGATGTGATTAAGAAAGAAACGACACTGGTACCCGAAGGAGATGAGAACCCGTTAACGGGAAGGGAGAGAGGACTCATCAAAATTATGTAGGAAGTCAAGTCAAGTCAAGTCTTCGAGTCAGCACAGGTTGAGAAACGTTGGGGTACTTATCGTCGTGCGGTCCGGAGGGACAGGTAGTGGTTGAGGGCCTCAAGTGAGTCTGAGTGCAGGTAGTTCAGTCACTACGGTATGTCGGTAGAGTAGGAGAAAACAGGAGAAGAGGAGGACGGGAGTTGGGGAGGGTCGTAGTATCAGAAAAGGTTACTCAGTTGAGAAACGTACTCCACCGGTTTCATGACCTCAAAGTCGAAGTCGTAGTAAGGAAGGTTTCTTTAGGGTCCCAACTAGAGGAAGTCTTACCTGACCAACCTAGAGGAACGTCAGGTTCCCTGAAAGTTCTTAGAAGAGGTTATGGTGTCAAGTTTTCGTAGTTAAGAAGCCACGAGTCGGAAGAAGTGTCAGGTTGAGCGTGTAGGTATGTACCGGTGTCCTTTTTGGTATCGGAACTGATCTACCTGGAATCAGCCGTTTCATTACAGAGACGAAAACTTATACGATAGATCCAACCAGTATTGAAAAGAAGGTTCCTCATTCGTAGAAAATTAAAGTACCGACGTCAGTGGTAGACGTCACTAAAACCTCGGGGGGTTTTATTTCAGACTGTGACAAAGGTGACAAAGGGGTAGATAAACGGTACTTTACTACCCTGGTCTACGGTACTAGAAGCAAAAGACTTACAACTCGAAATTCGGTTGAAAAAGTGAGAGGTGAAAGTGAAAGTAGTTCTCCGAAAAATCAAGGAGAAGTGAAAGACGGTATTCCCACCACAGTAGACGTATGTAGGAACCAGTGGGAATTAGGAGTTTGTAAAGAGACGTACCCTGGAAGTAGATGAAAGAGATTCCTTTGGAACTAGAGAATATGCGAGTGATTAAAAAGATTTAGAGGGGTAGGGGTCTTCTCGACCTCCACCAAAGTACCACAATTAACGAGTGAAACGACGAAGTCCTAGTCGTGAGGTGGTGAAACTACTTTTTTGTTTAGGACAGTAAACCCCGAACCTGTTAGATTGACGAAGAGTTCGTGAAGGAACGTCCGTAATAGGGGTGTACGTTTGCCTACGTTGCAAGGGTGTCCTCTCTCAACCTTTGTTCTCTCTCATTTTTCTAGTTCCTTTTCCCTCGTTTTCATTTCCATCCGAGGGTTCCGTACGTTGAAGACGTGTCTGAATCAAAACGTCGACAGAACCTGTTCTGTCGTAGACGTCAAAGAATACCCTGACTCGACAGGTATGAAACAAGAAACCCCTGGAACGAAGATAAAATATGTCGAACAACAACGAACCGATGTGGTTGGAAACGATCTTAATAACTATATTTTCACCCCTATACTAACGCGTGATATATCCCTCAAGAATGTAACTTGACACGGAGTCTAGGTATAAATGATCGTTACGGTCACAAGACGTAAGTCAAAGAAGATAGTGAATGGTCTCCACAAGACAAGAGAAAATAAGAGTGAACACAAAAATTAAGTCATATAAGGCCAAGACCCTGAGGGGGTCACCAAGTCACCATTTCTCAGGTGGACGTTACGTCCTCTGTATCTAAACTAGGAACCTAACCCTTCTAGGGGACCTCTTCCTTTACCGTTGGGTGAGGTCATAAGAACGGACCCTTTGGGGTACCTGTCTCCTCGGACCACCCGATGTCAGGTACCCCAGAGTGTTCTTAACCTGTACTGAATCTCTCATTTGTTACTGTTTATTTTTATTATTTACAAATATATCTCAAACCTGTTTATATGTATTTGGGTATATTTGTGATGTGACATTTCTTATTTCTTTAGTAAGTGTTGAACTTTATTCACGTATATATATATATGTGTCGACTCGAATGACGAAAAAAGTCCTCCCCCTAAACCCCATTCGTCTCGTCTTACGTTAGAATATATCGCACAGACCCTTCGTACACACAAATCAACAAGTCAGTACAGAATTGAGAAACTATGGGGCACTTGACATCGGGTGGTCCGAGAAGACAGGTTCCCTAAAGGGTCCGTTCTTATAACCTCGCCCATCGGTAACGGAAGAGGTCCCCTAGAAGGGCTGAGTCCCTAATTTGGGTCCAGAGGACGTAACGTCTACCTAAGAAATGGTAGACTCGGTGGTTCCTTCGGGGACCCTTCGTACCTCAAGTCATTAATTACAGCGACTTCAAGTCTCTGTACCTACTGAATTGTGATGACATCCATCCATTCTGGTGACCACTAACCGATCGAGAGTCTTAACATAACTCACCTTTCCCAGAGAAGGACTTCCCGACGGACAGTCTTTCCTTCCCAAAGAGACCAACCAACCAAACGCATTGGTACAAATGTCTTCACTCAACAGTAACCAACTAATTCGTGTAAATTTTGACCGAGGTACCCATTTACAAATACTACTGATTTTCCGACAGTGAATAAATACCTCTTTCAATTCTTACTCAAGACCAACGAGAATAATGGTACCTTTGTTTGTTGACTAAAATAAAGCTTAAAAAAGGATGTCACGTCCTGTAAAAAATAAGTATCAAGAGGTAAAACAAAGAAAGTGGTGGTTGACCTTATGTCGGGTATCCCTTAGCGAGTCGAGAAGGAGTGACATCGACTAAAGGAAGTTCAACGCCAACTAAAAGTCTAGAGGAAATTCCACTTCAAACAATCATGTGCATACCAAGAACCAACCTAATAACTAGTCGTACTAATATAAGACGAAAACAGAAACTCGACAGAAAACCTATTAGATAGTCCTATCTCTGGTATATGTTTGTAAATTCCAATACCTGTTAGTCAAGTCAAGTCAGTCAAGTCAGTGAGTCAGCACAGGCTGAGAAACACTGGGGTACTTAGCGTCGTACGGTCCGGAGGGACAGGTAGTGGTTGAGGGTCTCAAGTGAGTCTAAGTACAGGTAGCTCAGTCACTACGGTAGGTCGGTAGAGTAGCAGACAGCAGGGGAAGAGGAGGACGGGGGTTAGGGAGGGTCTTAGTCTCAGAAAAGGTTACTCAGTCGAGAAGCGTACTCCACCGGTTTCATAACCTCAAAGTCGAAATCGTAGTCAGGAAGGTTTCTTTAGGGTCCCGACTAGAGGAAGTCTTACCTGACCAACCTAGAGGAACGTCAGGTTCCCTGAGAGTTCTCAGAAGAGGTTGTGGTGTCAAGTTTTCGTGNCAGTCACTACGGTAGGTCGGTAGAGTAGCAGACAGCAGGGGAAGAGGAGGACGGGGGTTAGGGAGGGTCTTAGTCTCAGAAAAGGTTACTCAGTCGAGAAGCGTACTCCACCGGTTTCATAACCTCAAAGTCGAAATCGTAGTCAGGAAGGTTTCTTTAGGGTCCCGACTAGAGGAAGTCTTACCTGACCAACCTAGAGGAACGTCAGGTTCCCTGAGAGTTCTCAGAAGAGGTTGTGGTGTCAAGTTTTCGTGGTTAAGAAGCCGTGAGTCGGAAGAAGTGTCAGGTTGAGAGTGTAGATCTACAGTAATTATATGTTGAGACTCTTTTTATTTGTTTGTTTTTCGATACCTTACCTTTCCGTGAAGTCTTAGTTATGTTGCAGAAAGATCGAACGAGTCGTTTCGTCCAAGGTTACTGAGAGACGCAGATGAATTCATTCATCGGACTGAAAGAAAAGTAAATCTATGTCTAAGTAAAATACTCAACACAATAATTATTAAGTCTATACTGTTTCTCGTTCACAGAAAATTAAAGTACCGACGTCAGGGGTAGACGTCACTGAAACCTCGGGGGGTTTTATTTCAGACAGTGACAAAGGTAACAAACAAGTTCAAGTAGATAAACGACACTTCACTACCCTCACACACACTCACTCACTTTCAACGAGTCAGTACAGGCTGAGAAACGTCGGGGTACCTGATATGTCAGGTACCTTAAGAGGACCGGTCTTATGACCTAACCCATCGGAAAGAGAAGAGGTCCCTTAGAAGGGTTGAGTCCCTAACTTGGGTCCAGAGGGTGTAACGTCCGTCTTAGAAATGGTCGACTCGGTGCCCCCTTCGAGTTCTTGTGACCTCACCCATTGGATAGGGAAGAAGTCCCTTAGAAGGACTGGGTCCTTAGCTTTACCCCAGAGGACGTAACGTCCGTCTAAGAAATGGTTGACTCGATACTTCCTTCGGGTTTCACTACCCTGACCTACGGTACTAGCATCAAAAACTTTACAACTCAAAATTCGGTCGGAAAAGTGAGAAGAGAAAGTGAAAGTACTTCTTCCAGAAATCACGGGGAAGTGAAAGACGGTATTCTCACCACAGTAGACGTATCTTATAAAATTTTCATTCGTTCAAATAAAATAAAATTCCCCTTTTTCCATTCTATTTAGTCTTCATATATTTGAATATTCATCTTTCTATGTTTATTTTCCTATTCTTTGTTTTCACACGTTTCAACTCACATTGTTAGTCACCAAAGGTCATAAATCCTCTTAGACCAGAACTACTACAGCTAATACTCGAGAAATGGTAGAGAACGGTAACAAATAAGACTCCTAGAACCAAATCGTTATATGAACACCCCAAAAGACTTCTAGAGGGTGATAATCTTGAATTAAACATATTGAATGGTTAAGGTCATTTTACGAAAGACGATAAGGTCTCCAAAGTGTCATTACTTCTGTAACTTATAAAAACTCGTCTTAAATACTTATTGACGACAATTTTAAAAGGGAAAGATAACCTATCTTATCAATCCTATAAGATATAACTTTTATCCCATAGGTGAGAAAATCGATGTCCGATACGGTGACAACGAAATTATCCCTCATAAAGTTGAAAGATCTTTTATTCGTATGACAATAAAGACGTATAAATAGTGGGTCTTTCTTCAGTAAATTTTTTTAATTCTTTCACGAGTTTATAAGAGAGTCGTAATAAGGTCAGATACGGAACGAAAACGTGAAAGGGGGTCTTAAGACGATCGACACTTACTCCGATATAAAACAATAGTAATTTATAAAATAGGTAGTTACAAATTATAACATCAGTAAAACGGGTCCACTTAGCTTAGTGGACCACCTCTTAAAACTGTTCGCAAGTAAAGTTCAAAATAGTCTACGATAGTGTAATGGTAGGACCGAAACAGTTTAGAATCGGTGTGTTTACTACACAAGGATACAAAGGTTTTACTACCAAGGGATACAAAGAAAAGTCTTAAATCTTCTGTTTAAACCCATAGATACTACCTCAAAACTTGGGAAGATACTTAAAATATATAAATGTACCCCCCAAGGACGTATTCTTGAAGTCTGTCTCGTCTGTAAAATAATTATCGTCTTAATAGATGATTTCGTAAAAGAGACACCGGAGAAAAGTGACACCTACCATCAGAAGGAAATCCTACCAAAAGTACTTTTAACAAAAAAACAAAACTAACTTAAAAACCCATCGACAATAGTCACATATATGAATATCATATAAAAATCAATGAACTGTTCAGGATCTCTTCTGGTGTTGACTCACTGGACTTTTCTAAACTGAAGACCATTTCTTAATTAAGATGTTTTAGTCAAGTCAGTGGGTCAACACAGACTGAGAAACGCTGGGGTACCTGACGTCGTACTGTCCGAAGAGACAGGTAGTGGTTGAAGGTCTCGAACGAGTTTGAGTACAGGTAGTTCATCCACTACGGTAGGTTGGTACAGTAGGAGACAACAGGGAAATAGGAGGACGGAAGTTAGAAAGGGTCGTAGTCTCAGAAAAGGTCACTCAGTCAAGAAACGTAGTCCACCAGTTTCATGACCTCAAAGTCGAAGTCGTAGTCAGGAAGGTTACTTAGTCAAGTCAAGTCAAGTCAAGTCAGCGAGTCAGTACAGGCTGAGAAACGCCGGGGTACTTACTCAGTCCCTACGGTAGGTCGGTAGAGTAGGAGACAACAGGGGAAGAGGAGGACGGGGGTTGGGGAGGGTCGTAGTCTCAGAAAAGGTTACTCAGTCGAGAAGCGTACTCCACCGGTTTCATGACCTCAAAGTCGAAAATGTAGTAAGGAAGGTTTCTTTAGGGTCCCGACTAGAGGAAGTCTTACCTGACCAACCTAGAGGAACGTCAGGTTCCCTGAGAGTTCTCAGAAGAGGTTGTGGTGTCAAGTTTTCGTAGTTAAGAACCGTGAGTCGAAAGAAGTATCAGGTTGAAAATGTAGGTATACACTGATGACCTTTTTGGTATGGAAATTGATCTACCTGGAAACAACCGTTTCATTACAGAGACGAAAAATTATACGACAGATCCAACCAGTATCGAAAAGAAGGTTCCTTGTTCACAAAAAATTAAAGTACCGACGTCAGTGGTAGACGTCACTAAAACCTCGGGTTCTTTTATTTCAGACAGTAACAAAGGTAACAAAGGGGTAGATAAACGGTACTTCAATACCCTGGTCTACGGTACTAGAATCAAAAGACTTCTCTACTGTTGTTAAGACGTTCTACCTTATCTGATTAACGATATACAGGTTTCACCTTAAAGAAGTTTATAATTGTAATTTTTTCTTATTTCGGTTACAGTGTTACCCGTGTTTGTTCTTGTTTTTGTCGTTTGGTTGCAAACAAATCTTTTACAGGTTTACTATACAAGAACAGCATCTTTGTGTCTTAAATCTTTGGTTAATCTTCTAAGAGGGTGTAACCCGTTCCATTTCCTTAACGACTTTACTATATTTTCAAGTTCACCTTGGTAATATAGATACCCTTTGATTTCATACTTTCATACTATGCCCGAAGGAATCACCGAGTCACCATTTCTTAAACGGACATTATGTCCTCTCCACCCTCTACTCTCAAACTAGGGACCCACCCCCTTTAGGGGACCTCATCCTTTACCGTTGGATGGGGTCACAAGAACGGACCTTTTAAGGTACTTGTCTCCTCAGACCACCCATGTCAGGTTCCCCAGTGTTCCTCAGTCTGTGTCAACTAGTACATGTGTACGTACGTTTCATACTATGTACTTGTAAATAAAAATGATTAAATTTCTGACATTAACGAGGTTCAAATTTATACGGTTCAAAATCCCTTGAGTATTAAATCGGGTCTTTTACACGTTCCTTTTCCTATTTACACAAAACCTTTCTAAAATATATATATGTGTGTATATATGTATATGTGTGTGTGCGTGAAGTGACTCTTACTGTTGGATCATACGAATTTTTATTTAACATCTTTTCAGGGGTATCAGAAGAAAATCCGTTTTTAGAGATCTTACATTTCATTTGTTATTGTTATAAGGGGAATATTACTCGAATCTTTAGAAGTGTTTCTATGTATCTTCGTACGTTTATATGTGTCACAAAACTATGAAGACTCTTTACGAAAAAACAAAACAACAACGAACCCTTATTTAGTATAAACGATGATAATTAAGTGTAGAGTACCTTACCATCTCTTAAAAAGTATACCTCTCTACGTCGTACGAGGACGTCATAAATCGGGTGGACAAAACATACTGTGAATTCTTGTGATTATTGTGTGTCTAAAGAGATTGTTTTCGTGACATTCAGACAAAAGATTGTAATCATTTAAAAGATAAAATTTTAAAAACAATCTGATTCTCATGTATATACATACCATTATGACAGGTGAAAATAGAACTGTCTCGAACTAAAAAATATACGGTATAGTAAATAGGAAAGGGGAGGTTTTTTATTTTACATTTGTTGTCGTGAAACATGTCTTTGTTTTCACTTTGACAATACTGTCAAACCCCTTTATGATCATAAGAGAAAAAGAAGTATCAATCTGATTAATAGAACAAGTACGAGTCAGCGTTGGTTGGGAAACACTAAGGTACCTGACATCGAGAGGTCTGAGGACAAGTACCCTAAAAAGTCGTTCCTATGATCTCACAAACGGTGAAGGAGGAGGTCCCCTAGAAGGGTTGAGTCCCTAGTTTTGGTCCAGAGGTCACAGAGGACGTAACAGTCCACCTATAAAATGACCGACTCAGGGTAATCGGGGTACTATTTAATACTTATCAATAGTATTAAACATTACGTACTTACGAAAGTGGAATATTTCAGTATAAAGGAACTTATTATATATTTATAATAATATATAATTATTAATATATTACATTATCATTACTTATATTTTTATTATTTTATATTTTAAATTTATGTTATTTTTAAATTTTATTATATAAATTTATATGTTATTAATGTTAATTATTATGTTTATAATAATATATCAATATATTATTTATATACTATAAAGAACTTATTATATATTTATAAAGGTTAAGAAATATGGTTTTATTGATGAAGTTTTTAGTCGTCGTTACTAGTGAATCACAGTTTTACACAATCATTCTGTTACACCGATATAGTATATTCTTACATTCTTTTATTAAATTTAATAATCAGTAGATCGAGTCCCAAAGTCTTCCAAATGGGACCTTGACAATCACAGTACCACTTTTGTGTTTTTCAAGATATTCGCTCCGACCCACCCAAACCAACCGTACCGTCAGAAGTGTCACACATTTCGTGACTAGGTTTTCAAAGTTCGAAAGTCGATTTTTCTATTAGGGTGTTTCCACTTCATTACAATCCTTTTCAATGTCTCGGACCTTTAATAACGTCTTGATAGACTTAAGTAATCTGCTAGAAGTTGTAAAATCATCGAATACTTAATACACTTCCCTTAACTCTATTTCCTCCCTCTCCTTAAATTTTCCTTACGGAAAAGAAACATGTCTCAATTAAGTAGTATTTTGTCACAATTTAAATGTATCGTTTTAACCTCTGATTCTAGAAATATGACATTTAGATTTTTATCACTAAACACAATCCTTCAAGGTCTGAGGGAGGTTTTTTTTAAGTCGTTCACTAAATAATAGGGGCTACTCAAAGAAATCAACTTTAGCAAAGAGTTTAATGAACCTTACGACGGTTACCAAATCCCGTCAGGTCCAGTCCATTTAAACCTAAAATCGAGTCTCTAGTTCCACCTATTCCCGGTATATCCCGTAGCGACCGTAGACTCTCTCCTCCTGTCCCAGTCCCCACCGTCATGTCCCCTCACCGTTCTCCTCTCCAAGGTCTTTTCTATTCAGTGAAGTCGTCCTCACTGATCCAGTCTCGTGATCCAACCCGGAGTCACCCCAAACTTGAAACATAAGTTCTTCACACGGGAACGACGATAAAGAATGAACAAAGTATTAGTTATTTTTATTTTACCCCAATTATTAACATCGTCGGAACATTCCAAGACGACATTTCTACCTTCTGTCTTGTCACACTCCAGAGGGAGACAATCCCTACAATGGTTTTCCTCCTATCTTTCTGACTTTATCCTGTGCTCCCGTAACCTCTATGGAAAGTAGGTGAAACGCTAAAACAAACCCAGACTGAGGGGTTTCTTCTTTATGAGCCCTTAAGACAAAGGATTATGGTTTACAGTACTCCGTCCTACGTGTTCTTATACCTTGATCATTTTAAACACCATCTGTCAGGGAGTTTGAACTTCTGTCCTTTTGTTTTCTCTTTGTTCTAGGTCTTAGTCAAGTTTCTTCAGTCTCTTTGACTTACGATACTGCCTTGTCTTCGTGGTGGTGATTCAGCAAACATATAAAGGTAAAACTTCCTGATGACACTATTCGAGTCATTTGTCAACGAGTCCTATAGTCATGGAGTCTTGAGTCTAGGTCCAGAGATCCACCGAAGACATCCTCATGGACATAAGGGTCCATAGGACCCCTGCATTGGGTCACGGACGAAGGACACTGACGAGAAGTTATTTTAGCGGTTGAATCATTGGGTAATATCTATTTCATATACAAAAAAGGGCGTCTTGTAAAATTACAACAAATGGTTGAGAGTGTGAGGGGTAAACATTAGTTTCTTTATAAACTCCTCAGTGAGATGAGACTCTATTCTTCATAATACCGTGTATCGTCACAATTCAGGAAGCATCTAAACCGTAATAATTGTGTATATGCGCCTTAGATCTTTTTACCACGTCTACTTGGATGAACGTCTCTTCCCTTTCTCTGTGTCTGTAGCTCTTATCTTGACACCTGTACTTCCTCCGCCTTCATCCCCCACCCACTTAACCCTCTCTTCTTAGCTGTATATATGTCATGGTTCACATTTTATCGATCGATCACCCTTCGACGATATTTCGCGTCCCCCTAATCGAACCACGAAACACTACTGGTTCTCCCCACAAGGCCCCAACGCCACCCTCCCTCCAGGTTTTCCCTCCCCTATATACATTTGTATATCGACTAAGTGTTGTAGTTGTGTTGAAACATTTCGTTGAATGGAGTTATTTCTTTTTTCTCTCTCCCTCCCTATGGGGTCAGGAATTAAACAGGTCTAGTCTGTGTTGAATCGCTGATTTGTTGTCTTTTGTAGTAAAACGAATCTTTCACTAAATCTTCTTAAGAGTAAAAAAGAGATAAGGTGACTTTTCAAGAGTTTCTGTGTTTTCCATTTAGTCGATATACTTTTTCACTCACAAGTCGGACATTAAGAGAAAATTATTTTTGACATGTTACAACTTGATTTTTTTGTAAGAAACAGAGATGGGATCTCTTTCACCCTAACTCGAATCATTATTTTCTGTCGTGAAAAGGGTCTACCGTCCCAAGTGACCTTCGACCCGTATGTAAAAGACGGGAGATTCAACTACATTCAAATGTAGTAAATCAGTGACATAATCAGCGAGTCAGTACAAACTGAGAAACACCGGGGGTACCTGACATTGGATGGTCCGAGAAGACAAGTACCCCAAAAGGTCCGTTCCTATGACCTCACCCAACGGTAAAGGAAGAGGTCCCCTAGAAGGGTTGGGTCTCTAGCTTGGACCCAGAGGACGAACCGTCCACATAAAAAATGGTAGACTCGGTGGTTCCTTCAAGTAAATCCAGGTCACCCTTTAATTACTTAACGAGTTATAAGTAGGAAGAGGTGCCGACGTAGTCGGAGAACAAAAGAGTGTGTATTTTTAGGGGAACATTTTACTGTTGTCGACTCTAGTAATGTCCAAATCAATACAAATTACAGTGGTGGCGTTAAAACCATCGGAAACAAGAACCTTATTTTAAACAAAAATAAAGTATTTAAATAACAATACAAACTTTTAGTATTTCTCGGACCTTGGGTAAACGATGTAAAAAGAAACCTTTCACTTTGTGGAGTTACTATAAACGTCAAACTCCTATTAGTTCTATAAACCAATATTACAAACTATTTACGGTTTCTAAAAAAAGTTTTTGTCCGTTTATACTACGTTTATATACTTAAAACAAATGACTCCTGTGTTTATCTATAGAATCTCTGTTTGTTTTTAACTTTTCTTCAGTTACGGAAGTCAATTCAATATAAACATGATTTTATTAACTTTTAGGGAACCTGACGTTCCTCTAGGTTGGTCAGGTAAGACTCCCTCTAGTCGGGACCCTAAAGAAACCTCCCTTACTACGACTTCGATTTTAAAGTCATGAAACCGGTGGAGTACGTTTCTCCACTGAGTAACCTTTTCTGACACTACGACCCTCCCAAACCTCCGTCCTCCTCTTCCCCTGCTGTCTCCTACTCTACCGACCTACCGTAGTGACTGAGTTACCTGCACTCAGACTCACTTGAGGCCCTCTACCACTACCTGTCCCTCCGGACCGCACGACGCTAAGTACCCCAGTGTTTCTCAACCTGTGCTGACTCACTGACTTGACTTGATTTGACTTAGCTTTCGATATAATAACAATCTTTTTGGTAAGACGATTCGTCTTTCAACCTTTTTTTGACAGGACCTATCCTCGTCCCTCCCTGAGTACCATGAGAAGTAAAAATCTATCAACTGACTTTCATTTACTTTAGAATCTTGACAAATCCTTCAAAACTGTGATTATTTACAGAGATAGAAGGAGAACTTATTAGATGTTTAGAGTCCATCGAAATTAAAACTAGTTTTTACGTTTTGAACTTCGGTAACGGATCAACAAATTTTAAACTTAGGTAACGTATAAACAAATGTCTGTTTAGTGAGAAGTAGTTCAATTTACCTTTATTTAAACTCGAGGAACCTTCGTTCCTAAACAGAAGACGGAAGACCATTAGGGACAACATGAATATAGACATGAACAGTATACCCATACTGTATACAGTATACACATGAAGACATGAATGACTAAACTCTAAAATACTGTGAAAAGTGGTAACGGGAGAATTGAGTCTCTTTAACTTTATCCCACAAGACAAAGACAAAGGAAATTTTATCTAGTTGAATAAACAAAATAATACATCCTGTATTTTGACTAATAGACATAACTTTGTATTGTACATGATATTTTTGATTTACTTAAAGGAGTTTCTTAGGATTTTTATCCGTGACTAACTGTTTACCGTTACGTCTATTTCGAGGTCTAGTAAAGAATACTACCCATACACTGAATCGTGTTGTGTGTGTACGTATTACCATCAAAACACCCCTTCCTACTCAGACTGTGGTCGATGAATTTTAACACAGACCTTCGTCACCAGGAGTTCATGAAAAAAATGGATAAATAAGGATACAATATAAAAATCAAGACACCAGAAACCAAAAAGAGAATTACCAATAGGAACTTCGATGTTGTAAGTGGGAATTGAATAATTGTGACTTATGTTTAATCATAAAAAAGTGAAATATCATACGAGTCTTGAGTTTTCAGGTAAATAAGAGAGTAGAAAATACAGTAACAACAGTACGTAAATTTAAGATGTATATATAACTTAAGACGTTACAAACAATACTCCAATTAGAAAGTATGAATTGGAGTATAAATGAGAACCATCATAAGAAAGAAAAAAAAAAGACATCAAGAAGAGAAACTAAAGTCTAATAAAATAAGGATGATTTTTTTTAGGGAAACTACAAAGAAATTAAAGAAAGACAAATGAAGTAAAAACTGATAAAAAACTTCCAATCAAAGTGCTTTCCATCGTATAATACAACCGTCACAAAACAAGACAAAAAAAGAAAAAAAAAAAGACACAATTACCACCGTAAGATGACCATAGACCATCGAATATTCTAAAGTAGAAAAATATTTAATCACAAAAACGATACTACATAGATTCATCCTAAAAGAGAAATCAATAAGACAAATCCCAAGGATTGGGAAGAACTTTCTCTACCCTTACGGTGTGGTGGACTAGACGGAGAACTCTTTGGATATACGTCCAGTCCTTCGTTGTCTTAACCTGTACCTTGTTGTCTACCCAAACTTTATCCTTTTCCTCGCACAGTTCCGACGTATAACAATGGGACGAATAAATTGAATGTACGTCTCATGTAGTACTCTTTACGACCCGACCTTCTTCGTGTTCGACCTTAGTTCTAACAGCCCTCTTTATAGTTAGTGGAGTCTATACGTCTACTGTGGTGGGTATGTCGTCTTTCGTTTCTCTTTGATTTTTCGGAGAACTACTTTCACTCTCCTCTCACTTTTTCAACCGAATTTCGAGTTGTAAGTCTTTTGCTTCTAGTACCGTAGACCAGGGTAGTGAAGTACCCTTTCTCTACCCCTTTGTCACCTTTGTCACAGTCTGAAATTAAAAAACCCGAGGTTTTAGTGACGTCTACCACTGACGTCGGTACTTTAATTTACTACGAATGAGGAACCTTCTTTTCAATACTGGTTGGATCTGTCGTATAATTTTTCGACTCTGCAATAAAACAGTTGTTTCCAGGTAGATCAGTTCTGATACCAAAAGGGTCACCAGTACATACCTACTCTCTCAACCTGACACTTCATCGACTCGTGGTTTCTTAACTACAAAAACTTGACACCACAACCTCTTCTGAGAACTCTCAGGGAACCTGACGTTCCTCTATGTTGGTCAGGACCCACAAGTAACCTTCCTGTCTGCGACTTCGACTTTGAGGTCATGAAACCGGTGGAGTAACCTTCTCAACTGAGTAACCTTTTCTGGGACTACGACCCTCCCTAATCTCCGTCCTCCTCTTCCCCTGTTGTCTTCTACTCTACCGACCTACCGTAGTGGCTGAGCTACCTGTACTCAAACCCATTTGAGGCCCTCAACCACTACCTGTCCGTCCGGACCGCACGACGCCAAGTACCCGTGTGTTTCTTAGCCTGTGCTGACTCGTAGACTTGACTTGACTTGACTTGACTTGAGAAGAACTTAAAGATCGGATTAACGAAGAAAGACAAAACTTCTTAAAGTTAGGATACCAAGAAGCTGAAAACAAAGAAGGAGATTCAAGTAAGAGAAAGTGAGACCTTAGGGTTGATGTACACACTGTAAAAGGACAACTAGAAATACAAAGTCAAAAATTAAGGAAACATATCAAAAAAGTAATTACATGAAAGACACAAGGTAATGTTTGCAAAAGACAACTGTATGGAAGTTCAAATAATTAAAGAAAAAGTCGAGACAGACTAGTCGACACCATTTAAGCACGTAACTGAAAATTATAGGACAGTTAAATAAAATTTGAAAACCATCTAGAAGATGAAATCAAACGAAGTATATAAAGTCGAGGGACCATTTAATAAAGTCTAATAACACAAAAATACTTGTATGATTGGTTTCAATAAATTTTCAGACACAGATCATTGAAGTTATTAATCTAATAGACTTGAGTGAACATAAACAATAGAACAAAAAGAGAAAAAGGGTAAAGACCCATAATAACATCAAAATTTAACTTACAAGCTGTAACACGTAAAGTTTACGGAACCAACGGAGTCACGTCCCCAATTGTCAGTCGGTGGACAACGAGACCGATTCGGTACTCTTTTAGTGGTACCCTTTTTTTATTTTTGTTTTACCTCGTTGTGTCGTATTCGGTTTATTTTCATGCAGTGCAACTAATCAACCCCAACAGTATGGGACGATTCGATTCCTTTTTGTATCACACCCAGACCCTTAGGGACCAGTCGCGTTCAAGTCTTGTGACGAACACGTGTACGATTCTACAAAAGGGTTCTGTATACGTCCAGACACTGAAGGTCGATCCACTATCGAGAACATTTTCTTTTATTGTTTCTATCAAATTTCATTAGTTATTTTACCCTCTGTACTGGCCCCTGTGTCCTCCGATTGAAGTGACATCGTGTTGTCTATGAAAGACGAACGGTTCTGTGATTTATTTTCACTTCACCGAGACTCCTTGTCCCGAGAACTGGGTTCTACAGAATTCAGGAGACCAGGGTAGAATTTTGAAAGTAAGACAGAGATGAAAGAAAAGGGGTTTGACACGTAACTGGTGAAAGGTAGGGATTGACAACACGACCGACGTCGAGGAGTCGTGGTGGGCTCATTAAAGTTCCTTAAAATCGTTAGTCAAAGAACTAAGGATTCAAACTTTTAAATTCGAATATTTCATTGTCTTCACAGTCTTTCGGAAGAATATGTAATTACGGAAAGATAATGTGTAATATAATATACATCTATAATTTCGTAATAATAAAATATAATTTAAATAAAGAGGGAGACCACTGTGTTTTATAAAAGAGGAATTACTTTTTGATTACTTTTGAATAACTTTTTGAAGGTAACGTTCAGTAAATAGTGAGAGAAATATTTTAAACACACACACGAATCGACGAGTCAACACAGGTTTAGAAACACTGGAGTCCCTGAAATCGGGTGATCCGAAGAGACAGGTACTCATAAGAGGTCCGTTCTTACGCCCTCTCCCAAGAGTACGGGAGGAGGTCCCCTAGAAGGGTTGTGTCCCTGACTTGGGTCCAGAGACGTAACGTCCGCCTAAGAAATGGTTTAGAAATGGTGGACTCGGTTTTTTCTTCGGAAATAGTTGCAAGCCAAGTCAAGTCAGCGAGTCAGAACAGACTGAGAAACGCTGGGGTACTTAGCGTCGTTCGGTCCGGAGGGACAGGTAGTGGTTGAGGGCCTCAAGTGAGTCTGAGTGCAGGTAGCTCAGTCACTACGGTAGGTCTGTGGAGTAGGAGACAGTAGGGGAAGAGGAGGACGGGGGTTAGGGAGGGTCGTAGTGTCATAAAAGGTTACTCAGTGGAGAAACGTACTCCACCGGTTTCATGACCTGAAAGTCGAAATCGTAGTAAGGAAGGTTTCTTTAGGGTCCCGTCTAGAGGAAGTCTTACCTGACCAACCTAGAGGAACGTCAGGTTCCCTGAGTGTTCTCAGAAGAGGTTGTGGTGCCAAGTTTTCGTAGTTAAGAAACCGCGAGTCAGAAGAAGTGTCAGGTTGAGAGTGTAGGTATGTACTAGTGACCTTTTTGGTTTCGGAACTGATCTTCCTGGAATCAGTCGTTTCATTATCGAGACGAAAACTTATACGATAGATCCAACCAGTATTGAAAAGAACGTTCCTCATTCACAGAAAATTAAAGTACCGACGTTAGTGGTAGACGTCACTAAAACCTCAATGTTTTTTATTTCAGTCGGTGACAAAGGGGTAGATAAAGGGTACTTCACTACCCTGGTCCACAGTACTAGAAGTAAAAGACTTACAACTCGAAATTCGGTTTAAAAAGTGAGAGGAGAAAGTGAAAGTAGTTCTTCGAAAAATCAAGTAGATGTGAAAGACGGTATTCCCACCACAGTAGACGTATAGACTCCAATGACTATAAAGAGGGCTTTTAGAACTAAGGTCGAACACGAAGAAGGTCGGGTCGCAAAGGGTACTACATCAGACGTATATTCAATTTATTCGTTCTACTGTTATATATCGGAAGTACATGAGGAAAAGGATAAACCTTGGTCAGACAAGAAGGTACAGATCAAGATTGACAACGAAGGACTGCACGTATGTCTAAAGAGTTGTCCGTCCAGTCCACCAAACCATAAGGGTAGAGAAAGTCTTAAAGGGTGTCAAATAACACTAGGTGTGTCAGTTTCCGAAACCGTATCAGTTATTTCGTCTTTATCTACCAAAAGACCTTAAGAAAACGAAAAAGGTACTAAGTCGTCTACAACGGTCAAACTAGAGACCAAGGAGAGGGAAAAGATTTTGGTCGAACTCGTAGTCCTTCAAGTGCCAAGTGTATAACGACTTCGGACCGAACCTCTTAAAACTCGTAATGAAATGATCGTACACTCTACTCACGTTAACACGCCATTAAACTCGTAAGAAACCGTAACGGAAAGAAACCCTAACCTTACTTTTAACTGGAAAAGGTCAGGACACCGGTGACGACTCAAAAGGTTTAAACGACCGTATAACCCACGTCGTGAAAGTGTCGTAGTAGAAAGTCCTAAACTTTGTCAAGTTGACCTTAAGGTAGTGGAGGTGATCAAAACAAACATCACGACGAAAGATTCCGGGTGAACTGAAGTGTAAGGTCCTACAGACCGAGATCTACTCACTAGTGTGGCACTAATAGGCCTAGCACTTCTAGAAAAAACATGTCAAGAAGACACATAAGAACGGTGGAGAAGATTTATAGAAGACGAAGACAACCAAGGTATGGTAAAGACAGGAAATACCTCGGGTAGAAACGTACTTTACAAGGGAACTATAGAAATTAAAAGAACTTCTCTAGAGATCAGAAAGGGTGAGACAACAAAAGGAGATAAAGAAATGTAACTAACGACTTCTTCCCAAAGAATAGAGAGGAACGATAAGAAACCTTGAGACGTAAGTCTACGAATATAGAAAGGAAAAGAGGAAACCAAAAACGAAGAGAAGAAAGTGTCGATAAAACGAAAAAACGTAAAGAAAAGGTACCCCTACCAGAACTAGCGACAGAGGACATGTTACAGTGCTTGGAGTAAGGTATCAAGTAGTCCGTGAGATAAATAGTCTAGATCCGGGAATTTANTTACAGTACTTGGAGTAAGGTATCAAGTAGTCCGTGAGATAAATAGTCTAGATCCGGGAATTTAGATGACAAGTGAAGGTGACATATTAGTATTCCCTAAACTAAATCCAGTATGGACTTACCAGATCACCAAAAGGGATGAAAGAAGTTAAATTCAGACTTAAACCATTATTCCTCAAGTACTAGACTCGGTGTCAGTCGAGGACCAGAACTATCTCGAAGAGGTAGAAACCGACGTATCTTATATTAGTTAGACTAAAACCACAACTGATAGACCACTACAGGTACACATCTCAGAAGAGAACACAACAACCTNCTTACCAGATCACCAAAAGGGATGAAAGAAGTTAAATTCAGACTTAAACCATTATTCCTCAAGTACTAGACTCGGTGTCAGTCGAGGACCAGAACTATCTCGAAGAGGTAGAAACCGACGTATCTTATATTAGTTAGACTAAAGCCACAACTGGTAGACCACTACAGGTACACATCTCAGAAGAGAACACAACAACCTTCTCCCATAAACGATACTGGTCACGTAAAAGAACCGTTTTGAGATAATCAGAAACGGGACGAAGTAAGGCGTAAGGTTTCGGTTTAAACGGACAAGGAGGTCCACAAAGAACTAAAGGATCAAAACGTAAGGTCAGGGGATATTCCTTTTCCTGTATAAAAAACCCACAATCAAGATTTTCCAGAACGTACAGAAGTATCTTGACAAGTTGAAGTCGAAGAAGTGGTAATGACCAACCACGTATCTGAACCTAGTGGTACTATAACTTACCAAACGGAACCTTTGCTTCTCTAGTAAGACAACAAAACCTCTAACGTAGGTTCATGACGTAAAACCTGAGAGAACAAGTGGTACTACCGATGAGGTAAAGAAGACTCCCTAAGGACGGGTGTCATCATCTATATTACCAGTAGACTCAATTTAAGTGGGTAGGGTCAGGTAAAATCAAACGACTAAGGATCTTACGACTGTAAGTGAGAACGGTAGAGAACAAACTGGTGAAGGTTAAACGGAACTAAGTACCTGGACTGTAAGGTCCAAGGATACATTATAACGAGAAATGTCGTAACCCGGAACGAAGATAGTAGTCAGTGTAAGTGTTGACACGTAACCAAAACGAAACCGAGGTAGGGAAGTAAGAAAGACCTTAATATAGAGGTGACTAGAGGTCATCGCACAACGCGTGGATGACTGGACCCTCAAGGAGAAAGTCATAGGATAGTAAAACGGAAAAGGATGACAAGTACCCCAAGAGTTCCATCCTTATGACTTCACCAAACGGTAACGGAAGAGGTCACCTGGTGTAAGACAGTCTGGAGAGGTGGTACTAGGCGGGTAGAACCCAACGGGACGCCCGTACCGAATCAAAGTAACTCAATCTGTTCCGACACCAGGATCACACTAATCTAACTGATCAAAAGACACTCATACCAAAGTCACACAGACGGGAGACTACGGGAGAACGTTGTGGATAGTAGAATGAACCCAAAGAGAATGGAACCCGCACCCCATAGAGAAGTGTCGACGAGGTCGTTTCGTGTCGAAGACGAGGAATAGAACTTACTCCCCATAGAGGAGTGGTGACGGGAAGGACTGGAAGTTGCACCCTATCTAGGAAATCCGAGGAACCTGTACCCCACCGAGGAGGGGCGGCGGTAGGGATCGGAAGTTTCGCCCCAATAGTTGCAATTAACATCGGTTTTTTGTTCGTTTTTAAATGTAAACTTTTCCTTAACTACGGGGTATCCAAAATGTTCGAATAGTCAAATTGACATCTGAAAAAACGGTAAAGGAAAGAAAAATACTAGGACAGTGAGAGGGTCCCGACAATATATGTCTATGTTTCTTCTAATTTTTACAAGAAAATGGAAAATATAAGAAGTTTTAGAAGTTTGTAACAGTTAAACCCGAGGAAAGATACAGATGATATAAGTTACTAAGTCTTTTGATCTGAAGTTTTAATCTGCGAAAGAAAGACCGATCACAGTCAAAACACGAACAGTCTTCTAACGTAAGAAAATTTCGGTCTAAAGGGTGTTTTATCTTATGTAATTGAAGTGACTGTTTACGTAGAACCATTGTACATATGTCCTCCTTTAGTACATTCTTTGTCAATAATCCCCTTATTCCCCGAACAGTGGGACGAATCTCAAAAAAACGCCAACAACAACAACAACAAAATTTACGTGAATTATGGGAGAATGTAATTATACTTGTGATCTATAGATTGGGAGTTTATCACTGGCGATTTCTATAAACGTCCTTCAGAACTGTAGTTTTTCTTATAGATCTCTTATCGTCTGGTCTCCTTGCATACGTTTCCTTCGGTCGGTAGAGTCCTAAACCCTACGTTAATAAAGTCAAGGACTCTTCCTTCACCGTTTGACGAGGTCATAGGAACGGACCTCTTCGGGTATCCGTCTCCTCGGACCGACCGTTGTCAGGTACCCCCAGTGTCTCAGGCTGTGCTGACTCCCTGATTCGTGTGTCCACGTATAAAGTCAAGTCCTGTAACGTCCCCTGAGACAAAGAGAAAAGTAAGAGGGATAGAACTGATCACGTCTGGAGTCCAGATTTAGAATTGTTTCTGAGAAGTTTCGTTATCCGGAGGTCTTGACTGAAAACAGGGACGACGTGGTTTTAAGTTACTAGAGTGGAGGTGACGCCCTCACGTTAAAAGGTTGAGTGTAACGTGACTCCTATGGTCTTTGAAGTCATCTCTCTTTCCCTCGGTAGGACTAGGAAATAGTGGATTTTTTGTGTGTCTGTTTCTTTCTACTTTCATCAAACTGTGGATATTAGGGAACTCTTCTCATGACTCCTGGACGACAGTGGGATTTCTGGCGAACTCTCGTGTGTTTTATTTACTTTGCTTCAGTTTTCAATGTAATCTGTACAACAGGAACTTCGCGTCTTTGTTTCCGACCGTGACTCTTTCCGGTCGAGTGTCCTATCGTCTCTATTCCAAACTCTGACCCTCGTAGTCTCGTCTAAATTTTACAGACTTAAAGGTCTTATTAACTGACACTTCGACAATACCACGGAAGACAGACCTCACGAGAAAGTACGAAAATGAAACCATCCTTTCGTATAACAAGTCCGGGATGTCTTCGAGAGAATCGCGTACCGTCATCAATTTTAATACTTTGCACTTCCGTCTATCTGGTCTCAAGTTAACGGTCGACGGGGAACGATCAACTTACTTGACCTAGTTACACGAGTCGGTAAGGCTTAGAGTTAAAGAAATACGCATTGAAGGATAGGATGTCCTTATAATACAGACAACCGTTACCCGTCTTGGTGTAGAGCTGTACAATTTCTCTATAAACTTTTTAGTTGAAACACAAAACCCCTAACTCTAATACTTTATACCTGACTGACTAGAACTCCTCGTTAGAAAGTCTGGTACGGAACCTCTTCTGAATTAAAACAAGGTAATGACACCCGTATCCTAACTCCCTTCGTATAAACTCAACCAGGTATATTGTTCCCCGAAGAAACTATCGAGTTCCCATCCAACCTTTCTAGGGGACCTCTACTTCTACCGTTGGGTGAGGTCATAAGAACGGACTTCAGGGTACCTATCTCCTCGGACCGCCCAATGTGAGGTTAACCAACGTTTTCAGTCTTTGTTGACTTGTTGATTCGTGTACATTGTTCTAGAATCCAACTAGGAATACATTCGTCTCTTGATAAGGATACATAAAATATTATGTATAAGAGAAACCTTGTACGTAATTTGTACTATTGTATTAACAGTGGTAGTTGTTTCTAAACAACCATGGATGGCGGAAGTCTCTTCACCGAATCCATGACCCTTAAGTTGGGAGAAGTTCAAGTCATTTCTCGACCTGTGGATTAATCGTAACTTAATGTTGGTATGTAGGGGAGACTGGAATATGTGTTTCTTAACAACGATGATTTTAATAAAAATCGACACTATTGTAGTCAAAAATAACTATCAGAAGATCCTTTCTAGGGATTCTTTAAACAACTCAACACTCTTACGACAACTAATATAGTGTTTCACAAGAGATATATGTCGGAGTCCTATTTTAAGATGGACTAGGATCAAATTTATTATCAACATTAAGAGAATTCGTTAACTAAACGAAAATGGGGCCCCTATGACACTGAGTGTAATTCACTGTTCCTAATGAACGAACGTTGAGCAAATACCTTTTCGTGATTTGATATCGGGTTAGTACCAGACACGACCGTTTGTGTTTCATTAAACCCTTTTGAACACCTCCACGTACGACTTGAAAGACTACCAATCGGGACCTTTGACTACGGTAGGGAACCCACAAGACCTTCTATCCGTTTCCTGTCGTTTGCTGGATAGCGTACCGAGATCCGTGTCGTAGATTAAAGAAGTGTTGCATTTTGACACAGGGTCAGTGGTCAGGGACTTAACGTAAACATGTATTATGTGTGTATTACCTCAGTTTAACCTGAAGAGTCCACCACGATCACCATTTCTTGGGTAGACGATTGCGTCCTTGATTTTCTCTTCGCTCAAGCTAGGGACCGAACCCTTCTAGGGGACCTCTTCTCTTACCGTTGGGTGAGGTCATAAGAACGGACCTCTTAAGGTACCAGTCTCCTCGGACCACCCGATGTCTGGTATCTCGACGTCTCTCAGTCAGTGTTGACTCTCTGATTGTCGTCGTCGTATCAACGTCTGTGTCCCAGGTAAAGATCGTTTGTGAAATATTGTCCGTCTTATTACCGGGTGTTACTACAGGTGTGAAATTTGGAGGTCCTGGACCCTATGAAAAGTACCGTAGTCCATGAAACGGTTATATTAATTCCAATATCTAGAACTCTGTCTCTTTTATAAGACCTAATAAGTCCATCCGGGTCAAACTGGCTCAGGAATTTTCGTTTCTTGGAAACCTGTCTCTCTCTTCACCCCACCCCCTCCTCACCTTTCGCTCTTTACGTTGTAACGACCGGACTTTCTACACCCTGTCCCCAGTACCCGGATTTACATTCGGCGGAGATCTTCGACCCTTTTTGTTCCTTTATCTGAGAAGAGAGTTCGAAGGTCTTCCCTTCCTTTGTGACGACTGTCGAACTAAAGTCAGGACACTCTGTGTCTAACCTGAAAGCTGGAAGTGTTGATATTTTACTGTTCAAACCCGACGAAATTCGATGATATAAGTCCCATTAAATAGTATTGATGTTATCTTTTGATTACGACCTTATAACCGACTACTTCGTTCTGTTTCTTTGGACACTAGGGCCGTAAACGGTCACACCCTGTTACCGGGTTCTCCTCCTTTTTTATTTTCTTCTTCTTTATGATTCAAAATCTTCTAATTATATTAAAGGGTAATGGTTTGATGTACTTCAAGGTTTTTGTTCCTCTATCCTTTGTGTTCTATCTTTCATTATTTCTTTATTACATTCTCTCTAAGGACCTTAATTCTCTCCTATATTTAGAAGACTAATTTTCCCGGGTGATTAACGAGTCGGGACGATCGAGTCTACTGCTAGACGGATCTCACACCTTCCTTCTGAGTCCAAAATAGGGACTCAACCCTTCTAGGGGATCTCTTTCCTTGTCGTTGTTGAGGTCATAAGAACGGACCTCTTTAGGGGTCTGTCTCCTGGGACCACCCGATATCAGGTACCCCATCATTTCTCAGTATTTACTGACTCGTTGATTGTAAAAAGTGAAAAAGTGAAGCGTAGTTAAAGGGTCGTGTACTTACTGTCTTCTGGATGATGACCGACGGAGTGACACTTTGTAAACTTATTAAAGTCCTTATCCTTTACTACGATTTGTGAAACTCTACTATTTACTGGAAATATTTCATCTCTTCCATTATGTTTCCCGTTTGTTGTAGTTCATCACTTCCAGTTACCTCTTTATGTGCGTTTCGAAACTCCCCTTAATAAAAGTACTTAAAACTTCACTTTACTTCACTTCACTTCAGCGAGTCAGCACAGGCTGAGAAACACTGGGGCACCTGACATCGGACGGTCCGAGGAGACAGGTACCCTAAGAGGTCCGTTCTTATGACCTCACCCAATGGTAAAGGAAGAGGTCCCCTAGAAGTACTGGGTCCCTGACTTGGGTCCAGAGGACGTAACCTCCGTCTACGAAATTGGAGACTCGGTGGTCCCTTAGGGTTTCGTAGACAGATGTTACGCCCTCTGGACACAAGCTAGGGACTCAGCCCTTCTAGGAGACCTCTTCCTTTACCGTTAGGTGAGGTCATGATAACGGACCTTTAAAACATGCGAACTTAAAACATGGTTCCAGTTTAATAGTTAATTTACACCACTGTGTATTTAAAGTCTGACTTCTCTTTAGACTGTTCAAAAGATAACGTGCAAGAGTCCTACAGGTCCTTTTACCTTGTCACTTGGTTCTTCGTTTTGTAAATCCTGTCACCTCGGTTGAGTCTTTTACTTTCGTCAGTGACCTGACGTCGAGTCGGACCGACTCCGACCGTCTCGTTGTCTGTGTTGGTGGGTCGGAGTGGACCTCCTTCCCCCGGAGGTTTTCCATCGGAAACCCCTTCTTCCCTAATCTAAGGTTTGGACACGACACGACACGAAGTCAGCACAGACTGAGACGCTGGGATACCTGGTGTCGGGTCGTCCGCGGAGTCGGGTACCCTAAGAGGTCCATTCTCATGACCTTACCCAACGGTACAGGAGGAGATCACCTGGGAGGACTGGGCCCTTCTCTGGACGTAGAGAATGCAGAGGACGAAGTCGTCCGTCCAATAAATGACGACCGCGGTGGACCCTTCGGGTCTAAGGGATAGATGAGTACGGAATAAACCTCTGTCTTTACCGTTGGGTGAGGTCACAAGAACGGACCTCTTAGGGTCCCCGCCCCTTCAGGCCACCCGACGGCAGATACCCCAGCGCGTCTCAGCCTGTGCTGACTTCGCTGAATCGTCGTCGCCGTTGTACGGAATAGTGGAGGCGAGACGAGGTAGAGGAGGTGTGGTAGTGGTAGAGTGTAGACTCGGTCATGCATGAGAAGTGTCTACGAGGAGTGTACGAAGATCATGGGGTATACAAGATTGATGTCGTAGGTCTCGACAGAAAATAAATTGATAAAAACTTTCACCCGAAGGGAGCATCAAGTCTACCACTTTCTTAGACGTACGTTATGTCCTCTGGGTCCAAGCTAGGCACCCAGTCCTTTAAGGGGACCTCTTCCCTTATCGTTGGGTCAGGTCATAAGAACGGACCTTTTAAGGTACGTGTCTCCTCGGACCGTCCAATGACAGGTACCCCAACGTTTCTCAACTTGTACTGACTCACGGATTGTGAAAGTTTTAACTTCATTTGAATGTTACAACACAATTAACGTTAGTTCTATATTTAGACTTATGTATAAGAGAATATATATAAAAAAAACATAGGAAAACATACATACAAGAGAAAGTATAAGAAAAGGTAATGTCCAACAATGTTTTATACCTCGTCTCAAGGGACATGATACGACATGTCATCAAGGAACCATGGATAAAGTATAGACAGCAAACATGGACAATTAGGGTTTGAGGATTAAACAAGAGGGTAAAGGGGAAACCATTGGAATTTAAACAAAAGACACAGACTTAAAAAAAGACAAAATGGTTATTCAAATAAACATAGAAAAATAGAGTAAAATTAAAAATCGACGGTGTATCTTTAGTATAGTATATACAGAAGAGAGAGACCGAATGAACTGAATCATACTATTAGAGATCCAGGTAGGTACAACGACGTTTACCGTAATAAAGTAAGAAAAATACCGATTCATTATAAGGTAGTACGAAGGGACCACCAAGTCACCACTTCTTAGGTGGACGTTACGTCCTCTATACCCAAGCTAGGGACCTAGACCTTCTAGGAGACTTCTTCCTTTACCGTTGAGTAAGGTCATAAGAACGGAACCATTAAGGTACCGTCCGATGTCAGGTACCCCAGTATTCTCAGTCTTTACTGAATCACTGATTTGGTAGTGTTGTTATGAAGAAATAGGTAAGTAGACAGCTACCTGTGTCAAAGAAGCACCGATAACATTTATCACGACGATACTTGCAACTACACGTCTATAGAAAAGTTCAATATCAAAAGAGGTCTATATATACGTCCTCACCCTGACGACCTAGTAGACCATCGAGATAAAAATCAAAAAATTCATTACAAGTATGACAGGAGACATCAACGACGTAGTTTAATATGTAGGGTGGGTTCTCAGATCCTCCCAAGGAAAAAGAGGTGTAGGAGAGGTCCTGAGTAATAAACATGTGAAAAATTACTACCGGATATGGAGGAACATTGAAACTAAACACAAAGAGAATATTAATCGGTATAACTGGAAGAATAGTACACAGACAAACGAAAGACACACATAAGGAACCCTTTTACAGATAAATCCAGAAGGCACACACACACACACACACACACACACACACAACTAACCCAACAAGAAAAAGACTATAATTGAACATACCTGACAAACGTACAAAATCTTTAAGTAGGGAACAGACGTCATCGTGAACGTTTATAAAAGGGGGTCAGGTATCCAACACAGAAAAATAAGACAATTACCAAAGGGTCTCGATAGAAAAATTGTGTACTTCGACTTGTACAATGAGTAAACGAGTTTTACTGAAGGGTAACCTCGTTTTAAGGTAAGGTACCGGGTATTCGTGGATTCACGAGACCGGTGACCGACCATGGGTAAGGTTAAAATACAGAATAGTAGTAAGGGAAAGAGTGGAAAAAAAGCTATCATTACAGGAAAACAGTCAAGTAATTTGTACTGTTCGTGAAGAATGAGTCTAGAAGTTAGGTGTGAAGGAAATCGGGAGACGAGTTTCCAGAGAAGTCTCTCTGGACTAATGTGACCTTTTCGAAAAGGTAATGAGAGACAATGGGAGAGATTGAAGTAGAAAAAGGAAATGACGTAAATAGTAATGGACTGTAATTTTCACTTATAGTAAACTAAAACATATAAAAAGTAGAGGAGTAGAATTGTACTTGAGGGAGTCCCGTCTCTAGTAGAAATAACAAATGGGACTCCAAGAAAGTGGTTCTTGTTACGTCCCGAGTGTAATTTCCGATTTATTCAAAACCATTTAAACCCCTACACTGTTTTTCGTCATTTTCGTATTTATTCGACATAATAGGTCGGATCACAAGTCTTCAGTATATTAGGATCGTAAGGGGGACGAACGAATCCTTTATTATTCAGTGTATTACTACATGTACGCCGAACAATCAAAGATTAAAAATCTTATTTAATGTATTTTTGGTTCACACCGATATCTTTCCTTACGATTATAGAAGAGTGAACTATTACATTTTCACCCAAGTCAAAGGTTTTTATCTTCTCTAACCTACCTCGACCTCACCTCGTACTTTCGTATTCAAAGGGTAGTATTTTTACATATCCGGTTTTTTTACGGTATATAACTCCTATGTCGTTCTTTACCATTATCTTCATACAACGATCTTCAACTTGTTAACTTGTTTTCTGTTTAGGGGTTTCACTTTCATCACTACATCAATATAAAACTCTTCCGTTCTGTCCCCTAAACCTCCCACAGATAGTACGAGATAGTGGTGTGTTTAACAAAATAAAAATTAATTAATTATTAATTAAATCGACGTGACTCAGAATAAACGACGTACATCCTAGAAATCAATGTCGTACTCTTAAGGTCCGAAGGGACCACCGAGTCTTCCATTTCTTAGGTGGACGGTACGCCCTCTGGACCCAACCCTTCTAGGGGACCTCCTCCCGTACCGTTGGGTGAGATCATAAGAACGGACCTTTTTAAGGTACCTGTCTCCTCGGACCACCCGATGTCAGGTACCCCAGAGTCTCAGCCGGTACTGACTCGTTGATTCACACATATAAGTCTGAGAATCGACGCCGTACACCTTAAATCAAGGGACTGATCCCTAGCTTGGGTCCGAAGGACACACCCTCACGTCTCAGAATCGACGACCTGGTGGTCCCTTCAGGTTACTTGACCAAAAAACAACAAAAAAAAAAATTCACGTGCACAGATCAGAGCTACGTTTCCGAGACGAAAAGTGTGTGTACTATACCTCGAGACTCTTCACGGTAAACAAAAAAAAAACCACTCCTACCAACCAGAACTTAAATAAAACGAACACAAAATTTAACTGTAACTCATTTCACCTGAAAACTTGAGTGTCAAGATACTTAAAATTGTGCACATACTTATTTCCTTTACACTGGTATTTTCGCACCGAGAGCCCTCATCAAACCCGACTGTTTTGACAAGATATAAAGTCTGACTTCACCAATGTCTTTATGGTCTTTATACGGCGGAATTCCGTGTATCGTGTTTGTACGTCAAAAGACCGACGCGAAACTTGTTGTGAAGAGAACGTCAAGAGATAATACAGTAACAACATGGGTTAGGTTTACGGTGGCGGATCGGGTATCCGTCCCAAAGGGTCCACCACACTCACCATTTCTTGGACGGACGGTTACGTTCTCTACATTCTCCGTGTCCAAGCTAGGGACCCAACCCTTCTAGAGGACCTCCCCCCGCACCGTTAGGTAAGGTCATAAGAACGGACCTCTTTGGGTACCTGTCTCCTCGGACTACCCGCTGTCAAGTATCCCAGGGTCCCTCAACCTGTACTGACTTCGCTAAATTAGGTCGTGTCGTGTCAGGTGTCCGTTGAAGTGCCGGTTCGAGAGGGGTGGAGAGTAGACGTGAATGAAGGGACAAGTGATCATACGTACTGCCTGAGAGAAATCTAAGTTATTAATAAGGGTGTAGATACAGAAACCAGTACGGAGACAGTGAGAGACGTTACGGGGAGAAAAAAAGAATGAGGGGTTTAAGACAAGTAAATAAGTCCAGTGTTAGGTGCAGAATGAAGGTGACACTTAAAAGAACTTCCTCATTTGAACTCAGAAAAATTTAAAAATTATAAGATGACATAAATAGGGGTATCAAGTCAAGAATTACCAAGAGATTAAGTAAACCTTCAAAAATAAAAGAGATAGACTTTATTTACCTTTCGAGACACTTCCGGAAGGAACAAGAAACCTAGAGAGAAGTCACGTCTCGTGTTTCTACTTATGTTTCTTTCGACAATTTTTGTATAATAACTAACTTGTTCCGTCAATATGAAGTTCAAGTCTTCAACGTTATCTTTATGTCATTTATCACACCATAAGAAATTCCCTACAAATCTTTCTTATAAAAACTTCAGTCTCTGAACCCTTAACTATCTCTCTCTACGTATCAGTCCTTTTGGAGAAAAGTTACCATCGACTCAGTGTTTCTTAGACCTTTTATGTGTCTTGGACCACATCTAAAAGATGTGACCGTCCGAAGGTTGACGGTAGTGATTTGGGGTACCACAAACCTTTTTGTAGAATTTTTCGACACCTAGTACCGGAGGAAAGGACGATAAAAAGTTTTCCATTCTATCCTCATTCTTTTCGGAGACCTTTGAACGTCTTAACTCGGAATGGATTTGTGTCAGTCTCTTCACTCTACTTTTCCTCCTTCCCATTTTCTATCGAGACTCAGT
Organism: Capra ibex; assembly: GCA_006410555.1. Taxonomy (NCBI): domain Eukaryota; kingdom Metazoa; phylum Chordata; class Mammalia; order Artiodactyla; family Bovidae; genus Capra; species Capra ibex. Next base: position 4,944,031 of record SJYO01026388.1, on the reverse strand, counting down.
GGGTTGTGTTTAACTGGTCTACTGGGAGTCGTTGAGACGTAGACAGAAGGGGAGACATTCTCCTCCTTTTCCCCGGTCCCTTGTTTGTTCGTTCGAAATTCAAGACCGTATGGTACCAAGATCAAGGTAGAACAAAAGAGAACCCTGAAAGTCGTTAAAACATCTTATGTTTTAACTCGTCTTATATTTTATTTTGTTAAAGATTCAACTAAGCACACCTTAAGGGTATCGTGAATATAAAATCGGTTATTATCCTATGTGTAAGTCCTTTAAAGACAAAGAAGAACGACCGATTTAACTAAGAAGAAAACTTAGAATAGGTACACACAGACTGAAGTAAATCCTTAATACAAAGGAAGTCATCGTAATACATAAGAACGTCTGACGGATACAGGTCGGTAAAGATTCTTCCTGTGCCAAAACAAAACAAAAAGGGAACTCTTTTACATGGAAAGACTAACGGAACTTAGTTCCAAAATAAACACCAGATCCCAGTGTCCTCCCGTTCTCTAAACGTCGGAGAGTTGATCTTTCACCCTCTTTTCTACCACGTCCCTCCACCATCCTAGTAGTGAGTGGAAGGTGCTCTAGTCAGAATGGTTTAGGCTTACCGCATTACTCGAGTTATTTCGTTTAAAAGAAATTTTCGGTTAGACAAATTAGAGATGAAATACATTTTCCGTGAAATCTCTGAAAGACATATGGATAAGTCCGTACAAACGGGTACACACATACGATTCGACGAAGTCAGTACAGACTGAGTAACGTTGGGATACCTGACATCGGGAGGTCCGAGGAAACAGGTCCCCAGAGAGGTCCGTTCTTGTGACCTCACCCAACGGTACGGAAGGAAGTCCCCTAGAAGGACTGAGTCCTTAACTTGGGTGTAGAGGACACCGAGGACTTAACGTCCACCTAACATTTGGTGTCTCGATGGTCCTTCGGGCGAGTAAGTACAAATGGGCACACGTTATTATAACCAGACATGAACCTTCATCTTGTAGAATATAAGACAAAGCAAGTGGGGGTTTTACTTCCAGATTAACTTACATCCAGAACGGTCATTACTCTAGAGTCGAAAGTAGTGTCCTCTACTTATGTCCTATGTGATGACGAATGAAAAGTGACGTGGGTGATACTACCCGTAGGAACATCCTCCGGATTTACTTTGAGATAAACGGGGACTTATCATTATCTAAAAGACGATACAAATTGTAAGTAACTGATCTTTTCTAAAATACCGAAATTCTTAATTATTTTAACTAAAATCGTTGTCGTATAATATCAAAGATTATTTCGTACGACGATGACAATTCAACGAAGTCAGCACAGACTGAGACACACTGGAGTATCTACCGTCGGGTAGTCCGAGAGGGCAGGGACCCTAAGAGGTTCGCTCTTGTGACCTCACCTAACTGTAAAGGAAGAGGTTACGTGCTTTCACTTTTCACTTTCACTTCAGCGAGTCAACACAGTTGAGAAGTTCTGGGGTACCTGACATCGGGTGGTCCGAGGGGACAGGTACCCTAAGAGGTCCGTTCTCATGACCTCACCCCACGGTAAATCTACATAAGATAAAATACGTTTGGGTCATAGTTTTTAAGTCTAAATGTCCCTTGTTTACTTCCGTAAAAAGTGAAGCGTATCCCTAAAAGGTTCTCCGGATTGTTCCACGTCGGGGTGGTCTACCTCCGACCCCTGAACAAGATGAACGTCCCGATTTTCTTCTATCATGACAGGGAGATTCTCTACTAGAAATCACTCTGTTTCACAACTCTACTTCGACCTGATATGTATACTGGGTACGTTTGAGGTGTCGTCGTGTAGTCTCTCTTGGTCTGTTCACCTCTTACATGTTCCTGGTGGTCAATGGATTATATCTTCTACGAAATAAGAAAGTAGAACGAAGAAGATGTACCCTCTTGCTTTAGACCTTTCTTTCCCCTTCCTTTCAGGGTCTTTAGTCTATGAGAAAGCTATGTGATGCTCTAAAACCTCACACATACACCTCCCTACCCCATACTTGGCTGGTCCTACTGGATTCCTGTGACGGGTTCGTTTTGTGGACCTAAGTCCTACGTCCTGTGTCTACGGTCTAGAACACTAAACGGGTAGGAGTAGGTACAGTTAAAGACGATTTCTACTGTTCTATAAAACTACTGACAAATTTCGGTGGAGGTCTCCCTTCTTCCATTCACCATATGGGGAGTCCCTTTCTTTCGTACTTTCTAACCCCCCACCTCCTCTTCCCTCAGAAACCCTCTTTCGTCACCTCACCTAGACCGTTGTGACGTCTCCCAGTTCCAATACTCACCTTTGAGACTTTATTGTAACGAACCCAAACTTAGGAGGTAATACTTGACAAACTTGGACTCGTACGACACATTGTGGAGACAAGGGTTTCTCAGAAGTAGAGTATTTTACCCCGAGGACTTTATGGGAGGTGTGTCTCACTAACACTCCTAAATGAGATAATCATTTACAAAATTCTTGTGAATTTTGTGGAGTCCAAGATTATACATGAAGGATATACCGTTAAACCTACGTCCTCGGACCACCCGACGTCAGGTACCCCAGAGATCCTCAGTCTGTGCTGACTCGCTGAAGTAAAAGTGAGAAGTGAAGGTACGGAACCTCTTCCTTTACCGTTGGGTGAGGTCATAAGAACCGAACTCTTAGGGTCCCTGTCCCCTCGGACCGCCCGACGAGAGATACCCCAGTGTGTCTCAGTCTTACTGACTTCGCTGAATCGTCGTCGTCGTCGTATACCGTTAAAATTAATAGTAATGGGTACTTTTTTTTATTGTAGGGTTCTTTTGACACTATTCATCTCAGTAGAGTTTGAGATCACACTCTGGTCTTCTGTTTCAGGTAAGTGTCCATTTACCCTTTTCGACTTCCCATACCGAAGGGACCACCGAGTCTACCACTTCTTAGACGGGCGGTACGCCCTCTGGGGCCAAACTAGGGAGCCAGTCCTTCTAGGGAACCTCTTCCCTTGCCTATGGGTGAGGTCTTAAGAACGGACGTTTTAAGGTACTTGTCTTCTCTGACCTCCCGATGTCAGGTACCCGAGGGTTCGATATCAAGTATCCCAACGTTTCTTAGTCTGTGTTGACTCGTTGATTATCAAAGTGAAAGTACCCCTTGTCCTCCCTTTCAAAAAGTAAAGTCTTGGTGTACTTAATCTTCGCAATAGACGAAGACACAGAACCTGGTTTGACACGACAGAGAATATGTAGTCACTTACCTTCATCTTGTATAAGTTATACCATTCGAGATACCTCGAACCCGACACTGGAAGACTTAGTAAACAGTGGAACTCCCTTGGGAAAGGGTCACCCCTCCCCTAAACTCGTGCTGACGAGGTAACGACTTTTATGGTCCAGAACAGAGTAAGTGAACAAACTTATTCAACTGAAATAACTCCGATATTAGAATCTTACTATTGTTATCGAAGATGGGTTCTACCAACACTACTAATATTTAGTATAGACTTTGAAAGAACACAATGAAGAAAGAACACTACCTCACCCTAAGGGACAACATCAAGACTCTTTTTTACTTTCCCTGTTACCTCGACTGACGTAAGAGAATTATTCGGGAATTTTCTGTCTGAACGTAGTAAAGGACAAACCCCTCGCACCGATTTAAAAAAACAATAATCAAAGATTCGACTCACCCATACCTTTCCAAAGACCTAGTTTTATAGATCCATAGCTTTCCATCGTAAATTTCGTCTAAGTAATAATTTTACTCGTTATGTTTCACCAGTTTCCATAATTACATTCACAAGACTGTACTTTACACTTCTAATCTAGACCTCCTTACGACTGAGAATTTGTGTCGACATTCGGACTTGGAGGATGGACGAATCTTCCCACTTCGGTAAGGATGTCCTTCCTTTTCCCTTGGAGTCACCAATATTTTTAGGAAGGTCTAAGTGAAAGGACTAAACCTGGGAGTACGATTTACCAGGTGACTACCCGTTTCTCTTCCATGTAGAGATATATGTCACTCTAAGGTTCAAAAGTGAAAGACTCAGTCAATAACTTGACGAACCAAGAGTACCTCGGAGTCTAAACGGGTGTCTTTATTGTTCTTACGACAATGTTGAAGATCCAAAGGGTTCACATACAAACTTTAACTGTGAATTTCGACATAATCCCAGGAACAATGGTAGAAAGATTTAAGGTATATGTACGCAATTATGGGGACATAACCACAAAAAGAAAGACTGAGTGAAGTGAGATATAACTAAGTACAGTTACATACCGTTTTGGGTGATGTTATAACATTTAATTAATCGGAGATTAATTTTATTTATTTGAAAAAATTTTCCCCTATTATTTGGTTTTCTTTATTTTTATTGGAAATTCTTTTTTTTCGACATTGTCCTCCCATCAGAGTACCATTCATAAGAGTGGTGTTACTTTCTTTTTCTATGAACTCTTTCTGATGAAAGGAGGGACATGGGGTCGAGACGAGGGAGAAGACTCAGATAAACGAAGAAGTGTTCAGAAGAGAGTGTAAAAGGAGAGTTTAAATTTTAATGATTTATAAAAAATATAGGGTCCTTTTAACATAAAGAAAAATATCCGTCTGACTAGTTACATTTTATAAACTTCCGTAAGTTCCAGCAAGTACTCTTGAAGTAAGGGCCCCTATTACGAAACGATAGACGAATACATAAATTAATATATACAACTTTATAAAATATAAGAACGGTGTATCGTTTTGGAGTTTGTAGAAGGAACACTGATCTCAGTCACGATAAAAAATGATCAGATAAAAATGAAGTTATACTTTTACTGTAAGTCAAACCGTATAACCGACAAAAAGGAGAAAAGAAAGGGAATCGTCATTCAGACCCCGTTCCGCACCTCCACCGAAATCCTCGTCCAACTCAGGTGAATAACGAATATTGAACAACGGGACGTAAACAGACAGTCCCGACGGTATTATTTCAGTGCATCTACCTACCGGGTTTTTTGTGCCGAAATAAAAGAATGGCAAAACCTCCGGTCTACAGACTCTTGTCTATAACCGTCCTGACTAAGGAAGTCTCCGGAGACAGGAACCGAACTCCTTCTGGAGAAGGGCGAGACTCAAGTGTACCAGAAGGAAACACAGACACAAGAGTAAAGGACAAGAATACTCCGGTGGTCAGTCTAACCTATTTTCGGGCGGGATTATTGGTTTTAAATCGAATTAATGGAGAACTTTTCAGGACAGAGGTTTACATCAGTACAAGACTCGATGACCCTCACTCCTCAAGTTAGCCACTCAAAACCACCCCCAACGTTACGTCGAAGATTGTCGGGGGAAGGAGGTCCACGTTCCTAACACGAGAGTCAAGACCTACAACGTAGAGAAGAAAGGGAAGGTACAAGACGGAGGGAGGAGACGGAAATTCTCGAGGACACTAATGTACGGGTAGACCTATTGGGCCCTATTAGAGGGACGAAATATCTTTTGATTAATCGTTGAAATTTTCTGCGAGTGAGGAACCTTCTTTTCGATAGTGGTTGGATCTGTCACATAATTTTTCGTCTCTGTAATGAAACGGTTGTTTCCAGGTAGATCAGTTTCACCACCAAAAAGGTCATCAGTACATACCTACACTCTCCGTACATACCTACCCCAAGAGTTTCTCAGTCTGTACTGACTCACTGACTTGACTTGACCGTTGAAATTAAAGTAGACGTTGAAATAAAGGGAAAACGGTACAGTATATCGCATCATTGTCCAAGATCCTAACACTGTACACGCCGAGACCTCAGTATTGAGAAGGATGGTGTGATTGGTTCTTGCCCTAGGTAGGGTGAAAAGTTGTTTATGGGTAAGAGAGTAAATTCCGGAGAACCCCCGGTTTGAAAACTCCTTTGGAAAGAGAAAGGAGGAGAACAAATAGAACAAGAGACACTTCTCTTCTCACACTCGTCGATATGAGACGGGCGAAGAGGTGTGACCCTATGCAAGAAAGAGTGTCTTCATCTCAAGTGGTCAGTCCGAACAGACTTAGCCATGTAGGTAAAACGGTCCAATCGTCTCCTACCTCGGTACCACAGTTCCCGTCTTTGGTCTGGAGTGTGAAGAAGAAAGGGTGTTACAGTACCTATTTATCCCTCCGGCCCTTAGAAAGTAGACCGTCTCTGTAGAGAAGAGGTTGGAAGGGTGACAAAAGAAATGAAAGACGTAGGTCAGATCGACCGGGGGAACAGGAAGAATTGCTACCCACTTAATTCAGTCGACTCTGAACGGCAGATACAAGGAGACAGAAAGGAAGTCACGTTCTCTTCTCTCTTCGGAGAAATAGGAGGTCCAATCCAGTGTAAGAGGTTAGGTTAAAAATAGGTTTGAGTACGAAACTCTACTAATTAAAACGTTCACGGGGTATTAGATGGTTTTTGCGAGAGACCTATTTCCGTGAGTGTTTTAGCAACAGTAGGTATAAAAGAAAGTCTCGATCGTGTGTTAAGAAGACACTACAGGGAGTCCGTTAGAAGCCTCTTCTCCTTTTTCGTAGGATATTGAGTTTGTTGACTTTCTCCTCTCACTTTTACAACCGAATTTTGAGTTGTAAGTCTTTTGATTATAGTACCGTAGACCAGGGTAGTAAAGTACCGTTTATCTACCCCTTTGTCACCTTTGACACTGTCTAAAATAAAACCCCCCGAGGTTTTAGTGACGTCTACCACTGACGTCGGTACTTTAATTTTCTACGAAGAAGGAACCTTCTTTTCGACACTGTTCGGATATAAATTTTCGTCTCTGTAATGAAACGGTTGTTTCCGGACAGATCTGTTTCGATACCAAAAAGGACACCAGTACATACCTACACTCTCACTCTGACATTTCTTTCGACTCACGGATTCTTAGTTACGAAAACTTGACACCACAACCTCTTCTAAGAACTCTTAGGGAACCTGACGTTCCTCTAGGTTAGTCAGGTAGGATTTCCTTTAGTCAGGACTTATAAGTAACCTTCCTGACTACGACTTTGACTTTGAGACTATGAAAACGGTGGACTACACTTTTTGACGGAGTAACCTTTTCTGGGACTACGACCCCTTCTAACTTCCGCCCTTCTCTTCGTCTACTGTCTCCTACTCTACCAACCTACCGTAGTGACTGAGTTACCCGTACTCAAATTCATTTGAGACCCTCAACCGTTACCTGTCACTCCGGACCGTACGACGTCAGGTACCCCAGTGTTTCTCAACGTATGCTGACTGACTGATTTGACTTGACTTGAGTTTGTTCTCGTACACAGACCGTCGAACTTAAAGTAGACGTTGAAATACAACACGACGACACACTTTTGGTCTGCAAATAAACTTCAGAAGATCATAAAAGATGTCATATCACAATGTCCCTACAACTATACCTCCTAAAGGTGGATGGGGATGAAATAGGTATTTACAAGTTATAAATAGTCGGACTCAAAGTGTATTCGAAAAACAACTTGGTTACAATCATTTGTTAGGATAACATTAATAGTCATGTCCAACCAAATATGACATATAACGTCTTTTGAAAACGATGAACGGATATTTCCGTCTTCTCTTTTAGTATAATTTAAACTTTATTTTTCTAAAAATTTGGTCAGTTTGGAACGGTTGTATGACTTCAGTACCAAACTATCTGTCTAAAACAACAACCGTGGGTAGTCGATCGAAGGGTACAAGACGGAGCACCGAGTTTACCATTTCTTAAACGGACGTTTCATCCTCGAGACCTAAGCTAGGGACCTAGTTCTTCTAAGGGACCTCTTCCCTTACCGTTAGATGAGGTCAGAAGAAAGGACCTCTCAAGGTGCCTGTCTCCTTCCACCAACAGATGGTAGGTGTCCTAACGTTTTACAGTCTGTGTCGACTCACTGTTTCGTACTTAGTCCGTGGGACTAAAACGACATATATGGGTAGGAACAGGACTTAAATTTGGTAGACAAGTGTATTCCGAAGTGTTGACAAGGACCCCACTTACACCCTGAGTCCAGAAAGATTAGACTTACACGTCAAGAAACTGGTGTGACGAACCATATTCTTACTCGTACACTACTTTAGTTTCTGGCACTCTTCGTTACTCTAAAAGGGGATCTCAACGTCATCTCCATGAAAAAAAAGGAATAACAGAACTTCGACCTTCCCCCAACATTCGGTCTCCGAAGAACGGCGGTGGAACGGTGGTACCCGTTGGACTCTTACTTGATTTCTTTCTATTTCTCCAATCTCGTGTCCCAGTACTATTGTAAAAATTATTAGAATAACCTTACATCAACTCAATGTCACGACACAATCAAAGTCCACGTATCGTGTCACTAAGTCAATATACAAATGTTATATTAGTAAGAAAAAAGTCTAAGAAAAGGGTATATACAAAAATGTCTTATAACTTATCTCGAGTGACACTATACGTCATCCTCTCATCCAGGAACAATCAATAAATAAAATAGACTTGGAGACTTTGTTCAGAACGGATATCAATTGGGCGGAGAACTTGACAAGTTTGGACATTCGGTTCCTTCAAGGAGAGACCAATTCGTTCACACTTAACTCAAAAGACATAAAACTCAATTTGTTCTGTTCGAGGATTTAAGTATACAAGATATTATTTCTTGAATTTGAGTAGAGACTATTCAAGAATCACTGAAAGACTTTATGTTTACATGGAAAGTAACGGTGTATCTATTCATTGCGTCGTCTTTTACAGTTTTACGTATCAAATTTCTTACTACAGATACATACGGTTTAATAATTTATACACCTGAAAAAGAATGGAGATTTCGGATTTGATACACCCTCAGAATATACGAAACTCGTTGAGTCTCGAGGGTTGTCTTAACCAGGATAATGATACGACCAACACAAAACTCTTGGTGTGTGTGTGTTTTTTAATGAAAAAGACTTTCATCATAGAAGTATCTAAACGAAACGGAGAACTTATGTCTCTTCATTGTGTTGTATAACCTTACTTTTATGGTCTTCCCTGGTTTTCTAGTATATCAGTAGAGTAAAATATTATTTAATTCTTAGTTTCCAGATATAACTAGAAATTAATTGACGTCAGTGGGATTAACAATTATCTTATCACCTTAGGTTAACGGTCTGAGACCCTTCACAGACAAAAGGAGTCGGGGGATCTAAGTCCGTACTAGAAATAAATGGGTGATGAGTCAAAAGTGTAATCCCTTTTTATATTACAATATCATCTTAGTATAATATGGAAAACGAGTTAAGACACAACCGTTTGATCAGTAAAATCCCATTACAGGTACTTTAGTCGGTATGTATCGTGTCGGTGTCTACTGGATTTACCGAAAAGTAAAGTAAATCACGGTTGTAACACATATTAGTGTAGACTTTCATAATATATGCAAAGTTTTAAGTCTCCTCATACAGTGAATGTTTAACATATTGTTTAGCGAGATCTTGAATTACTATTTTGTTGACGTTACAATAATATAGAACTCTAAAAAGACATAGTCCTTAAGTCACGTAAGAAGACACGTCTAGTCGAGAAAAATCAGTATCACTGTCCTGTGTACTTCTATGTGACCTCCAGAACTGAATTTCTGAAATACAGTTATTCTCGTAGACGAGAATGAAACCATGTTTCTAAGTTACTAAGTTAAGTTAGGATAACTTAAGTTAAGTCAGTACACGTTAGTTCACGTGTACGAAGTAGTTACTGACACTAATCCTATTTCGTTCGGACCTCTGTACTAAGAGAATAATATCCTTCAGGAGGACCACTTCCCAGTTCAAACCCCATTGGACTTGGGACTAACCTTCCCAGATCTTTTCTGACGAAAGATCAAAGTTCGGTTGGAGATTGTTCGACTCTATGAAGCCCGTTTAGTTGAATGAAGAAACGTCAAGTCAAAGAAATAATCCTTTTTCTCTTGTTCCGGAAGGGTCGAACCATACTTCCTAAAACAATGAAGATGCTTTAATCTTAAGGTTATTTACCTAAAATGACTTATAAAGAAAATTCAAACGTAGGTTATAAGGAGGTTAGACGGTGTAAAAACTTTTCATAATAGAGATGAAACACACAATCAGTGAGTCAACACAGGTTGAGAAACTCTGGGGTACCTGACATCGGGTTGTCGGAAGAAACAGGTACCCTAAGAGGTCCGTTCTTATGACCTCCCCCAACGGCAAAGGAAGAGGTCTCCTAGAAGAGTTGGGTCCCTAGCTTGGGACCAGTGGACGTAACGTCCGTTTAAGAAATGGTAAACTCGATACGACGATACAAGTAAAAATTATATACACCAGGTGAAATAGGAGATACGACACGGACGTTTCATCTTATAAGAGGTAAAGTGAAGACCCGAAGGAACGACTCCGAATCTTTGTCTGTCGATTAACGTCGTCTGACACGACCCTTGAAACCGGTGATTTGAGGGTTGTTTCTTGTGTACAACTGAAGTGGTGAGTACAGATAATTTCCAGTGGGACTTTGACGGGAACGGTCCTTGACACTGAGTGTTTATTTTCTATGACACCCGTCACTTGAGAGGGGTCTCGGTAGGACGTGTCTCTATCTTACGAAAACATTGTGGGTGTATGGAACATAAAATACGATGTCTACCGTGAAATTCGAAGGTGAACATTTCTCAGTACCAGTTCGAGTCTCCAGTCTCCGTGACTTATTTTGGTCATAGGTAAATTACCCTTGATCGTAAACTTTATGAAACGATGAAATCATTTGTGAGTCGGGACATTCTCGGATATTGTCTAGGTCACTTTACTGGACAAATTTAGTGACGTTCAAGTAAATGTGTGAGGAACATTATCTAGGAAAACAAGTTTAGAAGAAACTCGTTAACGAAAGAGACATGATTCGAAGTCTCGTATATAATATAGTTTCGTTAAATTTTCCAGATTGTAAAAACTTCTTTTCGTTTTGCGTCTTTAGTCGACTGGAGTGTCAGTCACAGGACGAACTTTTTCCGTCTTTCGAATGGTTACTCTACACTTACAAGACGGAAGAAATCCTTTAATTGTCTGTCTCTAAAAATAGGATTAAAATAGGTCCACGGGTCTAGGATAGATACCTAAAGAGATGCTACCTCCTCTTATCAAAGTATTTTTGTTGTTCTACTAAGAGTTAGAAGTGAAGTGAAGTGAAGAGGATGGAATGTCGAGAGAGTAATTATTCAAACTTGAACGAGAATAAAAAGTATAGTAACCGTAATACGTAAAAAATCACTTCGAATGTCCAACTACTCACGAGTCGTTCATTCCGGGAAGAAGGAAAAGCCATTTTTAGATAGGGTATAGAAAAACGAGATCGGGACATGATGTTGGATGCGAGTTTACAGGTTAGTCCAGTCAGACTTCTACGAGACTTTGTTAAGTACTGTGAAACGTCCCCAATATAAGAAAAGACAGGTAAAACAAGTTCAAGTATAAATTAAAATAAGTTGAGGACTCAAATAAGGACGGACAACAACAAGGGTCCTGAAGCAAAACCAGAACAAGAGAGACGCAAACTGTGATGTACTAGTAATCAAAACCGAGTCAAAATTTAAAGACCCTTAGAAAAAAGTTTCATTGAAAAACACCTTATTGAATAAGGACGAAGTCAGAAACCCCAGTTTAAGAACCAGTATCAAGGAAACCGGTCCTTTAATTGACATAGAAGGGTCACGTTTTTCCTCCCTCTAAATCATTATTAAAAAAAACATCGTCGTACAAAGGGACACACGACATACATAAGACCCACGGGTGGGAGGGTTAGAAAAGTGTAAAGAAGAAACGAAGAGAATAGTAGGTGAAAAGTTAAAACGTAACTGTGTCCCATACTACTCTCAGAATGGTCTCGGGTTCAAATAGAGACCGGATCCCAGGTCTCGTATTCAACGAAGAAATGTAACTATGTATAACGTGACCACATCACCTACGATACTTGACGACTAGCGAGTCGTAACTAAGGGAGAGACTTTCAGGGAGAAATCGACTTCCTTCGAAGGTCTGGGTCTAATTCAAACACGGTGTTCTCGTAGGATTCTGATCGACTAAACCCTTACTCTGGGTCAGAGGAACGGGTCTTAACCTTGTACAATTTTCCAGGTAGGGTCGAAGTTGAGTGGGGACTCAGAGATGACAATCACGTAATGTCTCGACGAAGAGGGAGTCGGGTCAGGACAAACGAGGAAACTTCCATAAAAAGGTAAACTACTTGTGAGAGACTATTTTGGAAGTGTACTAGAACAAAAACGAAAAAATCAAAAAATAAAAAATTTAATAAAAAAACCCCCCTCAAATATCAACGAAAGTTTCATCTTTAGGTGAGGTCCTAAGAACGGACCTTTTAAGGTACCTGTCTTCTCCGACAGACCGAGGTTAGATACCCTAGAGTTTCTCAGTCTGTACTGCTCACTGATTCACGACTCGTGTGTATCAACGAAATGTTACAATATAATCGAAGACGACATGTTGTTTGACTCAGTCAACATATAGAAGGGAGAAAAAATCTAAATGAAGACTAAACCCAGTGGTGTCTCCTAACTCTTCTCAAAGGGTGTGTGGCTAGATCATTTCTCTAGCCATTTAAAAGGTCATTTCCCTTTGACACGGATTCTGTTACCACAAGAAAAGACCGTTAATTTACAATTAATCCCGATATAAAGAGTTTTGTTAGTAAAGTTGTCCAGTACCGTAGAATACTCTAAGTATACAACCACAGTACTGTTCCATAAGTCATAGTAGAGCTTGCACGTGTTGTGTACAACTATTCGTCTGTACTGACCTTTTGTCGATGTAAATGTACGAAGTTTATTGTGACTCTGACTTCGTCTATATATATTTATCGACGTATCACGACACTTACAAATTCATGTGTTATGTTTAGTAACGTAAAACTTACTCAAAGTTATTTGTTGGAGAATTTTGTATTCGTAGGATTCAAAAGGTTTTTTTGTACACTTCTTCTTTTAAGAATTGTTAAAACCAACCCATTCACGTTCTTCGTTCTGTGTACAGTCCGGAGAATGGTGATGTATATTTGCGACATACAATTCAGTGAAGTTAGTACAGATCGAGAAAGGTTGGGTTACCTGATATCGGGAGGTCGGAGGAGATAGGTACCCTAAGAGGTCCGTTCTTTTTACCTCACCCAACGTGCGGGAGGAGGTCCCCTAGAAAGACTGGGTCCCTAGTTTGGACGTGGAGAATACAGAGAACGTAACCGTCCACCCAAGAAATGGTGATCGTGATGGAATAGTGATTTATATCACTCATTCAAAAAAAAAAATTCAAATCTTGGACAAATCTTTGATACTTCTTCAACTCAACCATCTATTTAATAGAGATTGAATAAAAATTTGAAATGTGGTTGAAAACTCAAATACAAACACGAAGACCCCGTTTCCATCCCTGAGTACATATCTTTTAAAAGTTCTATTATCGAATTACGAGAGAATCAAAATATTTAAAGTTTCGTCTTATATTTATAAGTATTGGGATGGGGGAGTGTGTCAATTTCGAGGGAACATTAATACGGATACCTACTGAACAGAGAAAGTCAAAGAGATAGACATTTTACCTCTATTGTTATGAATGGAAGGATTATACCCACAACTCTACTACTTAAAGGATTACACGTATTACACGAAACTTCTACTTTTCGAAGCACATTTACGACTCACAATAATAACACGTATTTAAACACTCCATAGTGTCCACGTACTAAGGTTTCTTATGTAATTTCGATTTTAAGTAACACTTATTAGAAACTTCAACATTTGGACTTAATTTATATTTCCATTTTCAATAGGAGATTTGTAATTTGTGTCTACCATTACTAAAACAAGTCTAAAAGGAACATATATCCAACCGATATAAAATATTAATCTGTTTTTCGATTTGTTCGTAGTTTAAGATTTCCAAAAAATTTATTGTAAATAAAGAATCTTCAATTGTACGTATGTATTTGGTTTTTTTGTGTCCTTCGTTTTTTCTCAGTAAGTATTAGTGTCAGATAACAAACTACACAGGAAGATCCAGAGTAAACACGTAAAAGTGTTGATTCGTAGGCAAAATATATTAATTTTAGTATGTCAATACATAGTACGACAAAGTGTGTAGTATTTATAAATCATAAGGTTTCAGGGTTTCGCTACTCATAAAACTATTGGTTTTTCTGTGATGTGGTGGAGTCACACCTTCCTTTTTTTGACAAGAGGACTTAAAGAACTCGAACAGAAAGTTTCGACAGAGGTAAGAATTTTAAGAGTTGACATTTTAAAATTATTTTCTTACGAAGAAAAGTGATTAAAACACTGAAACCCTTAACTGACCATGTCGTAATACTGAAATGGGGTTGAGTAGTTTTTATTTAAAAAACGGTTTTCAGTATAAGAACTATTAATATAAGAACTAGGAATATACACGAGAACCAACGGGTTTTTTTTCATATAAAACAAATTACATGATGAAAACGGAGTCTCTTTTATTTAGGATAATGATACTACTTTAGGGGAACCCAAGTGTTAATTTCATTGAGAACGTACAAAGAACTGAAACACGACATCATTACCTAAAGTTCCTGTCTACTCTCTACCCAAAAACGAATTGACCACTGTACACCGTAAAATAAGGGTCCGTCGAGAGACGAATCTTATACCAGACGAAGAAGAACCGCGGAACCAGAGGACTCGTGTGTCCCTGAACCCGAATACGACTTACAGTCACAGTCCGTGGAAAGACCAAATGAGGTGGGTGAGTCACCACCCTTTCTCTGAACGGAGAGTACGTGAGTCTCTGTCAGTTCGTCAGAACTCTCTTCCTAAACAGAAAAGAAAGTCTTACTTTATTACGGTAAACGCCGTTGTACCTACCTGGATCTTTACTAGTATCATTCAGTTCATTTAGTCTGTTTCTGTTTATAGTGTACTGTGGTGAATATACACATGAGAATTTATACTGTACTCACTTGAATAGATGCTTTGTCTTTACCTGAGTGTCTGTATCTTGTATCTGAACGTCAACGGTTCCTCACCCTTCAATTCCTCCCCTTCCTAACCCTCAAACCCTAATCGTGTACACTGGATAATATATACCGCACCCATTTGTTGTTTCAGGGTGACATATCGTGACTCTTGATATAAGTTATAGGACACGATTTGATATTACTTTTTTTATACTTTCTTACGTATATATGTCACCATTTCTTAGAAGGACGTTACGTCGTCGACGTCCTGTGTACCCAAACTAGGGACTCAACCCTTCTAGGGGATCTCCTCCCGTACCGTTGAGTGAGGTCATAAGAACGGACCTCTTAGGGTACCTGTCTCCTCGGACCACCCGATGTCAGGTACCCTGGCGTTTCTCAGTTTTCACTTACTTCGCTGAATCGTGGGTGTGCACGTGTATATATATTGACTTAGTGAAACGACATGTCATCTTTAATTGTCACAACATTTAGTTGACATCAAATTATTTTAAAAACATTTTTAAATCTAGAAAAAATTTGAAAGTGAAAGTCGACAAAATTTGCGTCCATAAACCCCTTTACCCCACCGACCAAACCCTGTGTCACTTCTTTACAGTGTGACTTCTGAGGACGTCTCTGTTCGGGGAGAGGAGTATGACGAAGTACCGAGAGGACATTCCTTGACAGCAGTAAATAATGTGTTGGTTAGAGATCAGTTCTCTTGCAAGTCCGGTCACTCCGTATAGGGACTCATTGTCACTTTTTATCACAGAAGGGAGAAGTCTCCTCGTAATTAAACAAAATTCGGACTCCGGACGACCGTGTCATCTGTTTCGATAAATGACTTTATCCCGGAGAACGGAGTTCTCGACTCCGTTCAGATCTTTCCTACCCTAATTGAGGTACACGTGACCTTCGTAGTTGAGAGATAATGTTTCACGAAATTTATTAAGTTTACTTCCATCGTATTTTGAATGTCCGAAAGACTCTATTCATTTTGTACCCAGACCGGTCCAACCTCTCAATTGATGGATAAAACTTCCGACGAAGACCTCTTTCTAGTCTCCACCCTTAAGTAAGGAAATTAATTAAAAAATTTTTATAAAACTCTGTCACGATATATAATCCTGACACTGGGTACGTCCTATGTTTTACTTTAGGAACGGGAAGGTTTATAATACAGATCCCCTTCCTTAATTTCTTAACCTCCCCACCTATTTCTTTAGCACAATGATAGTTGTTACGTCCAGTGGGACACGAAGTGGATCAAACCTAGTAGACGCTCGTCTACCTCTTCTCCTCCCTCCCTCCCTCCCTTCCTTTCCCTCCTTTCCTATTTTCTCCTATTGAAAAATGTTTTACGTTTTTTTTTTTTTGCTTTTACTTTTATTAAAAATATATATACGTTTTGTAAAATATGACACATGTCACTGTAAGTGAAGTATCTTAATATTACTCCTTACTGATACATCTTTCGTTTTATTTTTTCGTTCCTATGTTTTTTATTATTATTAAACTGAGGATCTTTAAGTCCTGTCAACGATCTCTTGGAGTTCATAGGTGTAGATATCGGAAAACTAAAAGACAAACCCTCCGAGGACTCGACGACGACACAGGAGTAAGTGTCGAGACTACTCAGGTGACTTCAACCACTCTTAGATAATTTATTAAGATTCTCTTTGTAACTCTGTCTAGATTAACACGGTGTACCGAACACCCTATAATCAATGGACTGGTTCCTTTTTTGGGTCCGGGAGTCGTCACTTTCGTCTCAGGATTGTTGACCCGGTAGTCCCTTAAAGGGTCTCTCTAGATTAAAACTTTGTCCATAATAATATCAGACAAACTAAACGTTTGGTTCCACGAAAAATTTTTTTTTTTTTATATATATATATATGTGTAAAGTAAATGTAACTCCTTTACCTTTGTTTAAATTTACTTAGTATAGATAAAAGAGATAGGATTACTCTATTTATCATAAGAACTATCATAAGTTTTTATACTTTTTACTCATCTATTTTGTACAGTAATAGTTCATCGATGGTTACTCTGTTAGACAAAACCCTCTTTTATATAAATAGTCTCTAATGTTTTAAACCCCAAAGAATACATAAAAAAATAAATTTTATTTCCTTCTAACCTTTCCTTTCCCGGTACTTATAGATAATACACGAATAAAACGAAATTTTGAGAATTGATGGATCTAGAACTTATTTTCAAGTAATTCTCGAAGAGTAGTAATGTACGGATGTAGTTGAAGAGAGGGTGGGTTCCCCAGACCATAGGTGTCCGGTAGGAGGAAGACAGAAGAGGATGAAGTAGGTACGAGGATCCTGTGGGAATGGGGGAGTGGGATAGTGTGTCGTATCCCACTTTTCGAGAATTTTTATTATATTATGGACCACACAAGGGACCGCTAGGTTACCGTTTCTGAGACTTGATGATTACGTTTTCCACGGACCCACGTCAAGGACCAGTCCCTTGATCCAGGGTGCACGAAGTTGATTCTCAAAGGTACGACTTTGATTTTTCTTCTTTCAAGAACATACAGTGTTCCTTCTAGTTTCTAGGGAGTACCATATTGGTTCTGGGTTGTGTCGTCCTTGACCACATAAAAAGAAGAGAAAAATTTTAAAGTAAATAAAATTAACCTCCGATTAATGAAATGTTATAACACCACCAAAAACGGTGTGTACTTAGTCGGTGCTCACATGTACACAGTGGAGGGGTAGGACTTGACGGAGGGTATAGGGAGGGGTAGGGTAGGGAGTCCCAACAGGGTCTCGGGGTCGAAACTCACGGGACGAAGTACAAAACTTGAACCTGACCAGCAGATAGAATGTATAAAGTCACGAGAAGAGAGTATAATAGGGTGGGAACGGAAGAGGGTGTATCAGGTTTTCAGACAAGAAATGTAGACACAAAGAAAACGACAGAACGCATGTCGTAGTAGCAATGATAGAAAGATTTAGGGTATATATACGTAATTATATGACATAACCACAAAGAGAGAGACTGAATGAAGTTAGACATATTATTTCGAGTTCAAAGTAGATGGAGTAACCTTGACTGAGTTTACACAAGAAAAAGTATTGACTCATTATAAGGTGACACAGATACATGGTGTTGAAAGAATAGTAGACGACTACCTGTAGATCCAACGAAGGTACAGGATCGATAACATTTGTCACGACATTACTTGTGACCACATGTACACAGAGAAAGTTCCGACCAAAGGAGCCACACGTACGGGTCGTCATCCTAACGACCCAACACACCGTCGACATAAAGGTCAAAAAATTCCTTAGAGGTGTGGGAAAAGGTATCACCAACATGATCAAAAGTAAGGTCGGTTGTCACATTCTTTCAAAGGAAAGGAGGTGTGGGAGAAGTCGTAAATAACAAATATCTGAAAAACTACTGTCGGTAAGATTGACCACACTCTACCATGGAGTAACACCAAACCTCAACGTAAAGAGACTATTACTCACTACAACTCATAGAAAAGTACACAAACAATCGGTAGATATACAGAAGAGACCTTTTTACAGACAAATCAAGAAACCGGGTGAAAACCTAACCCAGTAAATTAAAAGACCATAGTTCGACGTACTCGACGGACATATAAACCCTCTAATTAAGAAACAGTTAACAAAGTAAACGATAATAAAAGAGGGTAAGACTACTGACGGAAAAGTGGAAGGAATATCAAAGGAAGTAACACGTTTTCTAAAATTCAAATTTATCCAGGAGAGTGAACAAATAAAAACAAAATAAAGGTAATGAGACCCTTCACCCAGTATCTCCTAGAATTACATTAAATACAGTCTCTGACAAGACGGATACAAAAGGAGATTTTCAAAATCAAAGACCAGAATGTAAATCGAGAAATTAGGTAAAATTCAAACAAAAACACAGACTACAATCTTTCACAAGATCAAAGGGAGAAAACGTCGATCAACTGATCAAAAGGGTCGTAGTAAACAATTTCTCTAACAGAAAAGAGGTAACATAAAAAAAAAAAACGGAGGAAACAGTTTCTATTCCACAGGTATCCACGCACCTAAATAGAGACCCGAAAAATAAACCAAAGAAACTAGATATAAAGACAGAAACACGGTGATGGTATGACAGAACTACTGACACCAAAACAGCATATCAGACTTCAGTCCGTCCAACTAAGAAGGTCAGGGTAAGAAAAAAGAGTTCTAACGAAACCGACAAACTCCTAAAAAACACCACAAAGGTATGTTTAACACTTTAATAAACAAGATCAAGACACTTTTTATTGAACTATCCCTAACATAACCTAATATCTATCGAAACCCATTATACGGGTAAAAGTGATATAACTAAGAAGGTTAGGTACTTGTACCATATAAAGAGGTAGATTAACACCTTAGAAACTAAAGAAAGTAATCACCACATAAAAAGTAAAGGTCAACTAAGATTCTATGTCGGTCACAACTTCTGGTGAAGGGACCTTTTCTTAGACTTTTTTTTATCTATAGACATATACATATTGTCTTAGTGAACTTTGATTGTGTTGTAACATTTAGTTGATATGCAGTTATATGTTATTTTTAACTTTGTTGTTGTGAACGGATTTAGGAGATGACGAGGAAAACCTTGAGTGTCAGACAATATGTTTTAGAGGATACATGATTAGATGAAGAAAGCTTCAAAAGGAGAAGGACGACAGTATCTTTGGTCCGATGAAGAACTCCCATGAGAAAGGAAACGTCAGAAGTGGAGTGAGGAGTCTGAGGTCGTGGAAGAGGGAAATGGTGTCAGTCTACTACTGGAACTGATCTAATACAGAGACGAATTTCTTCTTCTTGTTGGTCTCTCTTTAAGGAGTAAAAGGGTAGTGTGTAGAAAGGGAGAGGAATAAAGACACGGACAGTTACAGAAGGGACGACTATCCTATTACTCGAACTTGTACAACCGTATTTACCGGTCAGGAAGGCAATGAAGTGATCGGAGAGTGGATGAGTTCCTGAAACTACGACTTAAATTGAGGAGACAGAGGAAACAGTGATTTTAAATGGAGAGACAATCTAAACGTAGTCACCCCACCTATAAGTTTATTAGAGCTACAGTTCGTAATCGTGACTAATTAATAATATCTCCACTGACTTTGGTGGACACTGGCTCCACTTATAGTAGACAGAACGAATAGTATTTTAGTTGCAGAGAGTTATAGTGGAATTATTTGTGGAAGGGAACTAGTATGTCTGGGTCGGAGGAAGAGTCTAGGAGAAATACGACAGAAGATGTACTCTTGTTTAAGGTAAGTATTCAAATTAAAGAAACATTCAGGTTGTTTCAATCGGATCAATGGGTTGATTGTGTTAGCCGATATATCATGACATGACATTACCTAAATATTATGAAAAATGTATTTATTATGTATTTTTTGTTTGTCTTTAATTTCTCTTGTGAAATTAAAATTTCATTTCATCGAACCTTTCATGTCATCATGTCATGTTGTCGATCGTAAGTCCCCGACCGTAGGTAACTTGTCCGTTCTTCTCAATGACTGGTCTCCTCCCTCTTCCCCATCCTCTACCTTCTCGACTTCCCAGTAGACGTTATCCTCTACTTCCCGTTCGACATCAAAGTGAGTATGGACTGTGACTACCGTGTCCAAGACCAAGGAACGACCTAAGTCAAGATGGATGAGAGAACTCTTTTACTAAGTCACTACAAACTCAACGTCGAGAGAAAAAGGACAGTATCTATTGTTCCGTCGTCATCTGACGTAACACTTACCGACGACGTTGGAAACACATGGTCAGATGTAAACCCAGGACACCGAGTTTTTAATTGTCGTGGAGGAGTTTATGTCTTGTGGGGGGACGTTAAGGGACGTTACACTTAGAGAAGTCCAGAAGACAATGAAGAAGGAAAAAAGGGGAGAAACAGGAAAGAGACCCGAAGATTAAGGTAGTCTAGTAGTAATCATTGAAGGTACAAGTGTAGAAACTTTCAAGAGTTGAACTTCCAATGATACATCCCCTGGATGCTACTCCCCTGAATGAAGAGTACAACAACAGAAATGGATGACAGAGAAGTAGGATGTCTGACAACGTGAAGGATGTTAGTCCATAGTGGAGTGATGAAGTCATTTTATGAAGAATAATTTCCAGTGTCACAAGAGGTGTGACGAGCACCTCCGTGTCAAGAACTCGAGAGTAGAATGGTGGAGTCGTCTTGCGGTATACTACGAGACAAGGAACTTTTTGAATGTGTCACTTTAATTCTACTCTACCTATAAAAACGTACACACATTTTAAAGTCAACTACACAGTATGAGTAACAAAACTTTATTACTACTTATACTGACCAAGTCTCGAAATTTCTTTTATAAACATTTAGGGGTGTTTTTACAGTTTAGTATTTTATTACGAAAAAATACTTTAGTACAATCAATTCAGAGTGATAAACGAAAGGTAATGACTTCGTTTGTTTTACGTAGGTTTTTCTACTGAACTCCCACCTCTCACACACTTTACTGACCTTTTAAAGAATAGTAGTACAAACCTCTCGGTACTTTACAGACTAATAGATCTTCCTATCTTTATTTTTTAACAAATAGAATTCATTCTGTTGTGTCTTCTTGATATGTTTTCTCTAGAAGTGTTGGGTCTATTAGTACTACCACACTAGTGAGTTGATCTCGGTCTTTAGGACCTTACACTTCAGTTCACCAGGAATCTTTCGTAGAAATGTTTGTTTCGATCACCTCCACTACCTTAAGGTCAATTCGATGAAGTTTAGGACTTTCTACTACGACACTTCCACGACGTGAGTTATACGGTCGTTTAAACCTTTTGAGTCGTCACCAGTATCCTGACCTTTTCCAGTCAAAAGTAAAGTTAGGGTTTCTTTCCGTCACTGTTTCTTTCCGTTACTGTTTCTTACGAGTTTCATGACGTGTTAACGTGAGTAGGGTGTGCGATCGTTTTATTACGAGTTTTCAGAGGTTCGGTCCGAAATTCTCATGTACTTGGTACTTGAAGGACTACAAGTTCGACATTCAAAATCTTTACCATCTCCTTGGTCTCTAGTTTAACAGTTCTAGGCAACCTATTAGTTTTTTCGTTCTCTCAAAGTCTTTTTGTAGATGGAGATGAAATAACTGATACGGTTTCGGAAACTGACACACCTAGTGTTATTTGACACCTGTTAAAAAGTTCTATACCCTTATGGTCTGGTGGACTGGACGGAGAACTCTTTAGACATACGTCCAGTCCTTTGTTGTCAATCTTGACCTGTACCTTGTTATCTAACCAAGGATGACCAAAGTTTCCTTTTCCTCATGCAATTCCGACATATAACAGTGGGTCAAATAAATTGAATATACGTCTCATGTAGTGCTCTTTGTGACCCGACCTACTTCGTGTTCGACCTTAGTTCTAATCCCCTCTTTATAATTATTGGAGTCTATGCGTCTACTGTGGTATGAATACCGTCTTTCGTTTCTCGATTTCTCGAAGAAAATACTTTCACTTTCTCCTCTCACTTTTTCGATTTTTGACTTGTAAGTCTTTTGATTCTAGTACCGGAGACCAGGGTAGTGAAGTACCGTTTATCTACCCCTTTGTTACCTTTGTCACTGTCTGATATAAAAACCCGAGGTTTTAGGTACGTCTACCACTAACGTCGGTACTTTAATTTTCTGCAAATGAGGAACCTACTTTTCGATATGGTTAGATCTGTCGTATATTTTTTTGTCTCTGTAATAAAACGTTGTTTTCAGGTAGATCAGTTCCGATACCAAAAAGTCCATCAGTATATACCTACACTCTCAACCTGGTATTTCTTTCGACTCACGACTTCTTAATTACGAACACTTGACACCACAACCTCTTCTGAGAAGTCTCAGGGAACCTGTCGTTCCTCTAGGTTGGTCAGGTAGGATTTCCTTTAGTCAAGACTTATAAGTAACCTTCCTGACTACGACTTCGACTTTGAGGTTTTGAAACCAGTGGACTACTCTTCTTGACTGAGTAACCTTTTCTGGGACTAAGACCCTTTCTAACTTCCACCCTCCTCTTCGTCTACTGTCTCCTACTCTACCAACCTACTGTAGTGGTTGAGTTACCTGCACTCAAACTCATACGAGGCCCTCAACCACTACCTACCCCTTCTGACCGTACGACGTCAGGTACCCCAACGTTTCTCAGTCTGTCCTGACTCGGTGACTTAACTTGACTTGACTTCTGTTTTGTTCTTTACTCAGAAGGTATTAAGTTGAACCCTGTCTGTATAATAGACAAACAGAACTTTCCCTTCATCAAACTGTAAAATTTGTAATCCCGGTCTTATGTACTTTAATAATACCCAAACGACTTTCTTATCTAAAATCTTTTGGACACGGAACTTTTCCGACTTTCTTTAGTCCTTTGGTTTTAATAATTGATATTATTTGTGATTTCAATAAAAACGTTTCCGTGGAGATTAATCAGGGATAACGACGTTTAGATAGGTCCGTTCGACACGTGTCAGTAGTATAAATTCCAAAGATGGTACCGACTTTACCTCTATTTGATTTGAGACCCTCTGAATACATTGGGTCTATACTGACCGGACTGATCCGTAGAAAAGAAGAAGGATGAGCGTAGACTTTCTACCGAAATGTAGAGTTTTGTCTAGATTTTAGTCTAAGTTAAACTATACATAAATTTTCTCCGTCGATAAAAGAAGTTCTAAGATATTCCTACACTCCTTACAGAGAAATAGAGGGTTGCGTCTTGAATTATTTCATAAAAATTTCAAAGACAACAAAGGGTCTTTCTCCGAAAGGGAACGGTCAGTGAGTAACGAAGAGACAGAGAAGACATTTCTAAAACCTACGAGAAACGACCAAGACGAGAGAGGGAGTTGAAGCTCTTGGGTACGGGTCACTGTTGGTTTGTCACCGCAGACGGGGAATTTATAAGGAGTCGGAAAGGTCAGAAACAACGGAGGAGTCTCCCGAGAAGTTCCAAGATTTTCCTGTTAGATGAATAGGATATTGTAATATAGTAGAATAATCAAATACAATAGAACGATTGAAAAATTTACGAATTATTCTTTGACCCGAATGAAGTTGATTTTCAGAGTTTTTTAATTGTATTTGAAAACAAAAATCTCAACGATACTTCCCGGAGCCGTGGTCTCCACACCTTACTCAAACACAACTTGTTTAAACACATCTTGGAACGGGTACCTAGTGTTAGACCTCAAACGACGGTGGGAAATTAATGTTATACGTCTAAAACGTAAACTCAAAAGTAATTTAAAGAGAGAAAATATGTCACACCTTACAAAGGTTTTACACAAGAGTAGAGTTAGAAGACTTGTACAGAAGAAGAAATTCCGATCAGTTGTTTACACACAAGTACTCCTTCAGTATCGTGCTTCGACTGTCCGATGTGTCTTGACACCGTCGCTATGGAGACTGGAACTGTCTGTCTGTGACACTAGCTTCAGACTTCCAGTTTGTACAGGTACTGTGTAAGTCCGCAAACCCCCAAAGACCTTGGTAAATACCTTCCCGGTATCTTCTCACAACTTTGTCTTCTCCTCAATTTTTATATACGGATCGAGGTTTATTTCTGAAGTATTAGGTTTGTGTCCTCGTTAAAATTTGTTTCTCGGGAGAAAGACATCGAATCCAAAAGAGAAGAAGGTCGTAATGGGACCTTTTACGAGTGTACACACGTATTTGTGTATATGTTCATTTGTACGAGAGAAAGAAATGGTTTCCTAAGACCAGACTCAGGACCCATTTTGGTACAACGTTCAACGGCCCCAGTTCGGGGCCACCTAGGTCCCTTAAGCTTCGCCCCTACCTCAGTCGTAGATCCTCTCTTGATAAATTGATCGCTATATCTCTCTCTAATCCTTTCTTATCACATCATCTTTTTAATCACCTCTTTTCTCCGACTTATTGAACCAAATGCGTCTCTTGGTTATTTTGAGGCTCTGTTCCTCAAACGTGGTAGATGCATCCGGTGTCCTCAGAAGGGACAGAGGGTTTCCTCGCCTCTACGTTTCACGGAGGGGCAAGTCTGGCATCTTCGGGTCCGTTTTAATCATCCGAACCGCTCGGAGACGCGAGGTCTACCCTTAAGTCGGTCTTTTCTTCTCTTGCTCTTTTCTGGTGTGCCCCTTTGGTCAGAAAGGTCCTTGACCAGGTAAAGAAATAAAAGGTCCAGGTGAAAATATGAAAATCAACATGTATCTCTATTTACATTCTTTGTCTCAGTGCGTCCCAGTCGACGAGTCTGGGAATAGATTTCTGTCACAAGAGTCGTATAGAAACAAGAATGTTCCCAGAATGTAAACAAATGTTATAGAAGACTAGACCTCTGGTTAATTGTAAAATACCGGGGTAGAAAGAAAGATAACTATTTCCAATCAATTAGTCTTTTGAACAAAAGGGAATTCTAGATGAATCAAAATTCTATCACTATTTCANAGATGAATCAGAATTTTATCACTATTTCAATGTAAGAATGTATCGTTCCTGTGTTACTAAATATTGTTTCTTTCACCTCATGTCACTAAATATTGTTTCTCTTTTAAGTAATTGAGTTTTCAGATCATAACGATTGTAGTTTTGATGATATAAAGAAAAAGATGTAAGGTTAATGTAGTTAATTGTACGAGGGCCCACGAATTCCTATACCTGCGGACCGTCGTTAGTAATTGAGTCGTTACTTTGGGAAGTGGTTGTACTAAAAATAGAAATCTTTTTGGGATACGATTGATTCTGAAAGTTTTATGAGGTTTGAGAGACACGACAAATACCAACTCTCCAACATTTGTTAGTACATGTATCATCGTTCTCACACCCATTAGGACAGTGTGTTCGATCAGATGGTCGTCTCTCCAAACTGGACTCTGTGAGGAAAATATACGTCGTCTGATAATAGACCTCGAGATTCAATTAAAAGGTCTCTTTCCACCAGCCCCTATCGGGGACAATTACAGTCTTCTCACATCATATTGTCTGTCTAAAACCAAAGCCCCCATCTACGAACTCTTAGAGGTGCCCTTGAGGGACTCCGAACTAGGGCGGAAACGCATTCGGTACGGAGGAAGGAGTACTGGAAACGGTACCCGCCCTAAGGAGTGTGACCGAGGGTCGTCGTTCATTCTCATCTTTCTCAATTAAAAATGATTTTTCTACTAGTCCCACGTTTTACATTAAAATTTTCCTCAACTTTCCATTCGAAGAGTAAAAACACTCCTTACTTTTTAATTAACGAACTCTCAGATCTCCCGAGAATTCTTGTTCCGTAGGTAAACCATCGACTCCGGAGTCCCATAGCGTTGTCTCGAAAGATCTCACCACCGTTTCCCGGTCCACCTTTCCTTTGTAGTTGTTCGTGTCGCAATGGACCTTTTACCTCGACTATATTAGTCATACGAAGAGGTCCGGGACCTTTACATCGTTCCGTAAGTACCCGAAACCAGAACACGATCCACGACCTTATGTCGTGATCTCTCTGTTCCAGGGACCGGGAGGGAGAGGTTCTCTGTCCTAGTTCACTTCTTCTACTCCTAGTTCGTTTGTTAATGTGTTTACGAGTGATTAAAGTCATTTACGAGTTCTCTTCATGTTCCCGATCTATATGTTACCTCCTCTGATTGGGTCAAACCTCTCGGTCGAAATCCCCGGAATTACCCTCTGTACAGAGGTTCCTCTGGTCTCGATCTGTTTTGGCTTGGTGGTCTGTGATATAACCGTATATTCTCCTAGACTGACACTCATGTACACTATAAGGGTGTTACTTAGCTTCCAAACCAGAAAGTCATTATCCTTTTCCTTTTCCCGTGAAACGGACGTGCGTACAAGTCAACAGTCACCACAGACTAAGACACTGGGGTACATGACCCTTGGGGGTCCGAGGAGACAGTTATCTTAAAAGGTTCATTCTTATGACCTCACCTCATCCTTTTGTAAAGGGTGAAGTCCCCTAGAAGGGTTTGATCTCTAACTTGCGTCCCAGAGAACACAGAGGACGTAATCGTCCACCTAACAAATGGTGACGTGGTGTACTTCCTTTTACGTCGCTTTATATTAATAGTGGTTTGGTCATTAAAATTTAAATGGGAGTTCAAGTCTCCTAAACTGTGACAAGTACGAATAGTGATATTCGACAAGGATAAATATTGATACACAGAAATCGATATTTGTATTTTCCCTAACAACCCTAAGTCATTACCCTTTATTGATCTATGTTTTAGGACTAGAATTGTTCATTTTTCATATCTAACAGACACACAGAATTTTGTTCGAATTATTCACTGTAATGTTACCTATACAAGATAGAAAAGTATGTAAGAACCCATCTAGGAGACAAAAGACTTTAATATTAATCATTTACATTTGGTTATTAAGTGTAGAATACTAGTAAGAGTAGATATAACATAACAAGAGTATTTGTACTTTACAATCCCTTTTTTCACTGAAAACTTTGGGTAAACTTACAATGTAAAACAACCCTTATCTTCGGGTCTCTCAATACACTAAGTTGTCATAGAGCTCCCGTCAAGTCTGAGACGTACTCGGAACGGACGGTCCGAAAGTCAGACGTACCAAGGTAAGGTCTGCGATAATCGAAAAAAGGAATGAGAGGTAAAACAAGTAATCGTACTGGACCCCTCGACATAAAATTGAAAGACCAGAGAGATAAGGGAAAATGGGAGTAAGAGTAAAAAAATTACTAATAAAACGGAGAGAAAAAAGTGGAATGTTAGAAAGACTAAAATAATAAAGTGCAAATGAATAGTACTATACTTGTTCTTTCTTCCGTCAACGTCTTCTTGTCGATCCTTACTTAATGAATAATCTACAATTATCACTCTTTGTCGTATTCTCCTCTTGAACTCTTTTCACTCTTGTGTGTCTTTTACTCTTTCAGGACTGGAAACTAGTACACTTCTAGGACGTCGTCCTTTGACGTGGGGATAAGACATAATATTAGTTTTAGTATTACAGAAGACAAGATGACTTTTACACTCATGCCTTACTTTAAGGTAAGTTTTACGTTTTGAAATAAAAATAATTAGTACACATAATTTCGTGTACATTTTTAGGGGTTTAAGGTTGACAAAGTATATAAGAAAGTTTTTCAACATAAAGAGGAAAACTTTTATATATAAATAAATAGTAAATTAACAAACTAACAAAGTGCAGAAGTGACGTTGTGTACGGTAGAAGTACACACAGCACACTCTAGAAAGTAACACCGTATTCCTGAGAGATCAACACCGTCCGTCCGAGTCGTCTCCGTCCCGAACCCGAATCGACGAGGTGTCGTACAGACTAGAATCAAGGAACTGGTCCCTAACTCGATCGGAAGGGATGTAACTTTCACCCAAGAATTGGGGACCTGGTGGTCTCTTCAGGGACATAAAGAATTATATACTTTAATAAATAAAGATGATTCACCTTTTTTTAGTAAGAATTACTTATTTGTAACTTGTAATTTTATTTTAATACATTTACTTACATTTAAAATTAATTTTAAAAACAAGTTATAAAATCATTTTATTTTTATAAAGGTTAACTTCACAAGTTACAAGTAGCTCGACATTCTGTTTTTAGTAACAGTTCTATGTACACGACAGATCTTGATGTAAATGTGTTTAGATTCTCTTAGTATTAAGAACTTCTTATAAGGGGTCCACGGTAAAGGTCACAACGTTTATGGTACGGGTAAACGGTCCTGGACGTATTGATGTGAAACCTTGTCTTTCTCTTTGTTCTTTTAATCAGAAGGATATCGACCCTGTACTTTGTAATATTACGTTCTTTGACGACTTAAAGACGACTCAATATAAGAAAGGGAGACTGGATCTGTGAGACGACGAATTTAGGAGGATCGTAAGACTTTATCGTGTTGAATGTTTGTAATTACAACTCGAAGGGATCACCGAGTCATCCACTTCTTAGACGGACGATACGTCCTCTGGGCTCCGACTAGGGGCCCAGCCCTTCTAGGGGACCTCTTCCTTTATCGTTGGGTGAGGTCATGAGAACGGACCTCTTAAGGTCCCTGTTTCCTCGGTCCGTTCGATGTCAGGTACCCTAGCGTCTCTCAACCTGTGCTAATACGTTGGTTGAAAGTGAAAGTGTTTGTAAGTACTATAAGTTCTTCGTAGTGTAAAATAAAACTCCTGTCTCCCGTTCTTTCTCATGTCTCTTTACAAAAGTATTTCAGACTTATCACAATTAATCTTCTCACTCGTAAATCTTAGAGTCCATGTTACGCGGTGTAATTCACGTCTTCTGACGTATCGTGTGCACATGCATACAAGATATTAACACTCACACAAACACACACAGATAGACACCCCAAGGGATCTCGTGTCCTAAGTCTCGTTCCCTAGGAAAGTAAAATCAGTATCACATCATGACGACTGTCAGATAAAAGAGTTTTACTTATAATTGGAGTTTATAACCAACTTAAATAGATCACCTTTATACAAATATTTGACATTAATCATCGTAATTCATATTGTAAACTTTTACAGTTGTTTCTATGTACAACCTTTTATTAAGTGATATCTTAGTAGATGTATACATTTGTTTATATATAACCAATTTATACGTGTTTAAAATAATTAATCCTAATCCAAACCGACTTTCATTTTCTTTTAGGGTGTTTTGTCTTAGAATTTTTTTTACTTCTATTAAATAAAGAGATCGAAGGGACCACCGAGTCACCATTTGTTAGACGGACGGTTACGTCCTCTACGTCCAAACTAGGGACCCAACCCTTCTAGGGGACCCTTCTTTTACCGTTGGGTGAGGTCATAAGAACGGACCCTTTAGGGTACCTGTCTCCTCGGACCTCCCGATATGTCAGGTACCCTAGTGTTTTATCAACCTGTCTTAAATCACTTATTTGTTATTCAAATAAAAAGTGTGTTCGTTTTAGGTCTCGACTAAACCGTCGACACGAGGTACTTCAGAGGTCTTGAGTCCGAAGAGAGTCGAGTGGAGGGAGGGTAGTAGTACACACCGGGGCCTGAGATGTAAGATTCTTCCATCATAGGTGTTCGGTCCCTCGTCTACTTCCCTTGAGTCTTTTCGTCCGTTTTCGTCCTGTGGTCACCATAGAATTCCTGTAAAAGGTTGTTGACAGTACACTGTAAAGAAGAATTTAGAGTAACCGGTCTTAGTCTTAGTGTACTAGTGTAGATTTCCGTTCTTTTTCAGATAAGACCTGTCGTTCTTAGAGAAGACCACATCTTCCTTTGTGTTTATGATTCGTTACTATTAGTGAAAACGGTGTAAATAAAATGTATTCAGTCAATAACTATGGGATATTAAGTATTATGATGTCTTATCAAACGTAGGTACTAAGAAGATGAGATTCTATAAATAGTTTGGGAAACGGTTTTTATAGACTTTAGAATCGTAGTGTATAAAAGATAAGGTGGAAATAGTACAAGTGAGGTGAAACACGCCATTAAATTAAAGTACAGGTCCGGTCAAATAGGACTTTATCGGACAAAGTAATACATCTTGATTATACGATTAACATTTCTTACATGATATAAACGTTAACACAATTCAAGTGAGAAATTTATAGGGTTAACGGAAATTGGGAAAACAAGGAAAAATACTTTCATGATTTTGAAACCTTCATACTGTGACACTACGGAAGACGTTTATCGTGTGGACGTTTATGGAAGACCGTAACACCACCGTCTCCAAAATCACACGTCGGACTGAACTCCCGTATTTTACACAGACCAAACTAATAACGGGTTTTCTAGAACGGTATGAGCTACGAGAAGTGAGACTCAAATGAAAAGATACAGTAATTATTTATAGAGGTAGGAGTTGTTCATGTCGATATTTTAATCCCAATTTTAACAACAAACTAAGACAAAAAAATTTATGAAAGGAATTGTATAATATACACAAAGACACAAATAAAGTAATGAAACCATGACGACTACCTGAAATACAGAGAGAAAGGTCTAAGATTTAGACTATATTCCTTTCATACACTGATTGTGTCAGGAACCTTCTATCCTCGAGTTATTTTGAACAAGTTAAATAATTAATTATTAAATATGACGTACACGTAATTATTCTTTATATAAGGTAAACTTTCTTCTTTTCGAAACGAAAGTTTTAGACATAGGAAAAAAAACAAACAAAAAATTTAGTCCTTCTGAGTTTGTTCTGTTCCCTTGACTTTACGACATTGGTAATTGACGCGCACGACGGACGATTCAGTGAAGTTAAGACAGGTTGAAAAACGTAGGGATACCTGACATCGGACGGTCCGAGGAGACAGTTACCCATAAGAGGTCCGTTCTCATGACCTCACCTAACGGTGGGAAAGGAGGTCCCCTAGAAGGATTGGGTCTCTAGCTTGGGTGTAGAGTATGTTGAGGACGTAACCGACAAGAAATGGTGATCGTGGTGGACCCTTCGGGTTGGTTATTAATATGAACATATACTATTAGTCAGTAGAGAAATGAGGTTGGAGATGAGTTTTATTACTTTCTTAAGTTGTTTTCATCCCTTTCGTATTCAAAGACTGTATGTAAAACCCATTTGTAATCTTAAAATCAAGGTACCTACGTTTACACTATGAGGACTCTTAGAAGTTCTCTTATTATATTTAGTTAATAAAACTTCATCTGAAAACGAAACTTTATAGAGTTCTTCACTTCGTTAATTAAAATCGAGATTCTAAGACGACTTCCACAGGATTTTGTGTCGTGACATAAATCAGGAGTCACCCTGTCAACTCCCCGGAGGGGTCACCGAGTGACCATTTCTTAGACGGACGTCACGTCCTCTGGGTCCAAACTAGGAACTCAACCTTTCTGGGGGACACCCTCCCGTACCGTTGGTTGAGGTCATAAAAACGGACCTCTTAGGGTGCCTGTCTCCTCGGACCACCCGATATCAGTTATCCCAGTGTTGCTCAGTCTATCTGACTCACTGATTCGTCGTCGTCGTCCTGTCAACTCTACTCTACCTTGGGATTTACGGACCACCGACGTCAATTGTTTAATGTAGTCAATGGTTCTAGTAAAGAGGGTTTGTCTCACTATTTTTGTAAGGGTGAATTGTTAAGATAAAAGATAAAGTATGAGGTAGGATAACAACAATAGGAGTTTGGGGAGTTAATGTAAATGTCGTTTATGTAAAACCGTTTCCCGTTTCCTTTATTAAAATATACGGATGGAACTTGAACGGTATTACGACGGTACGATTTTACATAGACGTAGGTACCTACTTTAAATGTCATCTAGACCCTTAAAGGACCACCAGATCACTAATTCTGTAACACGAAGGTGTCTATCCCCGAACCCAAGTTAGGATCATTTTCTTGATTCTAGGACTTACGACACACCACACCGGTTTTTCATTTTATTTTTATTTATTTTACTATTTTTCGAATTTTTTTATTTCATCTTGACATGAAACGGAGTAAAGGAACCAAATACTTGGGACCTAAAAGACAACAAGTCCATTTTACTTGAATACCTTGAATGTCAATATATTTATACATATTTCCTTATACATATTCGACTAAAACCTGACCCTATATAATCCTACTCAGTTCTTTAAATGTGCACTTGACGAAAGTGTATGTGAAAATGATGTATCTAAATCCCCCCTTTACCTTATTTCATACGTCGATTGAGTAAAATGGTTGACGATATTTTAAAAAAGGTTTATATTTATAAATATAACGAAAAGTGAAGGAAATCTTTAATTTTAAGTCTACTAGTCTAAGGGAAAAGAATTAAATAGACCTGAGCCGTAGGGATGTTTAAATGACTAACAACAACAACAAATCAGTGAGTCAATACAGGTTGAGGAACGCTGGGGTACCTGACATCGGGTGGTCCGAGGAGACAGGTACGCTAAGAGATCCGTTCTTATGACCCCACCCAACGGTAAAGGAAGAGGTTTAAATAGTGAATGAGTATCAATTATCATATTTTCTATAGGTTTGAGAGGACAAAATATCAATGTTTACACTGAACGAACTTTATTACTGTTTTACTGAACGAAGAGGAACGAGTATTCTCTGAGAACCTTTTTGATAATTATAAGACGTTCGTTGTCTTCACCATCTTCAACAATGTTTTATTCAAAGACTAAAATTGTTCTTTTTGTGTATCTTGACAAATTAGAGGTTTACCGGAAGTTTCGTAAACAACTACTTATAATCAAAACTCCAATAATCTACACTAAGAACTATATAATCTCTTCTATATAAACACATACACATATATGAGTAATTTCCTTACATATATACGATTAAACGAGGTCAGTACAGGTTGAGAAACGCTAGGATACCTGACATCGGGTGGACCGAGGAGACCGGTACCCTAAGAGGTTCGTTTTTATAACCTCATCCAATGGTTAGGGAAGAGGTCCCCCAGACGGACTGGGTCCCCAGTTTGGGAGTAGAGAATGTGTAGGACGTAACCTTCCTTCTAAGGAATACTAATTTTCGTACCTAAAAATTTTTTAAAACTGTAACTATATCATCTATAAATTCTATTAAAAATCAAGAATAATACTAAATTTCAAGACAAGTATAACACTTAAAATTACGAGGCGTTTCTAAAATGAAATTCGAAGAATTTTGACACTGAATGTCGGAAAGACCCAATAGACCATAAGTCACTTCTTCGATCTTGTTTTCACCTGGGTTAGTAGGAATTTCAGTATACTCAATAATCTTAACAAGTTTTTCATTTTCAGTTAATGTTCGCACTAACTAACTATTGTTACATGGTATTTCGTTCAATCGACTTTTCTAATCGTAAGTTGAAAAATTCTCTAAATATTTTATTTCAGAGTCCCTGTGTTGAATATTAGTCACAGTTTTAAATAGGTTTAGGTAGTTAACTCAGAAGAAAATACGAGAGTCTTGTGAACTCTTTACATTCATTATTTTTTTTACCGTCTTGTCACGGTGACGGAACAATTGACCGTTGCCACAACACTTTTCCGACGGTACTTGTCTATTTCCGACCCTTCACAATGGGTGGGGAGGAACACTGAACCAGGGTGTGTTAATGGACCGGTAGGCGTGGACTTGGTTCTTCCGAAAAGTCAGAACTTAAACTCTCAATTTCTTACTGTGGTTTTTTTTTTTCTCACTGTTTCTTAGATTTATTTGTCTTTGTTTCACAGACCTTTTACAGATTTTATTCCAGTAAAGTTTATTAGGATAACCTTAGATATCTCTGTCATAACGATCCGCGTATCGAAAGTAAATCTTTTTGGTACAACGAGAGGTTATTTTCCTCTCAAATAATCTCTGCAAATAGTTTATAAGTAAATGAGTTACGTTACCTCGAACTTACTTTAACCTTTTGATCAACTTTAAAATTCTGTAAAAATTTCTCTTTTGAAATTTATTCAGGTATTCTACATAGTCACACTGTTTTCCTAACAAACCTACTTACTATTTTTATTTACTCTAATTTCTTACAGACACTTCTATCAAGACTTTAAACTTGTGTTCAAAGGTCTTCCGTTTGGACCCTCTTAAAGCTTGACCCAAGTAGAGACGAACTTCCATCTACGACGACATAAGAGAGAAGATGTCGAAAAAGACAGAGAAAGGGAGAGAGACGAGGACAGAGAAAGGAAGGTGTTTCGAGAGTTGAAGACCGTTTCATCGACAAATAAACAAACAAACAAACAAACTAAAATAAGTTAGACACTCAGTCAGTGACTTAACTGTTCGTAACTACAAATGGTCCGAAAACCTTGACAGAAGGACTGATCTTTACCTTTGAGTACGATAAAAAACGGTAGTTTTTGTCATACGAAAATTTAAACACGACGTTATAAATTTCACTTGATAAATTAAAAGAATTGATTCGTTTGTAAAACTGTACATCCTACTGGTTAAATGGAAAAACAAACAAAATCATACCTACACTTCTTTTACTTAAATGTAAGCTTATACTGTGTTCGAGGCTTAAAAACTATCACTCTAAATTTATAGATTATGTCTCTTAACAAAAATGATTTAATAACACATAAGTAGTCTAATTCCTGATCCTTTACAGTTGGGTGAGATCATAAGAACGGACCTCTTAGCGTATCTGTTCTCGCACCACCTGATATGAGGTACCGCAACGCTTATCAACCTGTACTTACTCGCTGACTTGTTGTTGTCTCTGTGGTTTCATCTATAACAAAAAAAAAAGAGAAAAATAACACTAGAGTCTCATTTGAACAGACTCCGGCCATAAGACACTCTGACAAATAGAGATTGTACTCCTTTTGTATCTGATCACTGGCGGTAGTCTGTTCAAGAATCTGCAGTCCTCAACAAAGGAAAAAAAAGAGTCACCACATTCCGTAACGGTAGTACAGACAAAGATGTTCGAAATTACAAACACTCGAAACCAATTTAGACAAGTATTTGATTCTAAGGACCTTTTATTCTAGATTTTTATTGGATTAAGTCAAGTCAGCGTCAGATTTTCGAATAAATAATCAGTTAACATAATGATTTCTCAAAGATAAAGGTAACCCTTTTTACGGATGGGTATCATGATCCTCGAAGGGTCCACCGTGATCACCATTTCTTTGACAGACGGTTACATCTTCTCCATTCTCTACGGCCAACCTAGGGGTCCACCCCTTCTAGGAGACCTCCTCCCGTACTGTCGGGTAAGGTAATAAGAACGGACCTCTTAAGGTCCCTGTCTCCTCGGACCGTCCGATGTCAGGTATCCCAGCGTCTCAGCCTGTGCTGACTTCGTTGAATCGTACGTGTGTGTATGAATAATAATCCCTACAAAAGAGAAAGAACAAGTTCATAATTTTTATAGGAAACAGTCGCATAGACAACACTGGACTGGAACAAAAGAGGTGGACTCTTTGTGTTTGGAATTGACCGAATCCTCCTCAATCAACTACTCCGAGTCCTTTCATGACCGACAAAGTCGTCCGACAAGGTTCCTCTTCGTTTTACAGTCACTTTATTTGGATGTCCTCGTCTTTTTCCCAGTAGTGACGTTTTTCACGTCTTAGTTAATCCAGTCTCCAGTCCGTACGTTCCTTACTTTAGTTCAGGGACACTCCACCATACCGGGTCTCTACCCAGTTTTGCTCCTTGTTTTTACTCCATGTACCTTCCACAGCACCCTCCTTATCTGACCCTCATACCCGAACTGCACGCGAGTGACGACATAGAATTCATCTATTGGTTCCTCCTGGATGACATACCGTGTTCCTTGACAAGTTATAACACATTATTTGATTTACTCTTTTCCTAAACTTTTTCTTATCCACATATACACAAATTGACTTAGTGAAACGACATGTTGACTTCGATTGTGTTGTAACAATTAATTGATATAAGATTATATTTTATATTTAAATTTTTTTCCTTACTCCATGTACACTCGTTCAGGTTTTTCCCTGGGAGTGGGAACACTCCGTCACTTTATGTAACGGAGACCCCTGGACAAACAAGGAGGTACAAGTAAACCGTCCCATTCCAGTAAACGATTTTCCGGTGCAGTAGTCCTTCAGTGGACTGGGTTTTATATGTTGTTCTCTCTTATATTTTCGTGTATGTATTCAATATATAGGTTCCCGTTGAAATTCTCTTATGTGTAGTCAAACCAAGTTAGAGAGTTAACACAGACTAAGAGACACTGGGGTACCTGACGTCGCGTGGTCCGAAGGGACAGATAGTGGGTGAGGGCCTCGGATAAGTTTGAGTGGAGGTAGCTCAGTCACTACGGTAGGTTGGTAGAGTAGGAGACAGCAAGGGAAGAGGATGGAAGTCAGAAAGGGTCGTAGTCCCAGAAAAGTTTACTCAGTCAAGAAACGTAGTTCACCGGTTTCATAACGTCAAAGTCGAAGTCGTAATCAGAAAGGTTACTTATACTTATGAGTCCTGACTAAAGGTAATCTTTTAACTGACCAACCTAGAGGAACATCAGGTTCCCTGAGAGTTCTCAGAAGAGGTTGTGGTGTCAAGTTTTCGTAGTCAAGAAACCCTGAGTCGAAAGAAATAACAGGTTGAGAGTTTAGGTATGTACTGATGACCTTTTTGGTATCGAAACTGATCAGCCTGGAAACAACAGTTTCATTACAGAGACGAAAAATTATACGACAGATCCAACCAGTATCGAAAAGAAGGTTCCTCGTTCGTAAAAAATTAAAGTACCGACGTCGGAGGCAGGCGTCTCTAAAACCTCGGGTTCTTTTATTTCAGACAGTGACAAAGATAATAAAGGGGTAGATAAATGGTACTTCACTACTCTGGTCTACGGTACTAGAATCAAAAGACTTACAACTCAAAATTCGGTCGAAAAAGTGAGAGGAGAAAGTGAAAGTAGCTCTCCGAGAAATCAAAAAGTGAAAGACGGTATTCCCACCACAGTAGACGTATAGACTCCAATAACTACAAAGAGTACCGTTAGAACTAAGGTCGAACACGAAGTAAGTCGGGTCGTAAAGCATACTACATGAGAGCTATATGCCATTTATTCGTCCCACTGTTATATGTTGGAACTACATAAGGAAAGAGTTAAACCTTGGTCAGATAACAAGGTACAGGTCAAGATTGACAACGAAGAACTGGACGTATGTCCAAAGAGTTCTCCGTCCACTCCACCAGACCATAAGGGTAGAGAAATTCTTAACAGGTCAAACAACATTAGGTGTGTCAGTTTCCGAAACCTCATTAGTTATTTCGTCTTCATCTGCAAAAAAACCTTGAGAGAACGAGAAAGCTATTAGGTCGTCTACAACCGTTAAACTAGAGACCAAGGAGACGGAAAAGATTTTGGTCGAACTTGTAGACCCTCAAGTACCAAGTGCATAACGACTTCGGACCAAACCTCTTAAAAGTCGTAATGAAATGATCACACACTCTACTCACGTTAAAACGCCATCAAACTCGTAAGAAATCGCAACGGAAAGAAACCCTAACCTTACTTTTGACTGGAAAAGGTCAGGATACCGGTGATGACTCAAAAGGTTTAAACGACCGTATAACTCACGTCGTGAAAGTATCGTAGTAGAAAGTCCTAAACTTTCTCGAGTTGACCTTAAGGTAGTGGAGGTGATCGAAACAAGTATCACTACGAAGGATTTCGGGTGAACTGAAGTGTAAGGTTCTACAGACCGGGATACACTCACTAGTGTGGTAGTACCAATAGACCCAATACTTCTAGAAAAAACATGTCAAGAAGACACATAAGAACGGTGCAGAAGAATTATAGAAGATGAAGACAATCCAGGTATGGTAAAGACAGGAAATAACACGGGTAGAAAGGTACTTTATAAGGGAACTTTAGAGATTAAAAGAACTTCTCTAGAAATCAGAAAGGGAAAGAAAACAAAAGGAGATAAAGAAACGTAACTAGTGACTCCCTCCGAAAGAATAGAGAGGAACGATAAGAAACCTTGAGAAGTAAGTCAACCTACATAGAAAGCAAAAGAGGAAACGGGAATCGAAGAGATGAAAAAGTCGATAAACATTCCGAAGGAGTCTGTTAGTAAAACGGAAAAACGTAAAGAAAAAGAACCTCTACCAGAACTAGTGACGGAAGACGTGTTACAATACTTGAAGACGGGTATCAAGAAGTCCATGAGACACATAGCCTAGATTAGGGACCCTAGCTAAACAGTGAAGGTGACATATTAGTATTCCCCAAACTAAATCTTTAACTAAATCTTTAAATCGTAAACTAAATCTTTAAATTAAATCTTGTTTTTGTGTATCTGGGGTTATTTCTACAAATATACTTTGATTATACTAACTGTACAATAAAAGTCCTCTGGTAAAAAGTTTTGGTGTCTGGTGTGTTACCGTTGTTTTCTGTGGAGTCTTTGTTTTGTCTTCTGTGTACAATTCTCGACTTTGGTACATGTCTCACGAAACTTCCACGACAGACTGTACGGACTTTAGTAGGAACCAAGGTCCGTTATTTTCGACTGATAGGTCCGAACTAGAGAGGATGAACCTGATAAGAGTTCCCCGGAGAAAGGGAGGGAGATCGAGGAGAAGGTGAATCGTAAGTCCTCCTGTACAACGGTTTATTTTAGCCAAGTACACAACGGGGTTGAATTTTGGAAGTCATTGGGGTACCTGAGGATAAAAGGTACCCTCTCGTGGAGAGACATAAGGGACCAATAAAAATTCTCTACAACTTTCCGAAAAGTAGAAAAATTCCAAAGAAACCCTATTATCAAATCTGAGAACCAGGTCGTTACTAGTATCCGAGGACATCGTGTCCGAAAAATCTCGACACTAAGTTTACACCCTGAGTCTCGAAGGAGAAGAGTACGATACGTATAATTCCGGTATAATTCTCGTGTACCTGGACAATATCGTTTGCTGTGACAGTCTTTGCAGAGGTTCAGGTCTGAGTAACTAGAACATAGACTCCTGTAAGTGCTAGGTCAAGGACGGTTCTGGTGGGTAGAGGTATGGGGGTTTTGACAGACAAGGCGTGCACAACAGGACACTGAAGGAGTTCGATGACATAAGTGAGGTGGTAAGGGACATACGGAGGACGTACTTAGAGATAACGTTACGGATAGTCCAACGGTTACGTCTCGTTCGGACTTATCTTGTCTCCTACGTTAAATTCACAACGATGGAGTAGGTTAGGGATGACTAATTAAAATTAAGAAGACCGGATACAAATATTAATAAAAGGATAATTGATGTAACAATTGGATTGACCGTAACGATTAGAACTGATTCACAAAGATGTAAGAGACGTGGTTCTACGGGACCTCCCGTCTGAGGACAGTACACCATGACTTAAAGATCGTCACGGACTGTGCACTGTTCACTTTTACAATCAGTGAGTCAACACAGGATGAGAACACACTGTGATACCTGACATCGGACGGTCCGAGGAGACAGGTACTCTAAGAGGTCCGTTCTTATGACCTCGCCCAACGGTAAAGGAGAAGGTCCCATAGAAGGGTTCGGTCCCTAGCTTCGGTCCAAAGGACGTGATGTCCGCCAAAGAAATGGCAGACTCGGTGGTCGCTTCAGGTATATGATCCACGGACAAGTCACAAACGACCGACTTAAGCTGACAAAGAATTTTTCTAAAAAACTACACCTGGTAAAAAATTTCACAAATAACTTAAATAATGTTATAACGAAGATTCAAAAAACCGAAAAACGGGGGTTAAAGACATCCTAGAATCTAGGGACTGGTCTCTAACTTGACTATAGGAAACGTAATTTTCCACTTCAGAATTAGTGACCTGGGGTCCCTTCAGGGCCTTAAAGTGAAATTTATTTTCTAAAGAGGAAGGCTTATAGATGGAAAAAATAACTACAACAGACGAACCTGTCAACAAAAACCTTTCTCTTTCCTTCATTTAAAAATTTTTCATGATAAAAGAGGAAAGAGGATAATATTTGGTGACCCAGTACTCATAAAGTTGCGAAACACCGTCAAAGAGAGACTTCCGAATGTCAATCAGTAAAACCAATTTTTACAGGAATGACTATGTACAGACCGTACTATTCTCGAAACGCTCTCTTGTTTATTTTACGACGGTTCTTTATATCGATGTCCTTGGTTCGAGATAAAAAAAAAAGACGATAACAACAAAGTTCCAATTTGTGCTCTGATTACTTTTTACATACCTTAATACCT
Organism: Capra ibex; assembly: GCA_006410555.1. NCBI lineage: Eukaryota > Metazoa > Chordata > Mammalia > Artiodactyla > Bovidae > Capra > Capra ibex. Next base: position 4,903,420 of record SJYO01026388.1, on the reverse strand, counting down.
TAAACTTTTCTAAACTTCACTGAAATTTCCAGTAAACCGAGTAGTGAAAGGACTTAGGGTTATAAAAACGATGGTTCACCTGTATGTAAAAGAAAAATCTGTGTTGTCAAGGCAACCATCCCTTAATTCGGGATATAGAGAACGCCATGTAGACTGACCACACTCTTCACAAAGACAACTGTGTATAAGTATATATAAGTGTGTATATATATTATCTGTGGACATTCAGATTAGTACGAGATTCTTCAGTTTTCCTTTTTAAAGTGTGGGAAACGGTGTACCGTTGACAAATTTATCAATAGAAGGAATCTGTGTTAGTCGGGTTTAAGAAGTTGAGAAGGCATAGACGGAGGTCAAATGGTAAGTAAACGGAGGATACGAAAGAATAGAGTTGTTAATAAAACAATGAAAATTCCTTACCGTATGTTTTTTACTTGGGATTTAAGGTACACACAGTATCAGTCGTGAATTTTTAATCTTTGGAATCAACTCCATGATATTAAATTAATGATAACAAAAATACGTTACTATAATTTGATAACTCTTAAAATTCCAACATAACAGGAGACGTGGAGAAACCGGAAGTATATTATGATACGTTAAATAGTCGGGTATACGAGGTAATACATCAGTACTTAAAGCTGGAAACCTTGGTATACACCTTTGAATTCAAATAAGAAACAGAAATTTTTGTAAAAGTGTCAGATAACATGATAAGATAGTACCAAAACAAAAGATACTTTGTAAATGACTCGTATATTATCCATACTCTGAGGTATAATCTGTCACTCCTACGTTCTGTATAAGTGACGGAAACTCTTTAATCTTAAGAAACTCTCTTCTGTCCGCCATTTTAGTCATTAATGTCCTGTTGAACCTCTGTTGAAATTGGTTCAATTTGTCAGTTCTTCCTAGGACCCTCGTACTATCGTTATTAAAGTGAGGTCTTAGTGGAGATGGTCCTAAGAGATGTACATAAACGTTTACCTGAAACTTCCTCTGAAAGAAACGAATACTTTTACGGGACTCCGGAAGCCAATTAAACCCGATTTAGTGTTCCCTTCTAATTGTTACATGTGGTTCAGACCTATTGTTTTGCCTAATTTAAAATACACAAAGATGGAGTAGGTTAGGGATGACTAATTAAAATTAAGAAGACCAGATACAAATATTAATAAAAGGATAATTGATGTAACAATTGGATTGACCGTAACGATTGGAACTGATTCACAAAGATGTAAGAGACGGTACATAAAAGGAATGGAGATTCGAACAAATGTACCAAGAAATAAGATTCCTGTAAGAAGAGTCAAAAGTGATTTACGAGATGTAGGAACTTCAAAGTCAATACTACAGTGTGAAGGAGGACTTTTAGTAGGTATTTTGCTGGAGAGTTCAATAGGAAGGACCCAAGGACAGGTCACAGATGGTAAATCATGGGTGACCGTTTAATTGGAGAGACAAGAATCTCAAAAGTAGACATTGTACATTCTTCTATAGAGAACAAAATACCCAATTGACTGTGTTACGTATATTTCTGGATCATGTCTTGAATCTTTATTCATCTTCAATTAGTAAAATAGTAAAAGTACTAACATTAATGGAGAGTGAATAAGATACAGAACATGAATCAAAATCGTCTCTTAGAAATACCAAACAATAAATTATAGAAGGTGTATTATTGTCATTGACTTTTTGTCATTGTCCTATACTTACCTGTTTATCTATACCTATATTTTTTATATAAGTGTTCATATATTGTTTACACCTATATTGTTTATAGGATACAATATATCCTATTTTCCAGATCTTTTACAGAGAAGTAAAACAACTAAAATAATAAATACAAAATGGTGCTTTCGAGGTTCCAGTATCGTAATTACGTTTAACTTCAATGTAAAACATTGAGTTCGGTCCAAACCCTGAATTTTTAATACAAGTCTATAAAGACGAAGACTAGTTTCTTCGTTTATAAACTATAGTGACAATTTAAGATGTGAAATTGTAATACAGAATCGTTTAATTTTTAGAAGACTTTCAACAGGGAGAAAAACTCACATAATACTTTATAAATTCAGAATATTATCGAATTAGGAAGGAAACTTTCGTTGAAGGAATTGGTATCTGTAACTCCATGTAATCTGTTTTACATGGTCTTATTATAAATAAGTAGGTATCAGTCCCTGGGGGATTTCGAGGGTTTTGGAAACAGTAAGATAACCTAACATATAAACGTGTCTTCTGTCGATAACGAAAGTGGTGTAAAAGTTTACGAAAGACTTGACTCTAAGTCATGTAATTTCGGTAATTACTGAATCTCCAAGACCTTTCTGATGGGGAAAACGAACATTTAAGGAATCATCTTTACCCCAAAACAACAAATTTAAACAAACAAAAATTCAAGAACTAATAACTTTATAACGTAAATATCAAAACCATTTGAGTTTATTCGGAGGTTTAGAATTTCAATTTTCTATTTGTTGATAGACTACTTAAAATCATGATTCTTTACATCATTGTCCTATTAAATATCGAACTTCAGTATATTGTTCTCCTTTTTCACTTTTATTATTGGTAGTCATTCCATTTACTCTTTATTTACATCTAAACTTTTTATTCATGTTGACCTTTACTTTTTTTAAGAATTTTAACTTTTAAATTACTACGCAACTTCTCCTTCAATCAGAGTCTTCTTTTTCATATTTACTTGATCTTATATCTCGACTATTCTAATGAGTTTTACTTCGTACCTCACCTTTTTCCTTTGTTTTATGTCTTTATGTTCTATGTGTATGGTTTTTGTTTTCGTTAGAACTCTTTCTTCTTACCTTGACCTCCTTAGTTGAACGGACTGAAGTCCGAGATGATGTTTCGGTGTCAGTAGTTCTGTCATACCATGACCGTGTTTCTGTCTGTATATCTAGTTACCTTGTTTTATCTTTCGGGTCTCTATTTAGGTGTGTGTATACCTGTGGAATAGAAACTGTTTCCTCCGTTCTTATATGTTACCTCATTTCTGTTAGAGAAATTGTTCACCACGACCCTTTTGACCAGTTGGTGAACATTTTCTTACTTTGATCTAGTGAAAGATTGTGGGGTGTGTTTTTATTTGAGTTTTACCTAATTTCTAGATTTACATTCTGGTCTTTGATATTTTGAGGATCTCCTCTTGTATCCGTTTTGTGAGAGTCTGTATTTAGTGTCGTCCTAGGAGATACTAGGTGGAGGGTCTTAAGACCTTTATTTTCGTTTTTATTTGTTTACCCTAGATTAATTTTAATTTTCGAAGACGTGTTGTTTCCTTTTATATTCGTTCCACTTTTCTGTCGGAAGACTTACCCTCTTTTATTATCGTTTACTTCGTTGACTGTTTGTTGATTAGAGTTTTTATATGTTCGTTGAAGACGTCGAGTTAAGGTCTTTTTATTTGCTGGGTTAGTTTTTTACCCGGTTTCTTGATTTATCTGTAAAGAGGTTTCTTCTGTATGCCTACCGATTGTTTGTGTACTTTTCTACGAGTTGTAGTGAGTAATAATCTCTTTACGTTTAGTTTTGGTGTTACTCCATGGTGAAGTGTGGTCAGTCTTACCGACGCTAGGTTTTTAGACGTTCGTTATTTACGACCTCTCCCACACCTCTTTTCCCTTGGGAGGATGTGACAACCACCCTTACGTTTGATCATGTCGGTGATACCTCTTGTCACACCTCTAAGGAATTTTTTAACGTTTATCTTGATGGAATACTGGGTCGTTAGGGTGACGACCCGTATGTGTGGCTCCTTTGGTCTTAACTTTCTCTGTGTACATGGGGTTACAAGTAGCGTCGTGACAAATATTATCGGTCCTGTACCTTTGTTGGATCTACAGGTAGTCGTCTACTTACCTATTCTTTCGACACCATGTATATGTGTTACCTCATAATGAGTCGGCAATTTTTCTTAAGTAAACTTAGTCAAGACTACTCTACCTACTTTGACCTCGGTTAATATGTCTCACTTCATTCGGTCTTTCTTTTTGTGGTTATGTCATATGATTGTGTATATATACCTTAAATCCTTCTACCGTTACTGCTGGGACATACGTTCTGTCCTTTTTTCTGTGTCTACACATATTGCCTGAAAACCTGAGTCTCCCTCTCCCTCTCCCACCCTACTAAACCCTCTTACCCTTAAGATTGTACATATGACAGTACATTCTTAACTTAGCGGTCAGGTACAGACTGCATCCCACGTCGTACGAACCCCGACCACGTACCCCTACTGGGTCTCTCTACAATACCCCTCCCTCCACCCTCGTCCCAAGCACAAACCCTTGCGTACATTCTTAATTTCTAAAATTTTAAATTTTTTATTTTTTTTTAATTTAATTTTTTTCTTCCTTACCTTAATATCTACTTATCCCTTTAGTTTTCCTTACCTATTCTTAAAAGGTCTTAAAATTACTTTCTGAAAATATAAGTTTTACTTCTTTGTATACTAGTCTTCGTGCTACTTATTCCTCAGGTGTCGATCTGTATATTTGTTCAATACCACTTTTACGTTTTGTGTGTGAGTTTTTTTTAGAATCTCTTTCGTTTATTTATATCATCCGTCAAAGACGAAGACAGAGTCCACACACACCCACACACACACACACACACATGTACGTACATACACATAGATAACAAGGTCAAGGAGGTGACCGGTATTATACCTCGAAGTCATAATTGTGTCGAACAGTTATGTTATGAACTCTTCGTTTTACACGTTTCATGGGTGCAAAACGGTGTGATACAACGTTTACCTGGGAAAATAAATTTTAGAGTCTATAGTATGTAAACAAAAATTTATAGAATCACTTGTACAAATTAAAAACTGTTGAACAGATAGAACCTCGAGGACACTTTATATATCTATATCTTCTAAATCCATGTAAAGACAATTTTTTCTCAGAATTAAAAGATAAAGGGATGTAGACTGGACTGTTTTACATCGAAAAAAACAGATGAAAACGAAACGCGAAGTTTACCAAGTTGGGTACGAATCGATTCTTACTGAGTAGGGTTTTACGATTACAACTGACTAACCAAGGGTCCTATTCACCTAAAATAAACACTAACCTGTATAAAAACAGTCTCCGTTCATTTTTCAACGGTATTTTATGTCAATTGAGAAAACCTAGAATTTTGAAAATTCACGAGTCAGTGAGTTATCACGGGCTGAGACGTTGGGGTACCTGATATCGGGTGGTCCGTGAAGACAGACACCCTAAAATGTCCTACACGTTCTTATGACCTACCTCACCCAACGGTAAATGAAGAGATCCCCTAGGGGGGTTGAGTCCCTAACTTGGTTGTAAAGAACTCATCGTCCACCTAAAAAATGAAGATCGTGGTGGACCCTTCGTTTTGAAGTATTTTGATTTAGTTTACTCACTTAAAACGAATAATTAATCAAATAACATTTAATTGATCGTGATAAAATTTGAGTAGTTGGGATAGTTCAGTATAATAGGAATCTTTCCCCAGAAAAAATCATACGATTCGTCGTTAAAAAGTTATCGATTCCTGACGACGCCAAGTAGAGAGAAGAGTGTTACATGTGAACAATGCACGAAATATTTAAAACGTGTGACAAGAACTTTCATTTTAATTCCGAGATAATCACGAAATTTTTGGATTGTACATTTGTAACTTTATATTTCATTAACGTGTTATTGTTCCACTCCTCTCGGTATCCTAGAGAAGGGTCACTTTATTGGTATAGACCAATTTTTTTTTTGTTGATAGTTAGTTGGACAGATAGATCTATAGAACTTTAACAGGAACCACCATCACCACCTCCAACAAATCAGTGTTTCAGTACAGGCTGAGAGAACGTTGGGGTACGTGACATCGGACGGTCCGAGAAGACAGATACCCTAAGAGGTCCGTTCTTATGACCTTACCCAACGGTAAAGGAAGAGGTCCCCTAGAAGGGCTGGGTCCTTGACTTGGGTCCAGAACGTGTCGTCCGTCTAAGAAATGGTTGACTCGATACTCCCTTCGGGGTTACGTCGTATACTTCTATTTCAATCAAGAAGTTTCTTTAAATGATTTAGAGTCACTCCTGTCACTATCAATCAAATACCGCAAACTCGGTGTCGGGTCGAGTCACACTACCTTCGTGATGAGTCTTCCCCTTCCAGGTTCTTCTACCCCAAGGGAGGACGAATCGAGGGTCAGTTCCGTATGTCATAGGTGGATCCTCCCCTTCCAGTGGTTCTAAAGAGTAGGGGGTGCTCGAGACATAGTGTCTTCTGGGTAAGGTCCGTTCTCGTCGACTCTCCCGTTTGGACCCCGAGAGAAGGAGACAGGTTGGGGATGAGTGTCTCACCTTTTGTTTATTGAGGTCCCGGGTCCGGAAGTGAAGTTGAGAGAAGATCCCGTCTCTACGGTCGGACTCTCTACATCGCCCCTTCTAGTCGTTGTGACGAGGGTAGGGTCGTGGGAGTCCCTTCCTACAACGAGACTCTCTCCACCCGGTAACAGGAACAGAGACCGAGGATGCACCCTGTCTCTAGAGTCGCTGTCTTTCATTATCCGGTAGTTTGTCTCTCGAGAACAGTTAATTTTTTTTCACGTATTACACTCTCAACAGTCGGTTCAAAATACACCCCGTTTTAATCCTGACATCGGATCCCGTATCGTAAAGTCTGTCAAGACTCTTTCAAAAGGTTTCTCCATCGTTCTTACAGTGATATGTAAGAAACTACTAACTAACACTACTAAGAAACACTAAAACTACTTCCTCTATGTACGTCAGTTCGTGTATAAAAAACGTCTCCCAAAGACGATCAATACTCCTCGTCAATAGTCGTCCTTCCTAAAATCCCGAAAAGATCTATATCCCTCTAGAAGAGGTCCCCTAGTATTTTAGCCGAGGACTTTTATAGATAGACTTCTAGCTAAGACGGTCAAAAAGTGTCTCCGTGTCTCAAGGAGTAAAACCGAGAGGTGGGACTTGAGGAAAGTCGCCCACAACTTTTAGTCGTCGACGACCTTTAACCGTCGACGTTGTCGTGTAATAAATAGGAACATCTCAATTCACGGTTCACGGTTGAACATTAACTGTGAGACTTCAAGAGGAACTGAAATATCCAGTCGGATTCCCCCGATAACTTTTGTTTCCTTAAGACCACTAATTATTAATTCTCTTCTGCTCTCATTGTTTGATTTGACTTCTGATCGACATTTAAATGGTCTCTTTTTAGTTTCTCGTGGACCCCAACTTTGTTCAGAGTTTCTGACTGGAGTTCGTTTCCTTGGGTTTAAATTGACTCATTCTGACATCTTACCAAATGTGAGTCTCGCAACAACTTTTGTTGTCTCTTTAGTTGATTGTTTGTCCTCGCAGATTGTCGACCGACACTATGGACGTCTCTGTCAAACTGTCGGTAGTCCCGTTCTCTGTTTCTCTTGGGGCGATCTCGGTGAGGGAACGCTCCCACTGGCTCTTGAACTCCTTGTCGTAGTCTCCGACGTTGAGGTTTCCTTTATCTGAAGATATTTATGACGTTGGTTCAGTGATTTGTTTGTTCGTTCGTACAGGCTTTCTCCTTTACACCTTCCTTATAGTAATAGGTCTCAGCGATATTATAAAATAAAAGATTTTATAGGTCAAAAGTTGTTTGTTTTTCACTTTGAATTTGTTTGTCCTTTGGGTATGTGTCCCCCTTTGATGTTCGGAAAGTCTTCTGGGTTTATAATCTATGTGGACAGTATAGTTTTATTGATAATCTTTGTACAAAATTTTTGATTTCTGATACGATTTTCTTCCTTTTCCTTCCCGACTACTGTTATCGAGTTTTATCTCGTATAACTATTTTCCTTTCTCTAAACTTTTGTCTTAATTTACATCTTTAAGACCTCTACTTTTCATGTCATCTAGTGTACTTTTTTCGAGAGAGAAAGGAGATAAAACGTTTTCCCTTAATTTCATAGTAGAATAAATGGAAACTTGTAAGGACAGGTCATCGTTCTTAATCGTTAATAACAAGGTAATAAAGGTTTAAATGAAAAAATAAATAAGTTAATAGATGAGTTGGGTTTCACATGTCAGACGTCTCACTTAAGTTCGTTACATATACACAAAATTCCCAAATAAAACGTATACATATTATTAACTTTATCGTGGTAAAAAGATATTGATCTTTCTCGTTTTCAGTTTTTTTGGTCCTCTCATTCGTCCCCTATAACTTGTACCAATTGAAATCTTATCTCGTACATAAGTAAGATGTTTTGTACCAAAAGTCATGTAATTTACGTTACGAGATAAAGAACGTCAAGATCCACTTCAAAAAGTGAGGGGTAGAGCATGACTTTTGGACTTTAATTCTATCTCACCAAATGTTTGAGTAGATTAGTCACAATTACAATTTTAGTCTTGTAAAACGATATGTGTAATGAAAAGGTCACAAAACAAAATCATTTCTTCTTACACGTAAATCTGATACCTTTAGTTTAAATAGTTAAATAGTAATGGAAACTATAAGTCGATAGATCCAATTTATCATAAAGATTCATTTGTAATTAGAACAATCACAAAGGTTTATAGGTGTTAGAAATTTAATTCATATTCGTACGTCAAACTATGTTATTACACAGAATAAAAATAATATAGTACATACATCAGAAACAGTCTCTTCGGATTTTAATTTTCGTTTATTTTAGTAATTTTAAAGTTTATATATAAACTGTAAGGTCTTAAATTGTCCATCATTTAAGATGAGGACACTTCTTGTCTACACCGTAGTTTTTTATACCTCATCAGTCACACGAAAAATTTTACTTTCTTTTGTCTTATTTCTCTAAGAATGGAGAACCATAGACGTTCTAAGATACATATTTCATCTCTGTTACCTTGAAATAGAATTAATGTAAATCGTAGGAAACAAGGAAGTGAAACGTTTGTCGAAAAGGTACACTAATAAGATCAGGGAATCCCTACTAACCGTAAAGATAAGTTTAGATCATTTATTATTACTGTATATGAATCTGTACACAGTCTGATGGACATTTAAATAAGTTCCAAAACTGGGTAAAATACAACCGAGAAAATAAGTATACATTTTTATAAAATAAAAAAATAAATTTTTAAAATAACTGTATGTCAACTAAATGTTGTAACACGGTTAGAGACGACATATCGTTTCACTGAGTCACTGTATAGTTGTAAGAAAATATAAGGTTTTCTCGAAGATTTATCTTACTTAAAAGATAAAACCATCAATTTGTGTACTGTGGTCGAAGTTTGGACCAGAGTTAAACACTGAGGTAGAGGGTAAGAAGGACAGAGTCAAAAGAGTAGACATTTTACCTCTATAATTTTCGAGAACAGATTATCGTAATAATACTTTTAACTACACCATTGTGAAACACAGGGTCTATTAATGACTACATAACGAACGATGGAATAGGAATTTTGTGTCCAAGTATATACTAAAAGTTGATATTTAATTAAATTTAATTATGGTCCTATTAAATTTACTATGAAGACTGTCTTGTCACACAGTTTTTTACTGACGTGTGTGCATGTCCTAAAGATGACTTTTACTCAGAAAACTAACCTTCTGTAGACAAAACAACTGTATTTACAGGAGATTCCTAAAATATAGTGTAGTACCTCCGTTCGGTACGAAGAATTTAGTTTCAGAGAATAAAAAAAACTTCTGAGAAGTTTTGTTTAAATATTTGAAACCTCAAGTAAGATTAATACAGTTCAAGTTTAGTACGTTTCAAACCTCAGTATCATAATTCTCTTATCAAAAAAATAAAAAAAAAAATCCAAGAAAAAAAATAAAAAATTAAAAAAAATTAAATTTTTAGAAATTAAGAATGTACGTTTTGATAAAAACTAACTAGATATGGTACCTGGNTTTGAAACCTCAAGTAAGATTGAAACAGTTCAAGTTTAGTACGTTTCAAACCTCAGTATCATAATTCTCTTATCAAAAAAATAAAATAAAAAAAATCCAAGAAAAAAAATAAAAAATTAAAAAAATTAAATTTTTAGAAATTAAGAATGTACGTTTTGATAAAAACTAACTAGATATGGTACCTGGGAACTTGTTGTCCCGAAACTTGAAGTACCCAGGTGAATCTACGTATAAAGAAGTTATCATTCATGGTATCATGGTGTGGTAGACGTAACCAACTTTGGAGTCTTAGTGCCCATGACTCCTTAAAACCTATGTCTTCAGACTGAAATTTCAGTATACGCCTCAAGACTGACACGTCACCCAGTTATGAGGATTGGGGTGGATCAAGTTCCAATTCCCATGATAGAGTTGATCTTGTGGACATTTCTATCACTTTGGACGGGGGACTCGATTCAGGGTTTCCTAGTGTTTTCGTTAGAGAGACATCGAAAATACACTTGAGTGAGTGTATTTTTTCCCTTCCCGTAGTAGAGTTGTGGTAAACTCTTCCCCCAACCCGTGTCTGACCTCAGTCAGTGCTTAGTATGATGAGGAGTTAAACTTACATACGGTAAATACATTACTCTGAAGGGACCACCGAGTCTACCATTTCTTTGGCGGACGTTACGTCCTCTGGGCCCAAGTTGGGGACCCAACCCTTCTAGGGGACCTCTTCCTTTCTAGGGGTGAGGTCATGAGAACGGACCTTTTAGGGTACCTGTCTTCTCGGACCATCGATATCAGGCACCCCAGTGTTTCTCAGCCTGTGCTGACGCGCTGAAGTAAAAGTGAAAGTGACTAGTTATTCGAGACACTTGACTCCCTCCCCTTACAAATGCATTAACGTACTAAATATACGACCCTTCCTAACTCCCGTTCTCCTCTACCCCGTTGTCTCCTACTCTACCAACCTACCGTAGTGACTGAATTACCTGTACTCAAACTTGTTTGAAGTCCTCTATCGTTCCCTCTTCCGTTACCGTTGGGTGAGATCAAGAACGGACCTTTTAGGGTATCCACCTCCTCGGACCACCCGACGGCAGGTACCCCGGAGATTCTCAGCCGTGCTGACTCGGTGAAGTGAAAGTGAAAAGTGAAAGTACGAAACCTCTTCCTTTACCGTTGGGTGAGGTCACAGGAACGGACCTCTTAGGGTCCCTGTCCCTTCGGACCACCCGACGGCAGATACCCCAGTGTGTCTTAGCCTGTGCTGACTTCGCTGCGTCGTCGTCGTCGTCGTCGTCGTCGTTGTCGTCGTCGTTGTCGTCCTCTATCACTTCCTGTCTCTTCGGAGTACACGACGTACGTCAATTACCCCAACGTTTATCAGTCTGTACTGAATCTCTGAGTTATTGTTGTTACTGAATATAATGATAAAATCTCAACTAGTAGGTACAACTGGTTCTTTACGTCTTCCGTCGTCTATTCTTTTTTCAAGTAAACACGAGAATCCTTAACGTTGAGTCCTCTGTGTCTTAACCCAATTTGCCTCTTGTAAGTTCCTTTCTCTCTCAGTCTTCAAATATTTCCGTTTTCAGTACTCCGACAATTTGACCAATCCGTTCTTAATATTGCCTTTCTTTCACAAACAGGAATTCCGTATCCCACTGTGTTCAATAAATCCCATTCCTAAGTCATTCATCGAACTCAAAGACCTTGTGACCCGTCCACGAGACACAATTCTGTCATTAATCAGTTTCAAGACTGGGGTAGACACGACTCTGGACGTCTTCATATAGAGGAGTCACCGGAGAACGGAGCTAAAATCTTTCGGAGAACAATTATGACTGATGTAAAACTAGAAGGAAAGTGTAGTGACAGGGCAGTTTACTGAAGGAGACAATTTACGTAAGACAACCATTACTAATGTTACCAGTGAGGGTATCAATAAATACGTTGTATAACAAAGATCGAAAATACCGAGTACATTTATAGTCAGTAGAGAGGATGTATCAGTAAGTAAGAATTTGATATGACAATGTCAAAATACTATGTGATAACACTGATATTATGACAACTTTTGAAATAGAGTCCCGAAACTTTTCTTTGTGTACATATTATAAGTGACAGTTGTCTTTACGAACTGGGAAATAACTACATAAGAATACACAGGATTCTCCAACGTGGTGTCTTTTAGTTGTCTTGACGGTATATAGTTCTGTATATAACTTGAGTCCCCTTCGAACCTGTGTCCACACAGAAATTCTCGGGACCAATAGGAGAAACCTACTTTCCCTCTTCTAGAAATCTAATTTGTTATAGTCTCTAAGAAGAGACAACTTACACAATAACTTGATCCAACTTTATTAAGAAAGTGTTTTGGTTCTCCATACTTACGAGTGGTCCCACGTTTAAGCTATTTCATTAGTCGAATTTTAGAAAGTGATCAGTCCATTATGTTCTGTTTATAGAAACGTCGAGTTAGAAACGTGACTATGAACTTCATCAGAGTAGCGATACCTTTTGGTATCTAGTAAGTAGGAAGTAAGGTACTTCACTGTTTTTTTACACTCCAATCTTTATTTGTCCACTTATCAAAAGATATTTCTGACAACTACTACAGTTACCTAATATTTCGTAAAATCTACAATAATAAGAGTCAAAACGAATTTTTAAGTAGTTGACGTAAGACTAATAAGAGACGTCTAATTCAAATCATAAGCAAGATCATAAAATTGTATCTTATTAAGTATCGTTATAATTTTACCTACTGAGACGACTTCAAACTTTCACTGCTCAGGTCGGGACCCTCTTCCCACGACTCTTCGTCCCCTTTAAGACTCCGAGATTGTGTAGGAGAAGGGGTACCCTTCTCAGACGAGGTTCTCACACTACCAGACACGAGTCCTGAAGTCGTGTCCGAGAAGAGTTCCCCTTCCCCCACAAGGTCTTGTCTCCTTCTTTGTCCCAAGATTAGGTCTCTAAAGGAAGTTATTACTCCATCTAAAGTAAGTTATTATTAACTGTCCTTCCTGTATTGATCCCTCTGGAGGTCGTGACCTATATGCCTACCAAAGAGACTCCTGATACTCCTGTTCTTATGGGTACATAACCTCGGGATCTGACTTTATAGAGTCGTTTCCCCTGACCAAGAGAGTGACTCCCCTCTGTTCCTTATCCACTACGGCACCTTTTCAGTTTCCGAGAAACACGTTCGGTTCTAGATAATACAGGTCGGTCTACCCGTAGGCAACCAAAAGTCACCCTCTCCTTCTCTCAAGTACGCCAACGGACACACCAAACGACTAACTCGTCCTTACCTGAAACACCTATTCAGAGACCAAAATCACCATTAAGTTAAGACCTCTTTAGAAGGAGTCAAATGAAAAGGTCTACATGTCGTTTCACTAAGTTAATATGCATGGATGTATGTATATATGTATATCTAAGAAGAAAATGTAATAGAAGGTAACATCCAATAATACTCTATAACTCGTATCAAGGGACACGATATGTCATCCGGGATAACCAATAGATAAAATATATGTCATCACGAATATACAATTAGGGTGTGAGGATTAAATAGGGAGGCACGAAAGGGGAAACCATTGGTATTCGAATAAAAGATATAGATACTGAGACAAAGACAAAACATTTATTCAAGTAAACAAATCTCAGGTGTATATTCAATACAGTATATTATAAACAAAGGGACAGACTGACAGAAGTGAATCATACTATTAGAGATTCGGGTAGGTACAACGACGTTTACCGTAATAAAGTAATCAAAAATACTAACTGATTATAAGGTAACACGCTTCTCAACTGAGTAACCTTTTCTGAGACTACGACCCTCCCTAACCCCTGTCCTCCTCTTCCCCTACTGTCTCCTACTCTACCGACCTACCGTAGTAGTTGGGCTGACTGCACTCAGATTCACTTGAGACCCTCAACCACTACCTGTTCCTCCGGACCGCACGACGCTAAGTACCCTAGCGTTTCTCAGCCTGTACTGACTCGTTGACTTGACTTGACTTATAAGGGAACATGTTTACATAATGTAGAAGAAATAGGTAAGGAGACAGTTACCTGTAAATACAATGAAGTTACAGAACCGATAACACTTATTACGGCGATACTCCTAACCTTAACTACAGTTAAAAACATAATACCAAAAGAGGTCCTCACCCCAACGTCCCAATCGAGATAAAAATCAAAAAGTCCTTGAAGACAGGAGAAGAGGTATCACAAGACACATGAATCAGTGAGTCAGTACAGGTGGAGAACGCCGAGGTATCTGACATCGGACGTGCCCACGAGACAGGTACCCTAAGAGGTCCCTTCTTATGACCTCACCTAGGGCGAGGAGTCATTTACGTGGTTAAATGTAGGGGTGGTTGTCACATCCTTCCTTAGAAAAGGATAAACAGGTGGTTTATTAGACTGTTATAGTTAGTGGTGGTCTTTTGTTCAAGGTAAACACATACTTCCTTTTGTGTCAAGAGTTTAATATACAGAGGGGACCGGTCATCACATGAAACTGTTAGTGTAGTGTTTGTACCTTGGGGTCGTAGATTACCCGGTCCTCCTGAATTAAGATAACACGACGTCTTGTGTTAGATATCTTTTCTCAAGTTACCATTCTTATTTTACTCCGAGTTTATGTCTTTGTCATTAGATGTTTATAAAAACTTAATTAAATTCGAAACTGAAATTCTTCAATACTAAGAATTTAAAACTTATAGTTCGTACTATATGAGTCAGTTCGCGTTTTTAAAATAACAGATTTCTGGAGTACACTTGTAGAAGAGGTGTCAAGTACAAACTAGAACGGACCTCTTAGGGTCCCTGTCCTCTCGGACCACCCGACGACAGATACCCCAGTGTGTCTCAACCTGTGTTGACTTTACTGAATCGTCGTCGTCGTCGTCGTCGTCGTCGTCGGACTAAATTAGTTAGAGGTGTCTTTGTAGCCCTATGTCATAGTTATTAATACATTCTAAAGTACATTACTAATAAAGAGTTTAAAATTATAAGAAAAGTTACAACCAACATATATAGAACTTTTCACGTTACATAATTGAAATATTTTCTATACATCGACGTTACCACCTTTGGCGTCAAAGGTAATCTCTAAATCCATTTTTACCAGTCCCTTTCTACTTGAGAGTCCGAAACTATTTATTTTACTGGACCCCAGTGAAAAACGTCTAGGATAAACTTTAGAAAGAAAACTAGACGAGTCTTAAGAACACAAAAAATTGTAGTACTAAAAATTCTCTGATACTTTAAAAGGAAATTTTGTACACGGTTTACAAAGTTTTGTTTTGACTTGACAGTAGTTTCCTTTAACACTATTTCCTCCTTCGACTCCTTAACCAAGTGTATTCTCTATGACAGTGTAAAGTTTTCCAAGACATCTTTTTACTATTAACTGTAAAGTTTCGACTCTGTGTTAACGTACTAGTAGTCGTTAGGTTCTAGATACAGATCCACAGTCTCCTTCCTTTTTCAGGTCACTTTTAAACTCAAGGGGACAAGGACACCTTTCAGGTACACCTAGAGTACCTGTCACTAACCTAACGTACCTTGTTGGGGAGTGACGATACTTTGACAGTTTTACGGACTATCCTTACCTCGTTTACGACTGAAAAGTCTCAACACCTTCTTAGAAGTAAACTCGTTTCTTTTATGTCGTATGTTCTTTAATCGACGCAACTCAGTCAAAAGACTTTTAACGGGGAAACACAGGTTGACTGTTACTTGTCCCATACCCATTTATTAGTTAGTGAGTTAAATACTTTGTTTATGTTATGACTTCGTAATATAGTTCACCAGATCCTTTATATTTGTTCGTATTTGGATTGAGGGAGGTTCTTCTAATATTTGAATAAAATTAAGTATTTATGTACCGAAGATTCATTCACATTGAGTAAATAACTTCCCGTACTTGAGGTATCTTTGTATTTGTTCTTTCCCGAAATAGAAAGAGGGTGATACTGGAAGTTTGTATGGTAGTCTAGTGGCAAATAGTGTACGTCTCTTTGACTTTTAAAATAAAATTCCATAATTTTTCAGATCAGATGAATTTGGGGATTTCGAGTATACAGAAACGGGACGGTTTATTTCTACCACATCGAAGAAGTTAGTCTCTTCCGTTACCGTTGGGTGAGTCATAAGAACGGACCTCTTAGGGTCCTTCTCTCCTCGGGTCTCCCAATTGTAGGTACCCCAGTGTGTCTCAGCCTGTACTGACTTCGTTGAATCGTCATCGTCGAAGAAGTTACCGACTGTAATATCTGATGAAAATCATTTTTGAGAAAAACGTAAATACGGACATTAAGGATTCTTGTATACACCGAAGAGGACAGAAAGGACGGGTTAAGATCGTTGTCGTATTCGGTCTATGAACTTCTAAACATCCAATCGTTTGTAGGTCGGTTATATCTTCTGTGAACAGAGAGGTTAGAAAACCTACGGAGAAGTTGAACCTAACTAACCACTCTTTCGTCTGAGTAGAGAGATTAGGGTATTTAAAGTAATTTTTTAGAAGTACTATTTAGAGATCGATAAAGGATGTTTCCGATCAATACCCTCACTCTCTTTGACCAGTTTCTGGTGCATTCGATGGAGAATCATGTAGAGGTACCTACATAAATCCTTAAGACGAATCTTGAATCCTTAGACAGTAGGTGACAGGGTCGAAAATCCCAATCCATGATAAACCCCCATTATGTCTAACACAACAAAGTATAGGATAAGATCATTCATATTCACTTATTTCCTAGATTGAAGGAATTAAATGTAGTACCCCCGTCTAAACGGAGTTTCTAAGTACTTCGTATTTCAAGTCCTGTAGAATAAACGAAGGTTCCTGGACACGGAGTAAAACATAGAATTAAAACATAAGAAGGGGAATTTCAACGGAGAAAATTTATACATTCGAAATCCCGTATGTCTTTAACCTAAATGAGGACTCTCATGTACTAATCAACTTCTGGTAATTCAAGAGACTGAACTCTCCACCGGTACAGTGATGACCCTGAAAGTCCCTTTTGAGACATTTCCTCCTGAAATTTCTAAAGAGTAAATTCCTAAAAAATTCCCTCTGCACTAACACCTTATTTATATCTAGGAAATATCTGGATATTAAAATGTCCTGAGATTCTTTATCGTCTCATAGAGTTCCTTTTTGAAAACGACATGATAGTGGTTATACGATAAAGGTACTCTAATTACAAAACGCAGATCTTATTCCGTATTATCAGATAAAGGTAAACAACATTCATTACGTCGTCATATACACGAAAGAAAGTGAAGGTCAGTAAGTCCGTAGAATAAACTAGGAATTAGGATTTACAATAAAATCCTTACGGTATGTATCTTCGGTTCTCTAGGAGAAAAGTTTGATTTAAATGGGGTTTAAAGTGTATATAATTTATGGAAACATTGAAAAGGTGTACATAAAAACCACTGTAGAGTTGAATCCTAGAGTACTGTTACATGGTGGAAGAAGTAATTGTCTGATAAAAGGGAAGATTAAGACAGGCAACAAGTTAAAAATCAGGGGACAAGATCAGAATAGAAAGACATAGGGAAATCCTTGTATGTTTCTTGAAGTTTTCGGAAAAAATAGAAACAAAATGAAACGTAAAAAGAGGAACTTGTAATGATAAACAAAATGATTACGAAAAGTCCATTGAAAAGTTACACGAAACTTCACGAAGGGAAAGTACATCTTGTGAAGAAGGATAATTTTTTTTACGGTGAGTAAACAAGTCAAGACACAAATACTTGATGACAACGAAACATCATTTTCGACTCGATAAACCACATGAAACGTAAGTGTTCCTTATATTCTACGCAATCCTAGTGTCTTACCGACTAGCCCGTCGTGGTCCGAGAGTATCTTTGGGTGACTCTTGTTCTCCTGGACGAAGAGTTTACGTGTCTGAAGTTTATTCACAAAGAAACAGAAGGTTGTATTGCGAAAAGTTTAGGTAGTTCCCCTATGGTGAAGGAAGCTGAAAAGGAGATGGTAATGAGAGTTTTACAGAAGACTGGAAAATACAGGATCTTTGTACTTCTCGACACTAAAACCTCAGACCTCCGTCGGTGTTGAAATTATTTACACCTAACAATAAATCAACGATTTAGAACAGAGTGACAAAACACTAGGGTACCTGACATCGGTCGGTCCGAGGAGACAGGTACCCAAAGGTCCGCTTGTATCGTCTCTCTCAATGTAAAGGAAGAGGTCCCGTAGAAGGGTTAGGTCCCTGACTTGGACGTCTGAGAACGGTACAGAGGACGTCACTGTCCGTCTAAGAAAGGATGACTCGGTGGTCCCTTTGGGTTCTTTACACCTATCCACTTTTTTTTTTATTCTTTTCTGATATTAGTAGTAATTTTGTCTTATAGTAAGATTGACGTTTAAACCTCTTAGTTCTTTTGAGTATCTTTCTCAAGATATTACCTTTCCATCAGATAGTAAGAAATTACAAGTAATTTTATTACTTTGTAAAGAACGTCAAAAAGATTGTTTAAAACGGAATTTTATTACACACAATGGAGTATAAAATTATCTTATAGGTATATCCATTTATATATACACACATACACGACTATTGTTATTTTATACCATCGATAGGTAATCTACTTATAACATAACAAGGGGAGGGGGGAGTCTAATTCATTGTCTTTGTTTTGATTGACTTTTAGGAAAATAGATTGAAGTTCCTTGTCTTTAGGATAAGTTGAATAAGTCGATCTTTAGTTAAGTTAGTGATGAGGAAATACTTCTAGACTACTGTATTTTATCTAAAAGAAGTAAGATTTTATGTAATTGAAAAAGATCTGAGATAAAATAGATAAAGTAGAAATATAAACCTATTTTACATATTTCTGATATAAGTCGTAGGTTCCCGACTACGATTTGGGTATGGTTTGTTTTTAATATTTTCACTATAACGAAAGATTTTCGTATATTCGTTATCGTGTGTGGAATCACTTGATTAATAACTTAGATTACATCGTAAAATTAAAGCACAGACGAGGGTGAGGTATATCAGTGTCATGTTAAACTTTAAGAGTCTCAAGAAAAAGTATATAATGTAATTATTGATTCTGACCATAGTAATCTCTCGTATTATTTTACAAAGATTAGTATCTAAACACTAACAAGAGTCATACAGTAAGGGGGTCAAATTACGGAATTTTATCGTTAATGTAATGAGATTTAGATTAAATAATTCTACTGTTATTACCTTAATCTCCTACTTACGTGTCTATTTTTAGAGAAGAGGTTTACTTCTTATTAATAAGGACGACCTTTTAATAGTCTTTGTTAAAACCCGAAGAGATTATAGTATGATCCATTAAACGATATAAATTACCCTAACGTTTATAAATGATGAATCATTGAGGACATTTTAAGTTATATCAGATGTTCATTCTAATCACTCCCTTATACTTACAATATAAATTTATAGTGTGATCTCAAATGAAATCTCATCTTTACGTGAATCTTTATTATATCAGATTAGAGTAAATACTCATTTGGCTCAAGGTTTCTTCGATTTTTTCCATTCATTTTCTACTGTAATTATCCCTTAACGGACCACAAGTCACCAATCCTGAGGTACGATAGTGACTGTTCGTGGTCCTAAGATATGGACCAACCTCTTGAGTCAAAGTGTTCGACTCACTGGACCGGTCTTTGATTATCTCATATAATTATCAGACATCGTGACCATTCTAATCTCAGATCAAGTGGATTAAAGTACGAGTCTCCTGACTCGAAGTGGTTCCTGAATAATGAGTCCGTTTTAACCCTCGTCTCGAGCTAGCCAATTGTTTACTTCGGAACCAGCATTTTTCTTGAGTTGAGGGAGACTTAAAAGGACAAAGATCTCGTTCGAAAAATAGGTTTTTTCTTTTTTTTTTCTCATCTCGAGTAACGAATAGTTTTGTAAGTTCGATGGTATAGAACGAATTTGGGAAAGACTTCTGACAATTTAAAAACATTTAACAGTTTAACGATAACTGAAATGGAAAAGGGGTTTAACTTTCGTTAGATTTGTACATCAACCCTCTGAACTCCAAATAGTTAAATCACGTCAACGATTTTAACGGACCTAAATCTATGGGTCACCGAATCGGTGAAAGTAAGGACACATGTATGGTGGTCTTTACGTGTGTGTACACATATTTTTACTTACACGTCATTGTAAGTACCTTTGAAATAAGTATTGTCAGTAATTCTACTTCGTTAGGTTCTTTCGACACCATGTATATGTGTTACCTCATAATGAGTCGGTAATTTTTCTTATGTAAACTTAGTCAAGATTACTCCACCTACTTTGACCTCGGATAATGTGTCTCACTTCATTTAGTCTTTCTTTTTGTGGTTATGTCATATAAATGTATAAATATACCTTAAATCTTTCTACATTACTATTGGGATATACACTCTGTCGTTTTCTTTGCGTCTACATATCTTGTCAGAAAACCTGAGACACCCTCTCCCTCTCACCCTATTAAACCCTCTTACCGTGACTTTGCACATATTATAGTATATATTTTGCTTAGCGGTCAGGCCCAAGCTACGTACTATGACCTACGAACCCCGACCACGTGACTCTACTGGGTCTCCCTACCATACCCCTCCCTCCTACCGCTCCCCAAGTCCTACCCCTTGTGTACATATGGACACCACCTAAGCACAACTATATACCGTTTTGGTTATGTTATAACATTTCATTAATTGGAGGTTAATTTTATTTATTTAAATATAATTTTTTCTGCTTCGTTAGGTTTACAGGTCATGAAAAAAAGAAAGTTTAACGCCGTGTCAACGAAATGTTACAACACAACCAAAGATGAGATGTCACTTCACTTAGCCGATGTACATATTTATACACCTTTTTATTTAAGACCGAATAGGTACTTTATCTTATCATGTATTGTTACTATTTACTTGTTTGAAGTCAATACAGGTTGTTGTAATCACAAAGAGTGTTTGGGTCTCCAATCACTTTCTTCGTCGTTGTCGTTTCCTATTTACGACGTAAAAGATAAATGTATTTCTCTTTTTTTACTAGTTTTGCTTACATAAAACAATCTTAAGTGTTAATATCGATGGAAACTCCTTCTCTCTCTACTTTACGAAACATCCCCCAACGACCGTTATAACATGAAGAACTGATCCCGTTACACTGTTAAAAAGTTCAACAATTTGAACTCTAATCACTTGAAAATATATACGTACGGTATAGTTATCTTCGTAGAAATTTTACGATAACTCCTTATATATCACTACTATCCATTATTTGTACTGAAAAATATAAATGATTTTGTTAAAATTAGTAATTCTCTATCTAGAATTATTATACGATTTTCTAACTGTACATAATACTTGTCACATTTTCCGTTTTACTATCCTATGGTTTTCTCCTTGAGGGGTCCCGCTATCCACGGGTTATTCGATAACCTCTAGTAACCTCTTTATTGAGGTCTTTTCCTACTTCCCTACCTCAGTTTCGTTTTTGTTATGGTTCAACACCTACACTGACTACTATATTCGTTCCAAGTTACGACATTTCTCGTTATAACGTATCCTTGGACCTTACAATCCAGGCCCTTAGTTCCGTTTAACCTCCACCAGTTTGTCCTCTACCGTTCTCACTTGCAGCTGTAAGATCCTTAGTCGCTTGATTTTACCTGACCTTATCCACTTAAATTGAGTCTACTGGTAATATAGATGATGACGTCCGTCCTTAGGGAATCTTCTTTACCTCATCGGTAGTACCAGTTGTTTTCTCAAGTTTTACGTCATGAACCTACGTCAGAGTTTTTGCTGTCTTACTAGAGACAACCAAAGGTTCCGTTTGCTAAACTATAGTGTCATTAGGTTCTGATATAGGGTTGGTCATTGCGACTTCTTCGACTTCAACTTGCCAAGATGCTTCTGGATGTTCTGGAACATCTTGATTGTGGGGTTTTTCTACAGGAAAAGTAATATCCCCTGACCTTACGTTCTCATCTTCAGTTCTTTGTGGACCTCCTTGTCCGTTTAAACCGGAACCTTATGTCTTACTTCGTCCCGTTTCTGATTATCTCAAAACGGTTCTTTTACGTGACCAGTATCGTTTGTGGGTGAAGGTTGTTGTGTTCTCTTCTGAGATGTGTACCTGTAGTGGTCTACCAGTTGTGGCTTTAGTCTAACTAATATAAGAAACGTCGGTTTCTACCTCTTCGAGATGTGTCAGTCGCTTTTGTTCTGGTCCTCGACTGACACCGAGTCTAGTACTCGAGGTATAACGGTTTAAGTCTGAGTTTAACTTCTTTCATCCCTTTTGGCGATCTGGTAAGTCCATACTGGATTTAGTTTAGGGAATACTAATATGTCACCCTCACTCTTTATCTAAATTCCCGGATCTAGACTATCTATCTCACGGACTACTTGATACCTGACTCCAAACACTGTAACATGTCCTCTGTCCCTAGTTCTGGTAGGGGTACCTTTTCTTTACCTTTTTTCCCTTTACCGACAGACCCCTCCGGAATGTTTATCGACACTTTTCTTCTCTTCACTTTTCGTTTCCTCTTTTCCTTTCTATATTCGTAGACTTACGTCTCAAGGTCTCTTATAATTCCTCTCTATTCTTTCGGAAGGAGTCCCTAGTCACGTTTCTTTATCTCCTGTTGTTGTCTTACCCTTTCTGATCTCTAGAGAAGTTCTTTTAATCTCTATGGTTCCCTTGTAAAGTACATTTCTACCCGAGCTATTTCCTGTCTTTACCATCCCTGGATCGTCTTCGTCTTCTATAATTCTTCTCCACCGTTCTTATGTGTCTTCTTGACATGTTTTTTCTAGAAGTACTGGGTCTATTAGTAATACCACACTAGTGAGTGGATCTCTGTCTGTAGGACCTTACACTTCAGTTTACCCGGAATCTTTCGTAGTGATACTAGTTTCGATCACCTCCACTACCTTAAGGTTACCTCGATAAAGTTAAGGACTTTCTACTACGACACTTTCACGACGTGAGTTATACGGTCGTTTAAACCTTTTGAGTCGTCACCGGTGTCTTGACCTTTTCCAGTCAAAAGTAAGGTTAAGGTTTCTTTCCGTTACGGTTTCTTACGAGTTTGATGGTGTGCTAACGTGAGTAGAGTGTGCGATTTTTCATTACGAGTTTTAAGAGGTTAGGTCCAAAGTCGTTATGCACTTGACACTTGAAGGACTACAAGTTCCACCAAAATCTTTTCAGTCTCCTTGGTCTCTAGCTTAACGTTTGTAGACGAGCTAGTACCTTTTTCGTTCTCTCAACTCCTTTTTGTAGATAAAGACGAAATAACTGATACGGTTTCGGAAACTGAGACACCTAGTGTTATTTGACGCCTTTTAAGAAGTTTGCAACCTTTATGGTCTGGTGGATTGGACGGAGAACTCTTTGCACATACGTCCAGGTCTTCGTTGTCAATCTTGACCTGTACCTTGTTGTCTGACCAAGGTTTATCCTTTTCTTCATGTAGTTCCGACATATAACAGTGGGACGAATAACTTGAATATACGTCTCATGTAGTACTCTTTGCGACCTGACCTTGTTCGGGTTCGACCTTCGTTCTAACGGTCCTTTTTATAGTTAGTGGAGTCTATACGTCTCTGTGGTGGGAATACCGTCTTTCACTTCTCCTTGATTTTTCGGAGAACTACTTTCACTTTCTCCTCTTACTTTTTCAACCGAATTTCGAGTCGTAAGTCTTTTGGTTCTAGTACCGTAGACCAGGGTAGTGAAGTACACTTTATCTACCCCTTTGTCACCTTTGTCACAGTATTAAAATAAAACCTCCCGAGGTTTTAGTGACGTCTACCACTAACATCGGTACTTTAAATTTTCTGTAAATGAGAAACCTTCCTTTCAATTCTGATTGGATCTATCGTATAACTTTTCGTCTCTGTAATGAAATGGTTGTTTACAGGTAGATCAGTTCCGATACCAAAAAGGTCACCTGTACATACATACACTCTCAACCTGACATTTATTTCGACTCACGACTTCTTAACTACGAAAACTTGACGGCACAACCTTTTCTGAGAACTGTCAGGGAACCTAACGTTCCTCTAGGTTGGTCAGATAAGATTTCATCTAGTAAGGACTCATATGTAACCTTCCTTACTACTATTTCGACCTTGAGGTTATGAAAGAGGTGGACTACCCTTCTCGAGTGAGTAACCTTTTCTGACACTACGGCCCTTCCTAACCCCCATCCTCCTCTTCCCCTGTTATCTCCTACTCTACCGACCTACCGTAATGGCTGAGCTACCTATACTTAAACTCACTTGAGACCCTCAACCACTACCTGTCCCTCCGGACCACACGACGTCAAGTACCTCAGTGTTTCTCAGCCTGTACTGACTCATTGACTTGACTTGACTTGTTTACATAAGTAGTATTAATGGAACCCTATTGTCGTAGTACCTATTCAAATTAAAAGTAGAAAAATGGATACATGGACCTGACATTCCAGGTTCCTATGCAATATTGCTCTTTACAGCATCGGACCTTGTTTCTATCACCAGTTACATCCACAGCTGGGTATTGTTTTTGGTTTGTCTCCATCCCTTCATTCTTTCTGGAGTTATTTCTCCAATGATCTCTAGTAGCATATTGGGCACCTACTGACCTGGGGAGTTCCTCTTTTGGTATCGTATCATTTTGCCTTTTCCTACTGTTCATGGGGTCCTCAAGGCAAGAATACTGAAGTGGTTTGCCAGTCTCTTCTCCACTGGACCACATTCTGTCAGACCTCTTCACCGTGACCTGCCCGTCTTGGGTTGCCCCACGGGCATGGCTTGGTTTCATTGAGTTAGAACATTTAGTATAACCAAATGTTATAATATACTCAAAGTTCACATGTTGTATCACTTAGTTATAAAAATATTGAATATGAGGTGAATTTCAATAGTATTTTATACCAGTATAAGGAATACGACATGTTATACAGTAATATCGAATCAATAAAATATGTATCAGCAAACATGGAGTAGTAGAGTATAGGGATATAACGGGGTGGAGGGAAGGGAGAAGGGTGTCTGTTGACGATCAAACAAGAGATGTAGAAACTCAGACAAGACAATATAAAAAAGTGAACGTTATAAAAAATCTGAGGTATATATTAACTATTATGTCATAAAGAGAAAGAGACTGAATAAAGTGATTCGTATTATACGAGGTCCAGGTAGGTACCACAACGTTTACCGTTTAAAAATACTGACTTATTATAGGTGACATGTATATACGGCATAGAAGAGCTAATTAAGTAGACAACTTCGTGTGAAGCCAACGAAGGATAGAACAGATATCATTTATTACGACGTCACTTGTGACCCCACGTACATAGAAAAACTTAATCAGAAAAACAAAAACAGACTATGTATGGGTCTTCACATTAACCACTTAGTATGCCATTAAGATAAAAGCCAAAAAAATACCTCAGAGGTATGACAAAAGGTATCACTGACGTGGTTATATATAAAGGTGTTTCTCACATGATTCCAAGAAAAAAGAGGTGTAGGAACGATTGTAAACATTGAACAGGAATAAAACCATTATCGGTAAGACTGTCCACACCCCATTATAGAGTGACACTAAAACCGAACGAAAAGGGACTACTAATCGTTGCAACCCGTAGAAAAGTACACGGAGAACCGATAGACATATAGAAGAAACTTTTTTATAGATAAGTCAAGAGGAAAGATAAAAATAAAGTCACCACACAAAACAACTATAACTCAACATACTCGACAAATATATAAAACCTATAATTGGGGAATAACTAGTATATTAAACGTTTATACAAGAGGGTAAGTCACCTAACAGAAAGTAAAACAAGTACCGACAGAAATGACACGTTTTCGAGAACTCGAATTAATCCACGGTAAACAAATAAAAACAAGAAAAGTGAAAACGGAATTCTCTGTTTGAGTTTTTTTTTTAATAACGAAGTTAAATACATTTTCTTACAAAACGGACACAAAATTAGGTGAAAATCAAATAAAAACATATACCGTAATCTCTTACAAGATTACAGTAAGAAAATATACAGGGCCAAAGGGTCCTGGTGAATAACTTCTCTGATAGAAAAGAAATAGAATGTAAGAACGGAGGAAACAACATCTAATTAACTGGTATTCACAAACCCAAATAAGGAGTCAAAAGATAAGACAAGGTAACTAGATGACAGTCAAAAACACGGTTATGACCGTGTTATGACACGGTATGACATCGACTGAAAAACTAATGACATCGAAATATCATAACAGACTTTAGTTCTTCGTACTATGGAGGTCGAAACAACAAAAGAGTTGTAACGAAACTGATAAACCCCAAAAGACGTGAAAGTTTATTTAAAGTCCTAACAAACAAGATCAAACCACTTTTTATAGTACTTATAAAACTGTATTAAAGTAATTTAGACATCTAAGGAAATCCATCGTATCTGTAAGATTGTAATTAAGATTAGGTACTTATTTCTTATAGAAAAGTTAAGAACCATAGTAGAAGTTAAAGGAAATGGTTATAAAAGATCTAAAATCTCATATGCAGAAAATGGAGGAACCAATTTAAATAAGGATCCATAAAATAATACAAACTACACTAAAGTTTGTTCTAACAAAAGAACTAGAAGGACTATTAAATAATAATCACATATTTTTCCGTTGTCTAAAGACATATAATTAGAACATGGGACTTTGAAATGACTTAAGTAAACCCCAGGGAACTAAAATTTCCCGTCATGTCAGTTTATAGATTAGATTTACAGTATTTCTTGTGTAAGTGGAAAAAAAGGGGTGAATACGTTACAAAGGAGACCAGAAAGTAAAATTATTAATGATAATTTCGATACAAAAAAGTTTCTTTATATCTTTATCCACCCCTATTAAAACAAGGTATCGTTTGTCATCTTGAACATTTCATGCTAGTAGGATTTAATTTGGAGTTCTTTAGAGAAAGACTTTTGAGAGTACTATCCTTCTGACCCTCTTCTTCCTTTATTTTAAAATACTCTTTTCTTTAAACCTTCGGTTCATATGTTCGTGTAAAACTTATAAAATCATATGACTTTATTTCGTTGCTTTTATAGTTTTGTTCTATTATAGGTGTGATCGAATACATACAAATTAATTATTCGTATATAATTCTTATCTGGGGTGAGATCATGAGAACGGATCTTTTAGGGTGCCTGCCTCCTCGGACCACCCGACGTCAGGTACCCCAGTGATTCTCAACCCGTGCTGACTCGCTGAAGTGAAAGTGAAAAGTGAAAGTACCTAACCTCTTCCTTTACCGTTGGGTGAGGTCACAAGAACGGACCTCTTAGAGTCCCTGCCCCCTCGCACCACCCGACGGCAGATACCCCAACGTGTCTCAACCTGTACTGACTTCGCTGTGTCTTCTTCTTCTTCTATATAAGTAAAAGTGATCTAAAGATCTTTTAGAGAGGAAAACTTGGAAATTATTTATGAGTATTTAATACCTATCATACTTATAATTTCACGTACATAGGGTACGGAGAGGTAAATTTAAAATTAAAGAAATACTAAAATCATCTCAACAACTGACAGTAGAGAAACCAGAGTCAGTTAATGGTTCATAAAAGATACATGAATGATTAAGAAAAGGTAGAAGTATCAATATGGAAACGAGTTGACCTGTTTACGTTATTTGAGGGTTGACCAACTAAATTCCAAAAGGTCATTCTTGAAAGTCACCAGAAACTTATATAGAGGTGACATCGTATATCGTATCAACGTATTTCTACCTCTTCTTTAGAATATTTATTGTTAAATATCATGGATTAATTTTGAATTGAAAACCAACATATTTTATTGTTATTTGTATATTATGAGGTTCTTCTATGTAAAGGGTGACAGGACGTTTCTTATTGTAAGATTTCAGTTCTCATCTACGTCCCTAAATAATCTGGTGAAAAGAGGACTATTTTTCTTGTCATTGTTATTTTGTGTCCGTCATTCATGCGTACGAGTCAGGTCAGACTGAGAAACGCTGGGGGTACCTGACATCGGGTGGTCTAAGGAGACAGGTATCCTAAGAGGTCCGTTCTTATGACTCCACCGAACGGTATGGGACGAGGTCCCCTAGAAGGGATGGGTCCCTAACTTGATCGTAGAGATTACAGAGGACGCAACCGTTCCCCAAGAGATGGTGAACACGGTGCATCCTTCGGGTTGATATAGAAATCGATTGAAATAAACGATTTTGTGTACTAGATACCTATACACTATACATTATTTCCATAGGATGTCCCTCTGTATTCAAGTAAAATACACGGTTGAACCAATCTAATACCATGGTCTAACAAACTGGTTTATGAATATATAACGAAACTTCCATAATACACCTACACCAATTATAAATATTGGTCATCTGAAATTTATTTCCCCTAATAAGGGTCATTACACCGTCTGGAGTAGGTCAGTTAATTTCCAGAGTTCTCGTTTTTGTCCTCAAACGTCAAAAACCTTGACCTTTAGCAATTCTTTAAGACGGAGTTCTGACATTACATCTTTAGAACGGACTCAAAAGTCAAACGACCGAAGGGGATATTTAAAATCTGAACGCACTTGGTTATCGTACTTGGTTAATCGTTTAGAGAGTGAGACTGGCACACATGTAGGATAACAAAGACAAAGGGACCTTATGGGACTGATTATGTGATTTATTTTGGAGATTCTGTCTAAGGAGAGACTAAAAGAATCAGTAGACTTCTTCCGTCTTTGGATGTTGGGTGAAAATGAAAAGGGACATTTCCACATCTCGTCTCGGACGGAGTCAGGGAGTGAGACACCCAAGGAAAATTAAAAGGACCCCTCTGGACGGACTGGTGACTCTGTACCTCCGAGTGTAGAGTAACTGGTCCTGATCGAAGTGTCGGGGTGAGTCCTCTGAATGAAAAAATTAGAATCCCCTATTCACTATAGACTTAGGTGTAATGTCGTGAGAAGAGATGATCACCATATATTTACTAACTGTAAGTCTTTAAGTGAATTCTATTCATTTCATCTTTTAACTTGTAAACGGATCATCTAGGTGGACCCTAGACTCGTTAGTCTATTCTATGACCTTTACTATCTGTTATAATTATTACATATAGTTGTAAAGATAGAGAGTGATAACTGAAATCGAAAACTAATTCTCTTTATGAAGGACTCGGGAAAATTTCATTATTATATATAAACCGTTTATGGTCCGGAACGTGTCGGTTTCGGTTCACTTTATCTTCTCAGAATTAACAGATTGACCCCACAGACGTCATTGTCTTTGGTGGAAAGATTGAACCGACTTGTAAAGGTCAGTACTAAACATTCCTTGTTTTATATTTGTACGGGTTTAATTTAGTAAATTCCTCACTAACAAATAGTCAGACAATCATCCTTAATCTAGATTTTATTAAAACAAAGAATGTATAGACTTGAACTTCGTTATAAAGTACCACTTCTCATAGTCTAGACTTCGAGGTGAGGGACCTAAGTTTAGGACCGAAGGGTAATCGATATATAGAAACCGTGACGAATTCAAGAAGGACGGAGTCAGACAGGTAGGTATTTTACCGAACTATGTTAATTTTGAATGGAGTGTACAACTAACATACCTATGTCGTGTATTTTACCATGGACCTTATATCGTTCGTGAATTTCATTGACAACAATAATTTATGATGGACTATGAATGATCAATAAAAGGAGTTTGTTGACGACTTAGTCAAAAACATAAGTCGTCAGTCAATCGTTAACCTACCAGTTGTTAGGTCTGGATTCGAACTCAGGATCTAGATGTTTCTTTCAGTCCACTGGAACCGTTCGATGGTGGATATAAAAGGACCGGATCCTTCACCTGGATTGTGGTCGGTATGGATATAGTAATACTCTTAGTTCACACTAACATAAATGACTTACATTTATTATTTTAGGATACGTCAACACTTCCGGACGATAGATAAGTCAATTAGTCAATAGAAGTTTTATCAATTTTAATGAAGACGTTAAATACAAGGTGTTGATACACGGTTTCTTTACACAAAAATTCGTTTATAGGTTCCAATAAAAACACATAGTCAAGTCAAGTCAAGTCAGCGAGTCAACACGGGTTAAGAAACACTGGGGTACCTGACGTCGTACGGTCTGAAGGGACAGGTAGTGGTTGAGGACCTCAAATGAGTTTGAGTACAGGCAACTCAGTCACTACGGTAGGTTGGTAGAGTAGGAAACAACAGGGGAAGAGGAGAGCGGAAGTTAGAAAGGGTCGTAGTCCCAGAAAAGGTTACTCAGTCAAGAAGCGTAGTCCACCGGTTTCATAACCTCAAAGTCGAAGTCGTAGTGAGGAAGGTTACTTATAAGTCATGACTAAAGGAAATACTACCTGACCAACCGCATATATTCCCAGGTAAAGGGAATGAATACCTCTTTTCCTTTGGACAGTAGATTGTATCATCACTTTGTTCATAAATTCCTTTCGACCTAAAGAGACAACAAGGGAGAATAAGACGGTGAAGGAGAAAAAAGGGGTGACAACTACGGATACTCGAGATCCTTGTTTACACAGATTACAAGGAAGGGACGAAGTGCCGAACAGTCAAAGAGAGGAGACGTGAACGGACCCACAAAGAACGACAGGAAGCATGGGAGAAACCCGACTCAGATGTAGTCTAATTCTGTTCTCCATTAAATATGTCTCTTATTACTTGTAGCTAGAAGGGTAAATCGAGGGTCTACGGATGGTGTCACCTTATTGAATTGTAAACCACATTCTTTTAGATTGTCAGTGTGATTTTTGTTGTAGTTTGACACGAAAATACCTTGATAAAGAAGTCGGTAAACTTACGACAAGAGAAAGTGTCTGAAAATTTGATTTTAGTGTGGTACCAAAATGTCGAAACTTGAGGTATATAAAAAAGACTTTTCTCTTATTGTTATATTTGTAAAATTTCAATATCCCCGAAATATAATTTTTGAGTCAACCCTTTTGTTGATGTGTCGATATGACATTATGAAACCACATAAGGAGATGAAAGAAAGTGATAGTTTCACTATCTTCTTAAAATGATAGTTTACTATACTGTCAATTTTCTCTTATTAAACTTTATAGGTCTGTTGATGAACATCTAAAGGGATAACAAGGAAATGAATCAGATCGATTCCTAAGAATTCCTGTAAAAACGATTAGATGGTATAGGATCAACGGCTTTCGGAAAGTATCGGGACTATCTCAGTGGTCCCAAATTGTTAATTTGTATTCGTTAAGATAGTTTTTATTCGATGACTTGAACTAAAGTCTTATACACTTTACTAACCTGTTATAGATCTCCGAGATAAACTACCTTACATACAGAGAGATCAAGAGACCAATTTATCGGAAAGGAGAATGTGAAATGTTCGGGATAATACCAGGGTAAATAGTTCAAGTGAGTATTAAAGAAATCACAAACGACAAGAAAGAAAAGGGTAGAGAGGTAGACGTCTTTCATATCGAGAGAACTTCTGAATCTAGTCTCTACTTAAGAAGGTATTTCGGAAAGGACTAACAGATCATCTTTACTTGTAAAGAGAG
Organism: Capra ibex; assembly: GCA_006410555.1. Taxonomy (NCBI): domain Eukaryota; kingdom Metazoa; phylum Chordata; class Mammalia; order Artiodactyla; family Bovidae; genus Capra; species Capra ibex. The sequence continues at coordinate 4,871,910 of SJYO01026388.1, read as the reverse complement.
GAAATTAAAAGTTAAAGAATCGGATAAATCGTGTTTAACGACATATGTTGGTATTGATGATTTCGACTAATGTTTAATAGAATCCGGTTCTTGAAACGGGTAGAACAATAACAACAAGTCAGTGATTCAACACAGACTCAGACGCTGAGGTTCCTGATATCGGGTGGTCCGAAGGGACAGGAAGTGATAGAGGTCCGTAAACGAGTCTAAGTATAGGTAAATTAGTCACTACAATAGATTGGTAGAGTAGGAGACGACCGGAGGAGAAGAGGAACAGTAGGACGTGCAGGGGATCATGTTACGGAACGTCCATCAACCAACAATATTATTATTTACACACATCCTTATTAAATTGGTTTGTTTAAATAACTCGTTTTACCGTGGATCTACTTTCTTAACATAATTTTCCTCTACTATGAACCAAAGATCACTACTTTTGACTTATTTTCAAGGTAACTTCATTATGATTCTCTATTTTTATACATGTTTCTACTCTTTCTTTTGATTGTGAGTGACTCGTAGTACAACAAAAGGACACTGGAAGATATTGTTTAATGTTGTTTGAACCACCGAAATTATTTTATTTTTACATAACAAAGTGTTAAGACCCGGACCCTAAGGTTTTAGGAGAAGAGACCCGAATATAGTTCCATAACCGGCACGACACGAGGGAAGTCTCAGAGAAGTCCTCCTAATTAAAGAATGGAGAAGGTCAAAGACTATCAACGACTGTAAGGAACCTAATACCGGTGTAGGAAGGTTAGACAGAGGAACCAAAGTAATGAAATAGGAGAAAACAAAAACAAAAAAGGAGAAAGGAAGTGAAAAATTAAAAAAAAATTTTATTCCCGGGAACGTCAACTTAAAACATGTGTGTCTTTTTATTAGAAGGTTATAGTTCTAAGAGTTCGATGTTTCTAGGAAAAGGGTATTTACTATTGTAAATTGCAAAAACCCCTAATCTTAAGATATGGAAATCCCGGAAATAAGTCGGATGATGTTTATGTTTGGTCTGTATAAGGTTACACACTAAAATCAGTTAGAAGTGTCGACGAACACTTCTGCAATACCGACAAAGTTAAATGTCCCTTCTGGTAACTTTAGGTTCTCTGACCACTGAATGGGTTTCCATGTAAGTCATTCACCAACTAATAATCTAAATTTGGATTGACAAACGAAGGTCTAACCAAAACAAAAAGACAATATAAAATCGTCATTTGTGTGTCATCGAAGAATTATTTACAAACAACTGTATTTTATTTTGGAAGTAACTCTAATACTTCAAACGACAAAATAGTAAAACAGTGATAAAGAAAAAAATGAATATAAAAAACAGTGGTAAAGATTTTCGAGTAACTAAAATTTTTGTAGAAATATGTAGTCTACAGAGAAGTCTTTCACAAAGAATTTTTCTCGTGTCACAACAGAGGGTTACCTAATGATGACTATTAACCTCCATCAAAACAGTTACGTTAGGTTATAGTCCCGACACTTCTAAAGTACATCTAAAGGACTTACAAAGTAGAAAATTTTCCTTTTTTTTTTACTTTTAGACTCTCCCACTTTTATATGTGACTTCGGTAATAGGTGTTTTAGACTTTGTTAGGCAGGAGTTAAGGTAGTTTCTAACAACTCTTAGTCGATAAAATAGTGATACTTTATTACTCCAAAGACATTCATGATTCGTATTCCAATTTTAAATAAGGTTGTCGAAATATATAGAGGGACTAAGGGGGTTTCAGGATCTACCTACGGACACTGCAATATATTCTATCTACGGACCCGAGACTATGAATTGACATGTGAAAGATCACTCAAATTTTTTTCTTTGAGTGCACCATTTTACTAAGAACTTTTAAGTCCTTCGTGGTGATCCAGTAAAGGTGAGATGATCAAGTACGATGGATTTTTCTTCTATGACTAAAAGAACTGGGTGCTCCGTACATAATCAAAAGAGAACGACTATATTGGTTAATCGTGTTTATATAATTATCGTCGAACTTTGTTACGGGTAAATAATAGAGTCTCCAGATCCCTGTACCGAGTCGACCGAGAGACTAAAGTTTTCCGTTTTTAATAACCGTCTTGATGTAAGGAAAGAGCTCTGAAACCTCCCCTTAAATGAAGGTTCGAATAAGTCTTACGACCATCTTAAGTCAAGGAAGAACAACATCCTGACTTCAAGGACAAAAACACGATCGGTAACTGACCCCCAACGGGTACCGAAGATCTCCAATGGATTTAAAGAATCGAGTACTGGACGGGGGAAGGAGATGGAAGTTTCTGTCGTTACCACCCGACTCAGAAAGAATCCAACATTTACAGAGGGTAGAGGGAAAAACGGAGTACCGAGGAGAATACGGAATATAGTGTAGAAAACTGACTGTAAAGATGGAAGGAAAAAAAAAAAATTTCCCAGTATACTAATATAATCCAGGTGGTCCTATTCGAGGGATAGAACTCCCGCTAACTTAGTATTGGTGTCTTAGTGAAGTGTCTTCATTGATCTGATCACAGATTATCTAATTGGTCCCCTGTCCTTGTAACCCTCCTGTAAAAATCTTAATAAAGATTTTATCCACATGTCAGAGTTACTTTCTCATGAAAATCATAATGAAGATGTAAAGATCTAAAATATCTAATCTAATGAGTCTTTCCCGTATATTATGATCTTTATACCTTTATGATTATGGACAGATAAAGGGACTTATGTCGACTTCCTGTGTTATTAACTTCCAAGTCTGTGTACGTCAGTGTAAAAGTAGAGTGTATACTTATGACTATCACTCGTTTCCACTCTGAGTTAAAACTTCTTTACTGAAAGGGATGTGTACTATTAAGTCACAATGTAAATAGTATTATCTTTTACAATAATAGTGAGTTTTTATACTATGTTAAATGTGGTATCGTATAACACAGTTACACTTACGAGAGTATCTTATTCCCATCGGAAAGGACAGAGGTCCCCTAGAAGGGTTAGATCCCTAGTTTAGGTTCAGAGGGTGTAACGTCCGCCTAAGAAATGGTCAACTCGGTGGCCCCTTTGGATTTTATGACCTCACCTATCGGATAGGGAAGAGGTCGTCTAGAAGGGTTGAGTCCTTGACTTAGTCCCAGAGGACGTAATGTCCGTCTAAGAAGTGGATGACACGATGGTCCCTTCGGTATCTTATTCGTACTCACACTACACTCTTGTTTTACAAAGTTGTCGTCCACTTAAAAGAGTGGTACGTTAAAGGGGAAGTCAATCAACTTTTGACTCTAAGTCCATTACTCCTTCACGATCCCCTACTGACTCGGTGTTCTACCTCCCTCGGACCTAGGAACCTAGAAGTGTACCTCTTCCGGAGGACTGTCAGTCCTTACAAACATGACCTATCAACACACTCGATCTTTATCTGAAGACAACACAAATCCGGAAACATGTAAAAACTATGTAAGAAAAAAGGTCTTTGACCTTAGTGGGTGGGAATATATAGGACGTAAATCAGATGGGATCTTAAGTGTCGTATTTGATGTGACGTTTGAGAGGTCAGAAACTGAAAAATTTAGTGTATTTAGAAATAGTGAGAGTTTTAAAAGAGTTCCTATAGTAAATACAACATTTTTACCTCATATAAGACCTTGAATTACGATTCTTTAACTTTGTTTATGATGTTAAAAAACACGTAATAAAGGTGACCTCGTTTTATAAAATTGGAGTAAAAAAGGTTCAAAATTATTACTTTCTCAACATCGTGTTTGTCGTTTTAAATTTCATCATATTCTTTATTTACCTGTCTTTAAGACTTTATAATAAGAAAACATGTTCCAGTTGATTTATCAAGTCCTAAGGGAACCGTATTTTAATTTAAGTTCTACTTCCTTTTCGTTTGTCCAGAAAGAGTACCTCTCTCAGATGTAAGTCTTCAACTAATACTATACCTCAAATTTGTACGACTGTGAATGTTATGACAGGAAGATCTTTTCTTGTCTTGATAGACCCCAGGGTCATTTATTCCAGTGAATCACGATCACGGATACTAGTACCCAGGTACGACTAAAATTCTGAAAATGTTGGTCCATCAAGAAAGAAATTTTAAAGAGTAAACTTGTCTTCCGAAACTCATTCTATACCCTTCATTCTCCTCTATTAGACTTCGACTATGTACATACTGTCTCAATATTTTTCGTTTTTGTTCCACTTTTCTGTTTGTGAGTCTTACCCTCTTTTATTATCGTTTACCTTGTTGGCTACTTCGTAATTAAAGGTTTTATATGTCCGTCGAGTTACGGTCTTTTTTTTGTTTGTTGGGTCAGGTTTTCCTCTACCTTCTGGATTTGTCTGTAAAGAGGTCTTTTTCTGTATGTCTACTAATTATTTGTCCTTTTCTACGAGTTGTAACGAATAATAATCTCTTTACGTTTAGTTTTGACGTTACTCCATAGTGGAGTGTGACCAGTCTTATCAGTAGTAGTTATTTAGATGTTTATCATTTAAAACCTCTCCCACACCTGTTTTTCTTTAGGAGAACGTGACAACCACCCTTACATTTGACTATGTCGGTGATACCTCTTCTCATACCTGTAAGGAATTTTTTGATCCTTATCTTGATGGTATACAACATTGTTAGGGTGATGACCCGTATACGGGACTCCTTTGGTATTAAATTTTTCTACATGGGGTTACAAGTAACGTCGTGATAAATGTTATCGATCCTGTACCTTCGTTGGAATCTACAGGTGACTGTCTATTTACCTATTTCTTCAACACCATGTATATATGTTACCTGATAATGAGTCGGTATTTTTCCTTGTCACGTACCCCGACGTTTCTCAACCTGTGTTGACTCTTTCCTTTTCCTTTCTAATGATGTAATGGATTTCGTATTCCTAAAAGTCTTTCGGTTTATAAAGTGATTCTTTTGTCTCGTTTATATTAAACATTGGTATCACTGTTGAATCAAATTTGTACCAGAAAATATATATTATAAGTCTGAATACTAATAAATGTTTTAGTGTAATAACTAAAAAGATTCTTTCGTTACTTGTTAACACATTCGTTTCCGTTTAACGTAATACAAGTGTGCTGTGACTCAATGTAAATCAATGTCCCTCTGATTACTTCCACCTACTCTTGAGTCTAAGTTTAGTAATGAGTCTTACGAGTGATCCTTTTGTCTATCAGAATCTTAATGTAATAATTTAGTGAAGTAAAATTTATTTTAAATAAGTTCAGTAAATTGTTGTTAAATAACAACATGGTCTCTGTTATCACTATTAATGTCCACGTCCTCCGTAAAACCTCTTTATTCTGTAGGATTCAGACGAGAGTATGTCACGACACGACCCGAATCAAAGAGTCAGTAGAAATTGACAAACGTTGGAGGTACTTGACATGGGGTGGTCCGAGGAGACAGGTACCCTTAAGAGGTCCGTTCTTATTACCTTACGGGAAGAGGTCTCTTAGAAGGGTTGGGTCCAGAGGGTATAACTTCCGTCTAAGAAATGACAGACTCGGTGGTTCTTTCGGGTACTTGTGACCTCACCCATCGGATAGGGAAGAGATCCCTTAGAAGAGTTGGGTCCTTAACTTGGTCCCAGAGAACGTAACGTCCACCTAAGAAATGGTCGACTCGATGGTCCTTTCTGAACGAGAGTGTGACGAACGAAAGAGTATTTCTCTCTGTTCTTTCTTTCGTTTCTTCTGTTTCCTCCTTCCTTCTCAATTGTTCATTGACAGTTTACGACTACCTTAATTAACCACTTGTTATTATTGTCTTTTCTTCATATGTCTACTTTTGGTTACTTGTATAAGGGTTATCTAGAAGGACCTAAATTGGTTCCTTTATCTTGGTGATACTCATACTACGTTAGTTTTTAGTTTTTAACCCTTTGATTCCCAGATGTTTCTCCTCGACCTTCTAAAAATCGTCAGTAATATTTAGTAATCCGTCAAGAGGACTTCACGTCCGTGTCCTCCTGTACAGTTTCGAATTCCTATAGACCTTTGTTCCTGGTAGCTCAACGACCTCACCCGACGTCACAACCACATCTTCACTGAGGAGTCAATGACAGGAACACTCAAGTACCAGTTCGTACACCACCCGGACCTTTCGACACCAAGTCCTCCTAGTTGCCAGTCCTTCTTCTCTTCTTAAGTCTCATCTCTTCTCACCCCTATGTGACCCTCAGTAGTCGTGGAGACGTAGACAAAGAGACGAAGGTCGATACTACTAGAAGTCTCTCACTGTCGATAACGAAGTGATTAGGTCTAGACTACGCTTAAGAGAACACCTGTCGAGGTTCAACCCTGGTTTATCCCTTCTCCTAAGACTCTGTACGTCAGGGTCTAATCGGTTCTACTGTATTAAGTCTGAGAGGGTAATCCTGAAAACCTCATACGTTAAAGTCAAATTCGATGCACCACAGATCTCAAGGATAAATATTACACAGTAAAGTTTTATTCGAGTTTTCCTTTTTATTAATGAAAACCTTTACTATAATTTTAGTTTCAGTCGTTTATGTTTTGATATTTCAGTATTTTAGTGAAAGTTCAGAGGAAAACCACTAAAACATCCAACGACGAATAGTGGATGACGAAACGTGAAACGTTTATAGTAAAGTTCACCACCGTTAAACTGTCTCTTAAAAAAAGAGTGAAAAGACTTTTACCATTTACCTCATATCACCGAGAACGTTGTAAGTACCACTCCATTTGGGGGTTTTCTACGATTCTACGATCTGACTACCGACGAGACAAGTGATCAGAGACGTCACTCGTGTTAAAAGAGACTACATCCTTCAGTCTTGTCTATAGTTTCCTACTCTGGTTAACTAGAGGTTCTCATCATACATGAGCGTAAGGAATTAACGTACCTTATCTAGGTACATTAACTCTAGTAGAAACGACTCTTACAGGTCCTGACCGTTGGTGTGGGTTTTGAGACCTTTGGAAGTATCGTACTTTTATTAAGTAACGTGTGAAGTTTGACTTTCTGACCCGAAAACGTACTAAATTATTTACACTAAACACCTACAAAGTTATGTTTAAGTGAGATAAAATTGTTAAAAGACCTCGGAGTTATAACAAAGGTAAGAGATTAATAATTATTGGTCTCAGTTGAATAAACTAAAAATTGTTCTCAGTAGATAATATAAATCTATCGGTGACATTTATTTTGTTTCACTAAACTTAATCTCTCTATAAATTATAACTTCTTTTTCAGAATTTCGACTAAACATCAATTTCACTACAAAAATGTAAAAGTTTAGATTATACTAGTCTTAGAACATTCTATTATAAGTATGGTTACCTTATGAAATTTAACTGTTGACAATATTTTAACTTTACCTTTTTACATCAAAGACGAAACTTTCTTAATGATGGAATTCCAGTCCGATTTACATAAAAAAAGGAGATGTAGATAATTCATCTAAATCTGATGTAGTAATTTTACTTTCTTTGGAGATATATAATAGAAATCTCCGACTACCTTTTTACGAAATTCTTCTCCATTTAATGTATAGTTTCTTTGCTTAAAATGATATTATTTTTACGTCTTGAAGTTCATTTTTGTATAAAGTCGTCTTCACGATCAATCCAAGAATGACCATATAAGAAACTAATTGTCAACTTTGTCAACCTTTAGTGATAAGTAATACAATCACAAATTTTTTTATGGAGATGTCCTGTAACCGTCACTAGGAGAGACCTCCTTTTTATTGGATGTGTTACCAACAGAAACAGCATTTTATGAATAATTCTTTTACACATAAACCTTTTCAAATTATACCTGTACTGACGTGGTCTTTTTTCTTTCAACAGTTATTGGTTCAAACTAGACGATAAAAACATCCGTCACAAACTGGAGTCGTGACATCCAGATAAAGTGTCACTGTTACTGTTCCTTCTCCAGAAGTAATTTTGGTTTCTTGTGTTTCGATTTGGTTTTGTAATTTATTGAAAAATTTTTCAAGTAATCTACATGAAACAAGTAGGTATTTTTACTTGATTAAGAATGAATTAAGATTCTCAACACTTCTAATTTACACTATTAGGTTCTCCTTTATAGATCTTAGATAACTGTGTACCACATACATGTGAGTTACGAATAAAAGAAGGAAAAAAGGAACTCTAAAAGAATAACACCGTGTTAAATGTTTCAGTCAAATGAACGAAGTCTCCTAAGTAAGTTCGTATTTTTCCTGGTTCTCTCGTGCCTCTTGTTTATAGTGTGCCAGAATTGTACGCTGTACAATAAACGTAAAGTGTCTTATCCTTTTTTACAGTAATAGCTCTGACCACAAAAGATGATTGAATATGGCCATACGGTTGTGGATTTTAATAAACCAGTTTATCTCTGGATATTAAACGAATAGGCTTACAGTAAAGGTGCACAGAGTGGGAGAAGAGATGTTGAAGACTGGTTCCGTCGGAATTGTAAGGTGAGTCGAGCTAATTTGAAATTTGTTCAAAGAAAGACTGACATCCGAGGACTGAAAAGAAAAGAACCTCATAAATGAAATCTTTTGCACGATAACGTTTAAGAAGGAGACACACACACACACACACACACACACGAGCCAGGACAGACTGAGGAACGTTAGGGTACCAGATATGGAGACACACGCACACACTCACACACACACTCACACTCACACACACACACACACACACACACACACACATACACACGAGCCAGGACAGACTGAGGAACGTTAGGGTACCAGATATGGAGACACACGCACACACTCACTCACACATACACACACACACACACACACACACACGAGCCAGGACAGACTGAAAAACGTTAGGGTACTAGACATCGGGTGGTCCAAGTTATGACCTTACCCAACGGTAAAGGATGAGGTTCCCTAGAAGGTTTGGGTCCCTAGTTTGGGAGCAGAGAACATAGAGGACGTAACAGTCCCCCTAAGAAATGGTGATTGCACCATTCACCCTTCGGAGAAACTCTACATCTGTTTGGTCGGAAAATGACCAAAGTGATGTATTCTTACAGAAAGAGTTTCTCGATCCACGGTAGAGACTTTAATAGTCCTTTCTGTCATGGGGATAGAGGGTCACTCCCCCTCTCGTTGGAGTGAACCTTTCATGGGTAATCTTTCATAGGTAATCAAAATTGGTGTTTCCTTTTGTGGACGTTTGAGTCCTTACTGAGTTACCTGATCTGTGTAGGGTAACTGGTTTCTGTAAGGGGTTGCAGGAGGTCATGAAAAGGTGATTAAGTGGGATTGAGAATATTAGAGACAAAGGGAAACAAAGTCACCTCAACTTAAGTCAGAGAGAGGTAGTGAGGATATCAGAACTTGTTTTAAAAGGAGAGACAAGTTGTGACAGATCATGGTAAAAAGGAACTGTTAAGGGAAGGATGGTTCATTCAAGATATCAAGTAGTAATTTTATTGTGGGAACGGTTATAGAAATTGAGGAAACAGAGAGAACAGACGTTCGGGGTTTAGACATATTAGTCGAGACCAACCTTTTTTTACTTGTCGGTCGCCTGAGTGAAGTGAAGGACGGACGACTGAAGTTAAGGATCTTACGGTAAAGTGGGGAAACGAACCCGTGTGGAGGAATGGTGTAAGTAAAAAGTCGTCTACTGTAGTAAAGGAGAAGTTGATCCTTTATCTTTGGTGGTTTATTTTGGAGGTGGTCGAAGGTGGTGGATTGGTGAACGTAGACCCTGAAACGTGAGACGGAAGGGATGACAACATTGACTATTCGACCGACAAGGATCTGGTCGAAAGTGGCAGAGGACCTTTAGTCAGAGGAGGTATAACTAAGTCGTTGTGTCGACATCTTTGAGAGGGGTCGAGTCGGGACGTAATGGTCAAAAGTGTTGAGATGAGTTAGTCCGGGTAGTAGTACTTTACACAACGTCTATAAGAATAAAATTTTATTATTAAGATCTAGGGGAAGGTCTATGACTACAAATAAAGACAAAGGGAAAAGTCGTTCAGAACTCTTCCACAAAACTTCAAGAAAGAAGGGTAAGAGAAATTTACAGAATATAAGTCCGAAACCCGAAGGAACCATCGAGTCAACCATTTCTTAGACGGACGTCATGTCCTCTGGGTCCAAGCTAGGGACCCAACCCTTCTAGGGGACCTCTTCCTTTACCGTTGGGTGAGGTCATAGGAACGGACCTCTTAGAGTACCTGTGTCCTCGGACCTCCCGACATCAGGTACCCCAGTGTTTCTCAGCACGTTTTGACTCGCTGATTGTGAATGAATAAGTCCGAAATCGAGAGTAAATCGTTTTAGTAATAAAAGATCCGGTACTTATTTGAAATTTAGATTAAGATTCACGAGTTACATAAACTGAACGGTCGTCGTGAACCGTATAAGTTATAAAGGGTGTGAAAAGAGTCCACCGAATCTTGTGGTTTGACAAATTAAAAGGAGAATTTATTGGCTAGGTAGAGAAGGTCGTAAGAAATGACCAAGAAAGACAGACATCCATCACACTGACCTCCAAATTAAGAGAAAGGAAGAATTAACTTGAAGAGGGGTCCCTAGAGTAAGTAAAATTACCATAATTTATGGTAGATCTCCTTTTGTTACGGGAGTAAAAAACAGGGGTCGAGTTTAAACAGGAGACTTAAGATCATAAATAGCTTGATGAATGGTCCGAAAGAGTAAACCGATAGATTACCTTTAGAGTTCGTAATGTACGGATTTGGGTGTGAGGACTAAAAGTAGGGTTTAGACGTTAAAGTCCTAGAAATGTCAGACAGACAGTTACAGTCGGGAAGTAAACGATCTGTTACTCCCCACACCCACCCTATGCCTTTTAGTGGAACTAAGGACAATAAGAAACAGAGTGTCTCACTACGGAATGTTTAATTTCGAAACATGTTTTATGTGGTTATCGAAGGACAGGGTATCTTTCACTTTCAGTTTCCGGAGTGTTACCGGAGATTCCGAAGTGGACCAGGTCAGAGAGTCAATGGGGGGACTCGAGCAGAAGATGACGAGAGATGAGAGAGACGTGATTGGGCCGACGGGGAATTCATACCGTGTGTAAGAGGACGGAGTCTTACAAATCCCAACATAAACAAAACACACTTATGAAGAGAACGTCTTAAGTACCGAGTGAGAGAGTAGTAGTGATGAGGCGACTGGTAGGATAAAGTTTGACGTGGGAAGGTAGTGAGACACCTTAAGAAGAATAGTAGGCTATATTAAGTATAACGAGATACACACATAAATAGTAGAGAATATAATGAAATTGTATTGGAGCACTTTTATCTCTAAAAAAAAAAGAGAACCACGGATCTTTTCACCGTGGATTTATAAATTCTTCTTTCCCTTCCCCTTTCTTCCTTTAATTAAAATTAAGATATTATCCTCCTTAGTCTGTAGATCCACCGTTTATCGAAGAGTCGGAAGAATTTTAAAAGAAAAATTTTAAAGTAACGTATAAACAGTCGAGAATCTTAAGTCAATTCTCTCTTCTATCCTGGGATCGAACTTATACTCTAAACTTCCTCTATATTTTCGTGAGTAGGAGAAAGAGGGTGAATTACGACGGGAATTTAACCTGCACTGGAGTTTAGGGGTAGGGGAGTGTAGGATATATTGACAATCTTTCCCAAGATAATGATCTTTAATATACTTATGTAATAGAAGGAGAGAACTTTGAGAATTGGTGATTCTCTTTTAATCGGGTCCACCAGTTCAAATCGAATAACGTTCTGGATTAAGAACCAGTACAGGGAGCCAGACGATGAGTCAAACTACTAAGATATAGAACTTCAGTGAGTTAATTTTATTATTTGTCGGAGTTCTTCTATAACTAAGAATTTTCGTGTTGAACAATTACACGGAAATAACGTTATTTCTTATATAGAAAGGGGAGTGGTCCTTTGTACGAAATGGTATAAATTGGAGATTATAGAGGAGTATTATTAAAAAGTAATTACTGACACTACAATTTAAATACGTGAATTTAAGGATGTCACCAAGAGATAATGAAACATTTAATTCAGGGTTTAAGAATGTCAATATATTAATAATAATTTATAGGTTAGAATATTAGTCGAATTAAAAGTTACTAAGTCGAATTGAAGACGGAGATAAAATAGTAATACCTCCTTTTGCAGTCAGAAAGACTTTAATATATAAACAAAGATAGACTTTTTATTTTAATCATTTTTCGCCTCTATAATGAAACGGTTTTTTTCAAACAGATCAATTTCGATACCAAAAAGGTCATCAGTACATACCTACACTCTCAACCTGGTACTTCTTTCGACTCGTGACTTCTTGACTACGAAAACTTGACAACTTCTTCTGAGAACTCTCAGGGAACCTGACGTTCCTCTAGTTTGGTCAGTCAGGATTTCCTTTAGTCAGGACTTATAAGTGACCTTCCTGACTACGACTTCGACTTCGAGGTTAGGAAACCGGTAGACTACGTTTCTTGACTGAGTAAACTTTTCTGGAAATAACCCCTTCTGACTTCCGTCCTCCTCTTCCCCTACTGTCTCCTACTTTACCAACCAACCGCAGTGACTGGGTTACCTGTACTCAAATTCGTCCGAATCAGGTACTCCAACGTTTCTCAGACCGTGTTGACTCGTTGACTTGACTTGACTTGGTAAATTTTATCATGGGTGAGGAGTGTATATGGTATATGAATGGACATTAAACGACATCATGAGTCCAGAATTCAACACAGTTCCTTGTTCGACTCCCTTTCTCCTGTCACACCAGGAACTAAAACGAGGTTATTAAACTGTCACTCTATATATAGTGAGTAAACCAAACCGATGAAGTTGGAGTCACTGAACTGTGATAAGGTACGGTGTACCTTGTACGTTATGAACCTCTTTCACAGGTCCCGAAATAGAAGGATCTGTGTGTTGTTTGAAGAGAGAACCCTGAACGATCTCGGGAACACTCTACGACCCTCCAAAAGAACGAGTGTTCTAACTGGATAGGTAGAGAGAACACCAGGGAGAGAGAGAGAGAGAAAGAGGAAGAGTTGAAAAGAATCAAATGGAGAGGGAGGGACAGAAACTCAATCAAGTCGAGTCACCGAGTCAGTACAGACTGACAAACGTTAGGGACCTTGGTATCTTGCGGTCCGGATGGACAGGTAGTGGTTGAGGGTCTCAGGTGGGTTTGGATACAGGTAACGCCGCCACTACGGTAGGTTGGTAGAGTAGGAGACAGTAGTTAGAGGAGTACGGGAGTTAGAAAGGGTCGTAGTCTCAGAAAAGTTTACTCAGTCGAGAAGCGTAGTCCACCCGTTTCATAACGTCAAAGTCGAAGTTGTAGTCAGGGAGGTCACTTGTGGGTCCTGACTAGAGAAAATCCTACCTGACCAACCTAGAGGAACATCAGGTTCCCTGAGAGTTCTCATAAGAGGTTGTGGTGTCAAGCTTTCGTAATTAAGAAACCACTAGTCTAAAGAAATATCAGGTTGAAAGTGTGGGTACGTACTGGTAACCTTTTTGGTATTGGAACTGATCTACCTGGAAACAACCGTTTCATTACAAAGACGAAAACTTATACGACAGATGCAACCAGTATTGAAAGGAAGGTTCCTCGTTCACAGAAAATTAAAGTGACAATGTTAGTGGTAGGTGTCACTAAAACCTTAGGTCTTTTTACTTCAGTCGGTGATAAAGGTGACAAAGGGGTAGATAAACGGTACTTCACTACCCTGGTTTACGGTACTAGAAGCAAAAGACTTACAACTCGAAATTCGGTTGAAAAGTGAGTGGAGAAAGTGAAAGTAGTTCTCCGAGAAATCAAGAAGAAGTGAAAGACTGTATTCCCACCACAGTAGACGTATAGACTCCAACAACTATAAAAAGGACCGTTAGAACTAAGGTCGAACACGAAGGAGGTCGGATCGCAAAGAATACTACATAAGATGTATATTCAATTTATTCGTCCCACTGTTATATGTCGGGACTGTATGAGGAAAAGGTTAAATCTTGGTCAGACAACAAGGTGCAGATCAAGATTGACGTCTATCGACTGGACGTATGTCCAAAGAGTTCTCCGTCCAGTCCACCAGACCATAAGGGTAGAGAAAGTCTTAAAAGGTTTCAAATAACACTAGGTGTGTCTGTTTCCGAAACCGTATCATTTATTTCGTCTTTATTTACAACAAAACCTTGAGAACGAAAAAGGTACTAGGTAGTTCACAACCGTTAAACTAGAGACTAAGGACACTGAAAAGATGTTGGTCGAACTTGTAGTCCCTCAAGTGTCAAATACATAACGACTTTGGACCTAACCTCTTAAAACTCGTAATGAAATGATCGTACACTCTACTCACGTTAACACACCATCAAACTCGTAAGAAACCGTAACGGAAAGAAACCCTAACCTTACTTTTGCCTGGAAAAGGTCAGGACACCGGTGACGACTCAAAAGGTTTATTCGACCGTATGACTCACATCGTGAAAGTATAGTAGTAGAAAGTCCTAAACTTTATCGAGTTGACCTTAAGGTAGTGGAAGTGATCGAAACAAGTATCTCTACGAAGGATTCGGGATGGACTGAAGTGTAAGGTCCTAGGGGCCGACATTCATTACACTCACTAGTTTGAAAGTACTAATAGAACCAGCACTTCTGGAAAAAACATGTCAAGACACATAAGAACGGTGGAGAAGAATTATAGAAGACGAAGACAATCCAGGTATGGTAAAGACAGGAAATAGCTCGGGTAGAAACGTACTTTACAAGGGAACCATAGAGATTAAAAGAACTTCTCTAGAGATCAAAAAGGGTAAGATAACAATAGGAGATAAAGAAACGTAACTAGTGACTCCTTCCGAAAGAATGGAGAGGAACGAATACGAACCTTGACACGTAAGTCTACGAATATAGAAAGAAAAAGAGGAAACGGAAAACGGAGAGAAGAAAAGTGTCGATAAACATACCGGAGGAGTCTGTCGACAAAACGAAAAATCATAAAGAAAAAGAACCCCTACCAGGACGAGGGACAGAGGACATGTTACAGTACTTGGAGGTAGGTATCAAGTAGTCCGTGCGACAGATAGTCTAGATCAGAGAATTTAGATAAAGAGTGAAGGTGACATATTAGTATTCCCTAAACTAAATCCAGTATGGACTTACCAGATCACCAAAAGGGATGAAAGAAGTTAAATTCAGACTTAAACCGTTATTCCTCAAGTACTAGACTCGGTGTCAGTCGAGGGCCAGAAGAAAAACAACTGACATATCTCGAAGAGGTAGACACCGACGTTTCTTATATTAGTTAGACTAAAGCCACAACTGGTAGACCACTACAGGTGCACATGTCAGAAGAGAACACAACAACCTTCTCCCACAAAAGATACTGGTCACGCAAGAGAACCGTCTTGAGATATATACTCGGAAAAGGGACGAAGTAAGACATGAGGTTCCGGTTTAAACGGACAATGAGGTCTAAGAAGAACTGAAGGATGAAAAACGTAAGGTCAGGGGATATTACTTTTCCTATAGAAAAAAACCACAATCAAGATTCTCCGGAATATCCAGAAGTATCTTGGCAAGTTGAAGTCGAAGAAGTCACAATGACTAGTCCTGTATCTGAACCTGGTGTCACTATAACTTACCAAACGGAACCTTTGCTTGTCTCTAGTAAGATAGTAAAAACTTCAACGTAGGTTCATGACATAAAGTCTCAGAAAACAACTGACACTACCGATGAGGTATAGAAGATTCCCTAAGGACGGGTGTCATCATCTATATTACCAGTAGACTCAATTTAAGTGGGCATGTAGAACCAAGAGACTAAGGATCTTACAGCTACAAGTGAGAACTGTAGAGGATAAACTGGTGAAGGTTAAACGGAACTAAGGACCTGGATTGTAAGGTCCGAGGATACGTTATAACAAGAAATGGTATAGTTTGGAACGAAGATAGTGGTCAGGGTAGGTGTTCACTCATAACAAAACCAGACCAAGGTAAGGAAGTAAGAAAGACCTCAATAAAGAGGTGACTAGAGTCATTATATAACCCGTGGATGACTGGACCTCTTAAGTAGAAAGTCCCAGAAAAAAAAAAAAAAAAAGGAAAAATATGAAAAGCACCCCAAGAACTACGTTCTTATGACTTCACCAAACGGTCAGGGAAGAGGTCACCCGGTGTAAGACAGTCTGGAGAGGTAGTACTGACCAGGGACAGAAATAGAAAGAAGTAGAGGGAAGAAAGGTGTCAAGTTCCCTAGAGAAGACTTAGATCCCAGAACATCTGTCTTTGGAGTACGAGGGGTGACCAAGAGAGTTATGTATAACAAAGACGGTCCATAGGAGAGGGATAAACTACGTAGATCTAAGACTCCTGAATATTCTACACAGGATAAAATTGGAGATTGTATAGGAAGTACGTTGTATTACTAATGTCTCAGGTGATTGAAGAAGTTACCTTTCTCTCCGTTCCCCTCATCCTAATACCGAATTCTAGTTATTGTGTTATCAATACTACCCTAAGGGTGAAGTAGAGAAGTGAGTAGGGTGGAAGAGGGATGTAAGGGTATTGTAGTCTAACAAGTATTGAGGGACTTAAGTAAGTGAGTTAGTATATACAATTAAAAACTTCTTACTCTAACAGGAGATAGACGAGAGTCACTGAGTACACGTTTTTTTATACACACGTCATACAGCTCTCTCTTCCTCTATCCCCACGGTGACGGTTGTACGAGTAAAAACCCGCGTAGAGGGAGAAGGATCTCATCTTACAGTCACATTTTGTAGCGTAATTTATCAGTCTTTCAAAAAAAAAAAAAAAGTCTATTTTGTTTGTATATTACTTACAGACACATATACGTTTAACAACAACAAGTCACCGACTCTGTACAGTTTGAGACGTTGGAGTGACCTAACGTCGTACGATCCGAAGGGACAGGAAATGACAGAGGGTCTTAAACGAGTTTAAGTACAGGTAACTCAACCACTATGGTAGGTTGATAGAGTAGGAGACAACGGGGCAAGAGGAGGACAGGATTTAGAAAGGGTCGTAACTCCAGACATACACATATACAGACGTATGTATGTGTGTATATACATACATTTTTATATACATAGAAATTTTCGTCCTCAAAAAACAAATTGAGAGTGTTCTTAGACAACCGGTAAGAACACCTGGGAACTGGACACATGTGTGATGAAACCTCTGAAGATAACTAATGGAGATTGTAAAATACGTAAATTCCAGGGTAAAATCACATGACCATGGCTAAAAAGTCTGTATAATGTTGTGTAACGAGGAGTGGAAAAACAACAAAAAATCAGTAATTCAACACAGGTTGAGGAATCGTTGGGGTACTTGACATCGGGTGGTCAGAGGAAACAGGTACCCTAAAGGTTCCATTCTTATGACCTCACCCAACGGTACAGGAAGAGGTCCTCTAGAAGGACTGGGTCCCTAGTTTAGGTACAGAGGACGTGACCGTCCACTGAAGAAATGGGGACTTGGTGGTCCCTTCGGGGCGAGGAGTCGAATGGACTGTAGTTAATAAGCTATTCAAAACCTCTCTCTAATCAGTGGACTCTCATGGACACTAGTGTAATCACAAGAGTCGTCTCGAAGGTGTCTAGTAAAGAAGGACACCGAATGGAAACCTCCACTTATTTGGAGGTAGAATACTTCTACGACTAATGAA
Organism: Capra ibex; assembly: GCA_006410555.1. Lineage (NCBI taxonomy): Eukaryota > Metazoa > Chordata > Mammalia > Artiodactyla > Bovidae > Capra > Capra ibex. Next base: position 4,854,275 of record SJYO01026388.1, on the reverse strand, counting down.
AGTTATAGTATCCGATTATAAAAGACTGGAACAAAGACTCAAGACTTCTACTTAGAGGGATACTGGATTAATCCCGAGTAGTTGTTTTTGGGAGTCAATTTGAGGAACCTTTTCTCAAAAATTATCATTTCCAAACCTAATAATAGTCAGTTCCTATAAAATTTTAGAGATAGATGTTACATATGGTAATATATTGAAAATAAAATAGTCAATATTCATTCAAGTGTCACTTCGGATCTGTAAGAAGATCTAAGTAACCAGACGAGGTAAATTGAAACAAGGGTCGTAGATAAAATTTAGGACGGTTCCAGTAATTACTACGCTACCACGATTTCACAAACTAGTGGAAAATCACTAATAGAATTAGATAGTCGTTAATAGTCCGATCAAACGGGATTCTTCCGGTAATAGAGAGAATCTTCGTAGAGAGAGTCATTAGTCTGTGACTGTTCAGTTGGAAATAGACAATTCCTAAGTCATTTTTTGAGAAACACTGTTATGTAAAAAAGAAAAAACGACAACAACGAAGACAAAAATAAAGTAACAACTTCCTTTAAAGATTTAAATAAAAATTAACTTCTTATTAAAGAAATTTTATGACACAACCAAAGAAGGTATATCGTTGTACTTAGTCGGTATCCATATGTATGCACGGGAGGGAGAACTCGGAGGGAGGGTGGAGGGTGGGGTAGGGTGGGGAGATCCAATAGTGTCTCGTGATCCAACTCGAGGGACTCAGTATGTCGTTTAAGGGTGACCGATAGACAAAACGTGTACCACACATATACAAAGGTACGACGAGAGAGGTATCAGAGTGGACGAGGAAGGGAGACTGGGGACAGGCATACGGACAAGAGATACAACGGAGACGTTACGACGGGACGTCTAACCAAGTAGTCATGGTAGAAAGATCTGAGCTACACACACACGAGTCAGTACAGACCGAGAAACGTTGTGGTACCTGGTATCAGACGGTCCGTAGAGACAGGTACCCCAAAAGGTTTGTCCTTATGACCTCACCCAACGGTAAAGGATGGGGTTCTCTAGAAAGGTTGGGTACCTAGTTTGGGAACGGAGAACACAAAAGAGGTAACCGTCCACTAAGAAATGGTGATCACGGTGGACCCTTCGGATCTAAGGTATATATGTATATATAATTGTACACCATAAACAAAAAGAGAAAGACTGAATGAAGTAAGACATATTATCCGAGACCTAAGTAGATGGAGTAATCTTGACTGAGTTTACACAAGGAAAAATACCGACTCATTATCGGGTAATATATATATACATGGCATCGAAGAAATAGAAGAGTTGACAACTACCCGTAGGTCCAACGAAGGTACAGGATCGATAACATTTATCACGACATTACTTGTGACCCATATACAGAGAAAAGGTAACACCAAAAGAGTCCCATACACGAGTCATCACTCTAACCACCTAGTATCCCTATCAAATAAGGATCACGAAATTACTTACAGGTATGGTCACAGGTGTCACCGACATAGTTAAATGTAAGGGTGGTTGTCACGTTATCCCAGGGGAAACGAGGTATGGGAGAGGTCGTAAATAACAAACATCTAAATAACTACTACCGGTAAGACTGACCACACTCCACTATAGAACAACATCAAAACTAAACGTAAAGAGATTATTTCTCGTTCATCCACCTTACTCTTATATAGAGAGAGGTGTCAACGAGGTTCTGTAAAGAGAACCAGTGTCAAGATAGGTATCTCGGAAGGGAGAGTGGTGAGAAGTGGAGAATGTGAAATAAGGTTGGTGTAGGTTAAAAAAATTTGGAGTTTCAAAAACGTTTACGATGAGGAAAGACATTACAGGAAAGGTGTAGGAAGTATAAATTGTACATCGGTTATAGAGACGTTTCGGTAGACACATGTGGGTGTCTATAGAAGAAACAGACCTAGAGTCGGGAGAGAAGACATAAAGTTCGTGAAGGAGATACTATAGATTATAAATTGATCAAAACATCAGTCACACATATCACTGGAAAGGTATTCGACCATGTAAGAAAAAACATATCACAAGTCAGCGAGTCAGTACAGACTGAGAACCGTTGGGGTACTTAGCGTCGTGCGGTCCGGAGGGACAGGTAGTGGTAGAGGGCCTCAAGTGAGTCTGAGTGTAGGTAGCTCAGTCACTACGGTAGGTCGGTAGAGTAGGAGACAGCAGGGGAAGAGGAGGACGGGGGTTACGGAGGGTCGTAGTTTCAGAAAAGATTACTCAGTTGTGAAGAGTACTCCACCGGTTTTATGACCTCAAAGTCGAAGTCGTAGTAAGGGAGGTTTCTTTAAGGTCCCGACTAGAGGAAGTCTTGCCTGACCAACCTAGAGGAACGTCAGGTTCCCTGAGAGTTGTCAGAAGAGGTTGTGGTGTTAAGTTTTCGTAGTTAAGAAGTCACGAGTTGGAAAAAATGTCAGGTTGAGAGTGTAGATATATACTGACGATCTTTTTGGTATCGGAACTGGTCTGTCTTGAAACAACCATTTCATTAAAGAGACGAAAAGTTATACGACGGATCTAACGAGTATTGAAAAGAAGGTTCCTCATTCACAGAAAATTAAAGTACCGAAATTACAACTCGAAATTCGGTTGAAAAAGTGAGAAGAGAAAGTGAAAGTAGCTCTCCGAAAATTCAAGGAGAAGTGAAAGACGGTATTCCCACCACAGTAGACGTATAGACTCCACTAACTATAAAGAGGACCGTTAGAACTAAGGTCGAACACGAAGAAGGTTGGGTCGCAAAGAATACTACATGAGACATAGGATAAACTTGTTCAGACAAAAAGGTACAGGTCAAGATTGAGAACGAAGGACTGGACGTATATCTAAAGAGTTTTCTGTTCAGTCCACCAGACCATAAGCGTAGAGAAAGTCTTAAAAGGTATTAAATAACACTAGGTGTGTTTCCGAAACCGTATCAGTTATTTCGTCTTTCTACCAGGTGTAAAGACTGTCTTACGTCAGACGACGTCTTCCCTTACCGTTTAGTGAAGTCATAAAAACGGAACTCTTGTGTACTTTTCATACTTTTCCGTTTTACTATCCTATGACTTTCTCCTTGAGGGGTCCAGTCATTCACGGGTGATACCATAACCTCTAGTCACCTCTTTATTGAGGTCTTTCTTACTTCCCTACCTCGGTTTCGTTTTTGTTATGGTTCAACACCTACACTGACCACTATCTTTGTTCCAGGTTACGACATTTCTCGTTATATAGTCTCCTTGGACCTTACAATCCAGGTACTTAGTTCCGTTTAACCTTCACCAGTTTATCCTTTACCGTTCTTACTTGTAGTTGTAAGATCCCTAGTCACTTTATTTTACCTGACCTTACCCACTTAAATTGAGTTTACTGGCAATACAGATGATGACGCCCGTCTTTAGGGATCTTCTTTACCTCATCGGTAGTACCAGTTGTTTTCTCAGACTTTACGTCATGAACCTACGTTAGAGTTTTCGCTGTCTTACTAGAGACAAGCAAAGGTTCCGTTTAATAAGTTATAGAACCACTAGGTCTGGATACGGGGTTGGTCATTGTGACTTCTTCGACTTCAACTTTCCAAGATACTTCTGGATGTTCTGGAAAATCTTGATTATGGGTTTTTTCTATAGGAAAAGTAATATCCCCTAACCTTACGTTTTGATCCTTCAGTTCTTTGCGGACCTCATTGTCCGTTTAAACCGGAATCTCATGTCTTACTTCGTCCCGTTTCCGATTATCTCAAAACGGTTCTCTTGCGTGACCAGTATCGTTTGTGGGAGAAGGTTGTTGTGTTCTCTTCTGAGATGTGTACCTGTAGTGGTCTACCAGTTGTGGCTTTAGTCTAACTAATATAAGAAACGTCGGTTTCTACCTCTTCGAGATATGTCAGTTGTTTTTGTTCTGGTCCTCGACTGACACCGAGTCTAGTACTTGAGGAATAACGGTTTAAGTCTGAATTTAACTTCTTTCATCCCTTTTGNCTAGTGAGTGGATCTCGGATTGTAGGACCTTACACTTCAGTTCACCCGGAATCTTTCGTAGTCATGTAAGTTTCGATCACTTCAACTACCTTAAGGTCAACTCGATGAAGTTCAGGACTTTCTCCTACGACACTTTCACGATGTGAGTTATACGGTCGTTTAAACCTTTTGAGTCGTCACCGGTGTAATAACCTTTTCCAGTCAAAAGTAAGGTTAGGGTTTCTTTCCGTTACGATTTCTTACGAGTTTGATGGTGTGTTAACGTGAGTAGCGTGTGCGATCATTTCATTACGAGTTTTAAGAGGTTCAGTCCGAAGTCGTTATTCACTTGGCACTTGAAGGACTACGAGTTCGACCAAAATCTTTTCCGTCTCCTTGGTCTCTAGTTTAACGGTTATAGGTGACCTAGTAGCTTTTTTGTTCTAAAGATCTTTTTGTAGATAAAGGCGAAATACTCACATATCATATCTCTAAACGTTTCTATCGACAAGTTATTTACAAACAACTTATTTAATTTCTTATTTAGAGGTAAGAAAGGGGTGAAAAGGAAAATAGAATTGGAAAGTGGAAAGTCATAAAACTATGAAACTTTCACTTTAATAAAATTTTCTAGTCTTAGAGTATTGGTAGACCACACGATTATGTATAAACGGTAAATATTTTTATCTATATCCTTTGTATATAAAAATGAAAACTAAAATAAAAAACAGAAAAATTTTTAAATAAATAAAATCAACCTCCGATTAATGAAATATTATAACATCAACAAAAACGGTATGTAACTTTACTTAGACGGTGCCCAAATGTACACAAGGGGTAGGACTTGGGGGGAGGGAGGAGGGAGGGGTAGGGTATGGAGGTCCAGTAGTGTCACGTGGTCGGGACTCGTGGGTCAGAGTACGTAACGTGGACCTGACTACTAGACAAAGTGTATACTATTATGTGTTCAAAGTTACGATAAGAGAGTTTAGTAGGGTGGGAACGAAAGAGGGTATCTCAGGTTTTCTGACAAGACATGTAGACACAGAGAAAACGACAGAACGTATATCCCAATAGTAATGGTAGAAAGATTTAAAGTATATATACGTAATCATATTCCATAACCACAACAAGAAAGACCGAATGAATGTGAGACATATTAGCCGAGGTCAAAGTAGGTGGAGTAATCTTGACTAAGTTTATATAATAAAAACTACCGACTCATTATAAGGTAACACATATACATGGTGTCGAAAGAATGGGTAAGTAGACGACTACCTGTAGATCCAACGAAGGCACAGGACCGATAATATTTGTCACGACGCTACTTGTAACCCCATGTGCACAGAGAAAGTCAAGACCAAAGGAGTCACACACACGGGTCGTCACCCTAATGACCCAGTATTCCGTCAAGATAAAGGTCAAAAATTCCTTAGAGGTGTGACAAGAGGTATCACCGACATGATCAAACGTAAGGGTGGTATGATAAACTATAACAACTATAGTTTTTGATTTATTAAAAGGATTTTTACTATCTTTTATTTAATCACATGACTTATTCTATCTTTAGTCAGAATATTAGTAAATTACTTAATTTTAAATTTTTATTCTATGTGTTGTATTTAACATTAAAAAGATTTTAAGAAATTAAAAAATCTCTAGAACGGTTTACAGATGTAAGAACGGTCATAAGATATAAGTGACTTTATATTAAACATCCGTCCTTCCAAAATTATCATTCGAAACGAATAATTACGGGACTTAATCTTGTCGGGAATTTACTTTTTGTAGATTTAATGTCGGTCGTACTTCTTTGACCTAAGTCACTACTAACGCTAGAAATTTCGGATACTGGAATGCAATAAGACTGTGTACGGATTCCCGTAATTTTCATGAGATTTAATTAAAATCCTTGATGAGTTATGACAAAGGAAATTAGTGTCTTAGGTTCTGCTCATACGAGGAACCACGAGACGATATTATAAAAATTAGAAGGATTGTACTAAGACATTACATAGGACAAATATCTCTTCGAGATTCCTAAAAAAGGGTCTTAATAATCAAAAATTTAGAACCGTCATTATACGTGAAAAGTATCGAAGAGAGTTCTAAAGTGACTTTACTCTCTTCGTAAAAAAGAAACGTACTGTAGAAGTTAGTTGGACAGAAGAGGCACAAATTTCCACGGAAGTCCCAACGGTTATTGTCTGTTTGTCACTACGAGTATATAGAATTTCTAGAGACACACGAAAGTTTTACTGTATTTGAATAATTTATTATAAATTGAACACCGTTCGTGACATTAAAAGTGTCATTGGCAAATACGAAGTGGTGAGTGAAATACGTATATCGTAAGAGAAGAGGTCCTGTAGAAAGGGTGGGTCCCTAACTTAGGTCCAGAGGACGTAACGAGGACGTCTAAGAAATGGTAGACTCTGTGGTCTCTTCGGGGTACCTATTCCGTTGACTCAGGATTTCTTTAAATCATTGAACGGACTCCAGTCTTTCAACCTTATACTGAATTTATTTCGGTTTGACTGTCCTTTATACCACACCAGTATCTGCTGGTAAGGCAGGTATAAAAGAAGGAAGTTTAATTTGGATTTACTTGTTTTTACATGATTTTGATCATCTTTTTAAATGTACTCCCAACCTGTGACCTATCTCTTGTTGCATAATAAGAAGGATTCGGTTTATTAAAGGTCTATACTACGGCTATAGTGATTTTTATCCGAAAACTCCTTTTTGTGGTAGAAAAGACCTCCTTCTGAATGGTATAGGAACTTTCGTTTACCTTCTCCGTTAGGATTCTCTAATCCTTTATGTCCTGATAGACGACTTGGTTAAGGTATTTTCTGTGTCTCTGTGTCACGTCCTCTCCTTCGACCGGACTCGTCCAAAAGGGTCACCAGTACATACCTACACTCTCAACCTGATATTTCTTTCGACTCACGACTTCTTAACTACGAAACCTTGACACCACAACCTCTTCTGAGACCTCTCAGGAAACATGACGTTCCTCCAATTTAGTCAAGTAGAATTTCCTTTAGTCAGGACTTATAAGAAACCTTTAACTACTCTACTCAACCACTACTTGTCCCTTCGGACCACACGACGTCAGGTACCCCAGTGTTTCTCGACCTGTGCTGACTCGCTGATTTGACTTGACTTATAGGAAGGATCGTGAACAAACGTGGAGTCCGGGGTAGAGTCGAACGGGGAGTGGGAGGACTTACGAACCGCGTCGTCACGGACACGGGGTCACGACCCAAGAGAAACAGTGTCTATGAGAGTAAGAGGTGCTAGAGTAAATCAGAGTACCGAAAGTTGTGGTAGATTAGTGCCCACTGAGAGTTTAATACAGAGGTTGGACTGAAAGATACCACTTGAGGTCTGTGTGTAGGTTGACGAACAAATAGAAGACCTCCTACGACCTCCTTAGACTTAGTGTTTATAGGTTTCGCCTTAAAGACTTAAAAAGGGTGTTTAGTCGAGATGAACTTCAGAATGAGTAATTTCAATTACCCCTAGGTTGAGAAATTAACAACTCCGGTTTTTGGATTACAAGTTAGATATTCGTTTATAACCTATACATTTTAAACACGAATTTATGATTATTATTACGTATATACCCTCGACCTTGACTCTCCTACCTGTATGTCTACACCCCTCTGTAAAGTGAAGGATACAATTACAAAAATTATACACTTACATAAGTACATACGTACGATTCACAAAGTCAACACAGACTGAGAAACACTGGGGTGACTGACGTCGGCCGGTCCGAGAAGACAGGTACCCTGACTAAGTGGTCCGTTCATATGACCTTATCCAACGATACGGGTGGAGTTGCCCAAGAAGGGCTGGGTCCCTAGTGTGGTCGTAGAGAATACAGAGGACATAACCGTCCGTCCAAGAAACGGTGATCACGGTGGACCCTTCGGGTACTTACATAATGGATATCTTTTCGAATGAAGTATCCGACTTCCTTTATACCTACGTAACGAGTATCCCCGTTACTTTGTACTTTACAATTGTATAATGGAGGTACTCTTCTTTTTTTAACGTATACACATAAAAAACGTTCCTTTTAAATCTTAAAATAATAGACGTAATACTAAGTACGGTATTTTTGTTGTTTTGAAAATAGTAAACTCGTTTGTTTGTCGAATATATCTACCGCACGACTTTTTTAGTAAATAGATAATTAGTTAAAGACATAAATAACGAATAACACGGTGGTTAGTTTTCATAAAAAGACAATTTTTCGGGTATTTTAAATCTATTCGTTATTTAGAGTTCTTAATTCCCGTCGGGGTTAAACTAAGATAAGGAGAACAAACTTAAGGGTAGGAATTTTAAGTTTCGTACGGTTTGGTGTAAAATTATAAATATAAAATTGACATTTGTGATAAATAGTTTTATAAAACCAATATTATAAAGTTTTATACGACAATATCCTGGGAGTCAAGCCAAGTCAAGTCAGTGATTCAACTGGGGTACTTGACGTCGTGCGGTTCGGAGGGACAGATAGTGGTTGAGGGCCTCAAATGAGTTTGAATAGGGTCACTCAGTTACTACGGTAAGTTGGTAGAAAAGGAGACAACAGGGGAAGAGGAGGACGGGAGTTAGAAAGGGTCGAAGTCCCAGAAAGGTTTACTCAGTCGAGAAGCATAGTCCACCGGTTTCATAACCTCAAAGTGGAAGTCCTAGTCAGGAAGGTTACTTGTGAATCCTGACTAGAGGAAATCCTACCTGACCAACCTAGAGGAACGTCAGGTTCCTTGAGAGTTCTCAGAAGAGGTCGTGGTGTCAAGTTTTCGTAGTTAAGAAGTCGTGAGTCAAAAGAAATATCAGGTTGAGAGTGTAGGTATATACTAGTGACCTTTTTGGTATTGGAACTCATCTGTCGGGAAGCAACCGTTTCATTACAGAGACAAAAACTTATACGACAGATACAATCAGTATTGAAAGGAAGGTTCCTAATTTGTAGAAAATTAAAGTACCGACGTTAGTGGTAGACGTCACTAAAACCTCCAGGGGTTTTATTTCAGGCTGTGACAAAGGTGAGAAAGGGGTAGATAAAGGGTACTTCACTACCCTGGCCTACGGTACTAGAAGCAAAAGACTTACGACTCGAAATTCGGTTGAAAAAGTGAGAGGAGAAAGTGAAAGTAGTTCTCCGAGGAATCAAGAAGAAGTAAAAGACGGTATTCCCATCACAGACGTATAGACTCCAATAACTATAAAGAGGGGGTTAGAACTAAGGTCGAACACAAAGAAGGTCGGGTCGTAAAGAGTACTACATGAGACGTATCTTCAATTTATTCGTCCCACTGTTATATGTCGGAACTGTATGAGGAAAAGGATAAACCTTTGTCAGATAACAAGGTACAGGTCAAGATTGACAACGAAGGACTGGATGTATGTCCAAAGAGTTCGCCGTCCAGTCCACCAGACCACTCTCACCGCCGGTACTCCTCTATGGGGTGCAGGTTCCAGTCCTCGCCACCACCACTCCTCTATAGGGTGTAGGTTCCATTCTCTTTAGGGTGATTCTACCATCCTTGAAGTCCTTCTCTTATTATTTTACGATTCATAATTTCTATGACTTTTTTTAAAGTAGTTATTAGGGTACCACATTGCATCTCTTTTAATATTTGTCACCCAAAGGAAAATTGAAGATAGGTTTTGTTAGTCACCATCCTTTCGACACCTCAAAACAAGAGTTGAGACTACCTATTGTTCGAACCTTCAGTGGACAGGGTATTGTTTAACTTTTATTGACTGAAGAACCCAGGTAATCTCTTAAACCAGTGTCCCGTTTACCAGTGGACTTTAGATTTCTCTTACCACTTATACCTCTTTGGGTTCCTTGTAGTAGAGTCTCGTCTTTGTGACTTCGGTAATTAACCCACCTTGTAAATTTAATAAAACTGTTTAAAGACCTTCGAATAAGAAGTGATTAGTCGTTCTCTAACTCTTTGAGGACCCTCAATGTCAACATCCCTCTGGAGGAGTAAAAATACCCAAAATAGAGGTCTCTTCGATGATCCAAGAGTACCACTTCTAGTCTTCGTTTAGGGTCCCTGAAGGGATCACCACATAACCGATTCTGAGGTGTGAAGGTTTTGTACCCCCCAGACTCAAGTCAGGGACCAGGTCCTTGATCTAGGGTGTACGGTGTTGATTCTCAAGCATACGACGACGTTCTTTCTGTCTTCTGGGGTGTACGGTGCAAATTGTACTTCTTGTCGGTTTATTCATTTTTATTAAAAAAATTTTTTCTTAGTTTAGGGAAGTACAAAGACAGTCCTTATTACCTTTTTATTGGTAAAACTTTATACAAGTTTCGTACCGTTTCCTGAAGAGAGGTTTCCTTTGTTGAAATGGTCTTGGAATAGACGTACCCGTTTACCGTGAGTCGGTTTGGGTAAAGATTGGAAGAATAAGGGGGATACCTCTACCCCCCTTTTTTCGATTCCTTCGTTTTGTTTCAGTATCGGATTCATGTATCCGGCAAGAAACTGTATTTAGTATCGTTATAATAGTCCTTTAGACAGAGGTTTCCGTTCTCCTTTTTTCCCTTTTTTTGTTTAGTCTAGATTAATTTGTTTTCAAAAATGAATCGTTTTATATTTTTTTAGTTGTTTTACTTTTCTATTACATACTTAACCTCTTTCACAATCAGTGAGTCGACACAAACTGAGAAAGTGTTTACGTACCTGTCATCGGGTGGTCCGAGGAGGTAGGTGCTTTAAGAGGTCCGTTCTTATAACCTCAACCATCGGTAAGAGAAAAGGTCCCCTAGAAGGGTTTGGTCCCTAACTTGGGTCCAGAGGACATGACGTCCGTCTAAGAAATGGTTGACTCGATTGTCCCTTTGGGATACTTAACCTCTTTCATAAACGTTTACTATACTGACTGTTCCCCAATTTTAGGTTTTATATGTTTGTCGAGTATGATGCGTTATATTTTTTTACTCGTCTTCTGGACTTTTCTGTATAAAAAGGGTTCTTCTATAAGTCTACGGTTTATCCATGTACTTTTCTAAGGGTCATCTCAACTAGTGGTCTCTTTACGTCTATAATTATGTTTGGTGTCGCTCTTTAGTGGAGTATGGACAGTCTTACCGTTAGTAGTTTTTGTAGTGCTTATTTACAACCACTCCTACACCTCTTTTCCGTTGGATCATTTGATAACCACCCTTATATTTAACCACGTGGGGGATATCTTTTGTCATACCTGAAAGGAACTTTTTGATTTTTTTATATAGATGGTGTATTCGGTTGTTTAGATGAGAACCCGTATATAGACTTCTTTTACTTTTGTGATTAAACTTCTCCATGCACGCGTGGTTACAAGTATCGTCGTGATAAATGTTAACGACTCTAGACCTTTGGTGCAATTATAGGTGGTTATCTACTGACGTATTTCTTCTGTTCCATATTTCTATACGGAATACTGTCGAGGTCAAGTTTCCGTCCAGGTCAAGAAATGTCGTGAAAAGGGAGTACTACGACATGAAAACAGTCCCAACTAAAGAGAAGGTCGTGACGAATTGAGACGGGAAATAGGATTCCTGTGTTGTAAGTAGTAATACTAAACTCGGTGTCTGACGGTCGTCCAGAGTACGACAAAACGAAAAGTCTACTCCTTACTCGAACAAGTGTTGTAGTGTCTCCTTTGTTTTTAGGAGGAAACACGGTTTTTTGAGTGTAGGTGGAAGGAGAAATCCAAAACTTGTGTCGTAGACGACACTTGAATTGTCTTCGTCCCCTTGACAGTCTTACTCTTGTCATAGTTAATTTTATCGGACGACTCACGGTTCGGTCTAAACAAAATGTTTAATTTTGTCTCTCTTGTCCTGTGACACAACAAATATTCTACCTCCGTTAAAGGACCCCAATAAAAATTTGGTACTCGTCTTGAAGAGGGTTCGGCAGTCCTGGAGGTGTCTATCTTTGAGTGCACATCCTGTATTGGTAATCTCCGTCGTACTACACATTCGTCGCAAGGAGTCACTGAGACGCCATTTCTTAGGTGGATGTTACGTCCTCTACATTGTCTACTGTGACCAAGTTAAGGACCCAGTCCTTCTAGGAGACCTCCTCCCGTGTCATTGGGTGAGGTCATAAGAGCGGACCTCTTAGGGTACCTGTCTCCTCGGACCGTCCGATGTCAGGGTATCCCAGCGTGTCTTAGACTGTGTTGACTTCACTCTAACTCGCACAAGAGTCACACACTCGTTCTCTTAAATCACATCATCTGTTTTGAAAATTCTTTTGCTTACACCAAGTGACTAATAATTTCGTAATGACGGACTGAAATTTTCTGAACTTTTTGAGTCCTTTCATATTTCTCTTTCGTTTATTGGATATAATGAGTCGTAAAATCATTAAAATTTTGTATGTTAAAATATCTCAACTCTAGATTCACTTGTGTCACAAAATCAAACGGTAGGGTAATACTCTTAAAGACGTCAAAATTATCAGTAGTGAATGAACCTGACCTATTTTCTATAAGATTTTTAAAAAAAACGTCAAGGGGATGCCATTTGTTACATTTCTATAAGTTGAAATTAATTTGGGAATTAAAATAGTGTATATTATTCGTTATGTTAATAAAAGAAAAGTTTTACAATTAATTATCAAAGTTGATTAATTATTTAACATAGGAGGTCCCCATTTCCTAGGTAAGACTACTTTTCGTAGGAACACAAAGAAATTATACTTTTGAGTCAGTGGTGTAAATGGTAGTCTACCAGAGAGCACCAGTCTAAAAACGTACATGTTTTCTACACACGACATCTTCACACACATAAACATTTGTTCTACTCCTACAAATCCCCTTTTAGCATAAACGTTAAAAAAGGAAAGTCATAAAAAATTTACTGTAAATCCTTTCTGACCAAGTGTACGACTTCAAGAACACCTTCTCGGAAATCTTTATCTACCTTTATTTCCGAAAAGAAAAACGAATATCATGTATATAACACTAGGGGGGGGGTGAGGAGTTCTTCCATATATAATTCAGAGAAGACAGTACAGACTGAGAAAATACTGGGATATCTGACATCGGGCGGTCCGAGGAGACAAGTACCCTAAGAGGTCCGTTCTTGTGACCTCACCCAACGGTACGGGAGGAGGTCCCCTAGAAGGACTGGTCCCTAACTTGGGTTCAGAGAACGTAACCGTCCACCTAAGAAAGGGTAATCACGGTAGACCCTAGGAATGACTATCGGGTATCCTTTTGACTTAGTTTAGGGATTCTTTATTGAGATTATGAATAGATAGTACGCAAATGACATACGGATACAAGTCTAAGACGTCAAAGAAATTCGTTTTTATACTACTACATCAAAGTCCAATACTCTTCGTTTTATTTATGTTATCTATTTCGGTTTTTCTTTTAAATTTTGTCACAATTAAATCGATTTAAATATGAACGACTGTCATTACTCATTCTCGTTGAGTAAATAATTAACTATTTAATTCGTATAAGTGTAACTAAACTTTGGTACGTATAAATTACCTCGAATTGAAACGGATGGATAGTAAAAACAACCTTTTTATGGTGAACCTAAAATAAACTACCGATTATTCGGGTTTTTCTCACCCTCCTGACTTATCATGTACAGTCGGTGTCTCCCGATATAAAAAGAAAAGTCATGTTACTCGGAATACACTGTTCAAGAATATGAAAGTTTCGAGAGATACCGTATTAAGACGGACAATATTTGTACAAGAAAAATTTTTATAGATAAAGGTACAGTGTCTTTCATTTTATGATTGTTTTATATTGTTGAAATCTTTCTGAGTATTTGACTCGAAGGGAAGTTTAAAGGAAGACGAAGAAAGACCTACTTTTAGGTACAATTTTAGTATGTGTCGTGACGACATAAGGGACAGTATCAGAAGTTCGTCATTTTTTTTTTTTTTTCCTTTTTCTTTTTTTCAAAAGTCCTGAAGGGACCATCGGGTCACCAATTCTAAAACGGAAGGTCACGTTCCTCATACCTAAATTAGGAACCAACCCTTTGATTCTAAGATGTACGTATCACCTGTTTTTTGTTTTTGTATTTTGTTTTCATTATAACATTATCTAAGCTATTTCTTAAAATTTTACCGGGTATAGTTTTTTTAGAAGTTTTTTCTTTTTCTCAAAAGAGAGAGTGCGAACTCATAAAAGAGGAAACAATCGTAAAAACTGAGAATAGAAAAGGTAATTTCACTATTTGATCACTACATTTCTAATAGTGTTGTCTGATTTTCCATTACTAAACACTGCCTAATCAAGTCGAAACAAACATTATATAAGTCCACTAAAATTGGAAAAAAAGTGTATAACATGAAAACTATATGATAAGATTTTACAAGATTTTTTACGTTGAAATTCAGTTAATTCACTATACGGTAATCTGAATCGTCACGTAAATATTACCTTTTCTCTCTATTTCCGTAGCACATAGGGAAATTTATAGGACATATACATGACTAATACTATGAACTTTAAGATGACTTTTTCTTCACTGAGTCGTCTTTTAGTACATGTAACATATTTGGTTTATTTACAGATGTTTTATTCAATAGAGTTTCTTTTATATGATTATAGTTTTATACAACAACAGTAACAACAACAAATCAACGATTCAGTACAGACTGAGAAAGTACTAGGGTACCTGACGTCGGGTTGTCCGAGGAGACAGGTACCCTAAAGGGTCCGTTTCTGTAACCTAACCCAACGGGAAAGGAAGAGGTCCCCTAGTAGGGCTGGGTCGCTGACTTGGACACAGAGGACGTAACCATCTGCCTAAGAAATGGTGACTCGGTAGTCCCTTCGGGCTTTATATTTATATGGATAAATAAAAAAATAAGAAGACTTTACAAATTCAAGTAAGTTTTTTAGTAACTACTATGTTCTACTTCAGTAATTTTTTATTAACAAAAGAAGAAGTGAAATCTAGTAACTCCTATATAAATTTATCTTCAGGGACTGGTTCCTCGGGAGGTAAGTCTACTAGACTCTTCCCTGTTGACACAGGAAGTCCGACACGAACTTTAAATAAAAAAAAATTAATTAATTTTTTAATTGACCTCATATTAACTAAATGTTACAACACAATCAAAGACGACGTGTCGTCTCACTGAGTCAATATGTATGCGTACCCCACCTACGTACTCACAAGTCAGCACGGGCTGACAAATGTCGGGTGTACCTGGTATCGGGCAGTCCGAGGAGAGAGGTACCCTAATAGGGTCGTTCTTATGTATACGTATATGGGTGAAAAAATCTAAGATAAAGGTATACCCAGTCATCTCTCATGACTCACCTCAAGGGACACGATAGGTCATCAAGGAATAATCGATAGATGAAATATTTATCGTCATACATATACAGTTAGGGTTAGAGGAGGAGGTGGAAACATATACCTAGACACACCACGTACGACTCAAGTCGGGACACGTTGAGACACTGGGATACCTGACACCGGGTGGTTCGAAAAGTCAGGTATCCTAAGAGGTCCGTTCTTATGAGTTCACCCAACGGTACGGAAGGAGGTCCCCTAGAAGTGTTGGGTCCCTAGCCTAGACACAGAGAATACAGAGGACGTAAAAGTCCACCCACACATACCTGTAATAGAATTGATGAACTTCGTATCTCAGTATCAATCTATCTCTTATCTTACTAACGTTGTGTTTATTGTAAGTCTTAAAAAGACGATACTTTAAAATTTCGTGAGTCTCGTCTAGAATCAAAACTTTATGGTTAACATCCCTTATCTATCTATGTTTCCTGTATATAAAAGTGAAAAATATTTTATACATTATATATAATATAATATAATATTTTACGTTTATACGTTAATATATTAAAATATTATTAGTTTAAGTTTATTACGTGTAATTGGTTCCCTTTTCCAAACTTTTAGTATATGGTCCGTTCACCAGTTGTAGTGAAAAACTGTCGGACTATAAAGGGGAATTATATCTTATTTACAAAAGTTAATTTGTATGTACTTTGACATACATTAAATGTTTTTAGGGAAGAGGAGGACATCCAAAAAGATCAGAGTCCATTACCATGGAAGTATGTGTGGTTATTGAGTTTGAGACATAATGTTTACACACTTTGTTAGAGTAAACTTTCCCCATACCCTCCTTATACGACTTGAAACTTTCAGTCACATATGAAATTTCAGATTTCCTTGAGATGTATTGTTGAATGAGATACATTAGGTGAACAAAGGGGTCCTCACGTTTTATTAAGACTTTGGTAATACATACATATGTCCGAAAGGACTACCGAGTCTGTCACTTCTTTGATGGACGTTACTTCCTCTGGACCCAGATAGGGACCCAGTCCTTCTAGGGGACCTCGTCCCGAACCGTTGGGTTAGGTCATAAGAACGGACTTTTTGGAGTACCTGTCTGTTCGGACAGTCCGATGTCAGGTACTCCGACGTTGTCTCAACCTGTTCTGATTTACTAACTGTGTGTGTACGTTCGTAGAAAGGGTAGTATAAGAAAGTTCCCATGTCCGGTGCTTACACGTAACTGATCATTTTCCCGACTAGGTTTTGATCCCTCTTTTACATATTCTGGTCTCATAAAAAATCCCGGTCTTTGATTCCAATACGATTTTTTTTAGTTTTAGTTTTGGGTTTGACTCGGTTTCATTTTGTCTTTCTAGGTGTTATTAAGAGACGATTCAGTGAAGTCAGCACAGGCCGAGACACACTGGTGTATCTGCCGTCGGGTGGTCCGAGGGGGCAGGGACCCTAAGAGGTCCGTTCTTGTGACCTCACCCAACGGTCAAGGAAGACGTTACGTACTTTCACTTTTCACTTTCCCTTCAGTGAGTCAACACAGGCTGAGAAGCGTTGGGGTACCTGGCGTCGGATGGTCCGAGGAGACAGGTACCCTAAAAGGTCCGTTCTCATGACCTCACCCCACGGTAACGGAAGAGGTGTTATTACTCTTATAAGGTTTCCCTGTTTCCTATGTTACCATTCTCTAGGTTTACCGATTACGATCTTGTTCTAATTATTGTATAAAAACATTACATTGAGTCTCAAATTTTATTTAAACGAAATCAGGTTTGACTATATTTCTTTACCGAATAATTTCTTTACCCCCTGACACCTGTTAAATATCACTGTCACGTGTGAATTCCTCCACCACGTACTGAGAGGTGAGATTCACCGAATGTCTGACACTGAAGGAGGGTTTCTTACATCACACCTTCATCCCATCCCCTTTGGTGAAATGTTACTGGTAGTGGTGAAATCTGTGTGCTCGTTTCACCTGTAGCTGTCAGTTCGAGTGTGACTATCTTATACTACACTGACCGTGAAATGGAGACACCAGGAGGAGGATTTTGGGTATTGGTATCACATTAGTACTCTTTTTTTTGTAGTCAGTTTAGGGTTAATTCTTTGTAAAATGTTTTATCGACTCCTTGTGAACTTTAGACAGTTCCAGCAGTCTTTGTTCCTGGAAACTTCTTTGACCGTGTCGGTACTTCTCGATTCCTTTGTACTGTTGGCTTGCGTTCCTGAGTTACATTA
Organism: Capra ibex; assembly: GCA_006410555.1. Taxonomy (NCBI): domain Eukaryota; kingdom Metazoa; phylum Chordata; class Mammalia; order Artiodactyla; family Bovidae; genus Capra; species Capra ibex. Next base: position 4,836,737 of record SJYO01026388.1, on the reverse strand, counting down.
CACTATAGGACTTAAATTAAATTTTTACTTCCTGTAACCGTATTAGATACTACAACACGCGTTCGATTCAGTGTCAGTACAGGAGGAGAAACACTTGGATATCTGATATCGGATGGTCCGATGAGACAGGTACCCTAAAGGGTCGGTTCTTAGGACCTCACCCAATAGTACGGAAGGAGGTCCCCCAGAAGGGTTTGATCCCTAGTTTGGGTCCAGAGAATACAAAGGACGTAACCTTCCACCCAATAAAGTCAATTATGATTGTATAACCTCGAAGGGACCACCAGACGACCAATCTTGAAGCGAGAGGTCACGTCCCTCGTACTCAAATTAGGGGTCAGTCTCTTGATTCTAGGGAGTACGGAACACCGGTTTTTTTTCGTTTTGTATTTTGGTCTTCGTAAAACATTGTCTAAGTTAATTCCCAAATTTTTATACCAGGTGTATTTTTTTAGAAATTTTTTCTTAATGAACACTTTTTTTATGATTACGTGGTTATAACCAAGTAATGACGTCACAATCAGTGAGTCAACACAGACTGAGAAACACTGGGGTACCTGACATCGGACGGTCCGAGGAGGTAGGTACCTTATGAGGTCCGTTCTTATGACGTTACCCAACGGTACGGGAAGAGGTCCCCTAGAAGGACTGAGTCCTTGACTTGGGTCCAGAGGGTGTAACGTCTATCCGTCAAATGGTAAACTCGACGGACCCTTCGGACAACCAAGTAACCAACACTGTTTATGTCACGTAATATATACAGTCAACACAATAATTAATTATACTCCAATTTCTGTCTTTTTACAAAGACATGATAGAAACGTTAAAAAGACATTAAGATTTTAATAGACTTTTATTTTTCAAATAAATCTTTTTTTAAATTTACATTTTGTTCAATGTATAAAAATATGTATAGTATATCTAGGTAAGCACACTCTCAGTTCCTTTGTCATAAGATTGAAGATCATCATCTCTCATTCGTATAATCGTTAAAGAACCCCGGTTCCTACCTCTGACTTCTGAATGAGACGACTAGACTTCCTTATAAACTCTCACTATTTTCGTAAGAAATATAATACAGCGACACACACACGTACATAAACAGTTTGTGTAATTTGAGATGTCGATTTTACATATCTAAAATAATATACGTTTAGTATAGAGTCATTTCATTTAAAGAAATTTTTTTCCTTTTTTTTTTATCATGGTACGATTTATACACGTTATATTGGTATGAGGACCCATCTCTCTTAGATAGAACGTTTTAACTCTTTTCTAATTGAATAATGAGGCGTATAGTATCTAACGATAATTTTTTTTTGTCGACTAATGACTAAACGAAGTAGAAGGAAGTTTGTTTACAACAAACGAACAAAAAAATTACTAATCTCTGAAAAAGAAAACACTAAAACGAAACTGGAAAAGTAATACACTGATGAAGGAAACACCTTTTACCGGAAGAGTCTCCCGGACAGACCTTTTTTATTATTATATTAAGTAACACGATATGTTTTAATTCTATTATCTTTATCATCGATACACCGATCTTATGTAAAGTTTATTTCTCTAAGTATGTACAGTAAATTAGAACAAGACTTTCGGAGAGGTTAATTTCTTCGGTTCTCTCGATAATTATTGTCTTCCGACTTGTGGTGTCACTTCGCACCCACGACTGAAGAATTTGATTGTCCTTTTCTTGTCGAAAAATTAACCTGACCTACGACAAAACGATTTCAGTGGTCCTTTTTTTTTTTTTTTTCTAATACGGAACCGTCGTTTTATGAAGGACAGGTATGGTTACTATTTCTGACTTTATCTTTTTTTTAGGGAAAAGAAATGTATCCCTGATAACTGTTAGTACACATCAGTAAGTCTGTACGTAAATGACCACGATTACTCCACGTCTGCCTCTTCCTTTACCGTTGGGTGAGGTCATAAGAACAGACCTTTTAGGGTACCTGTCTCCTCGAACCGCCCAATGTCAGGTACCCCAGTGTTTTCTCAGTCTGTCCTGAAGTCACTGATTTGTTGTTGTTACTCCATGTCATGTGATCTTACTCATATCTGAAAAGATAATATTTAGGGAGACTACGGACCACCTTTGGTTCAACTACTGTTAGATTTCGGTTTCTTTTACATAAAACAGGTGAAGAAACGTCTCGGATGTTCACTAGATCTGAAGACACACCCGATCCTAAAAATTTCTTACTCCGTTATAAACTTGACTTATTTCCAGTATACATCGAAATGAACTTTATATTTGTCTAAAAGAAAATAGGATTTTTATGAGATCGAGGTATTTGTAGGATTAGACTTTCGACGAGTACACTCAGTCTACAACCTTGTTGGTTTACTGGTCACATTTAAGATATCGTTATGATATGTTATCTTCCTTCTATGGGAGAAGGAAAGATCGAAGGGAAAGTATTAATTTACGTCTTTGTTTTTGTATTTTGTGAAATAAGATTATTAATTGTGTGTGAACAGAGACTCTTTGTCGTGAAGTTATTTTGATTACAAGTTTTAAAGTAAAAGTACTTTTACAAAAGTAAGATCAATTACTTCCTCCGTAACCACCTAACTTTGAAAGGAGTCTATATTTTACTTCTATTAATCACCAGAAATTTTTATCGTTGATATATTGGAACTTTAACCACGTTTCTATAGTAAATTATTTATTTTCAAGTTATTTTATTCCTTACGTTTATTTCGATAGTAAGAATATTTGTCTTTTAAAATATGGTACAACGGATTTCCTAAGAGCTAAGTTATTTCACTTAATTAAGTTTCATGTAAAAATTTTTCAAAATTAACCATTTATTAACGAAATATTACAACACAACCAAAGACGGTATGTTGTAGTGTTTAGTCAGTATTAATATACACACACACACACACACACACACACGCGCATATCGAGGAGGGAGAATTTGGAGGGAGGATTGGGGGTGGGTAAAGACGGGGAAGTACAGGAGTGTCTTGAGGTCCGACCCAAGGGACACAATATATGGTCGAATGGTGATCGATAGACAAAATGTGAACCATTCATATATGTACAGTTTTGATGAGAGAGTTGAGTAGGGTGGGAGAGGAGGGGGCGACACAGGTGTTCAAGTAAGGGATACAGACACAGAGGTAAGGAAGAGACTTTTATCCAAGTAGTCATGGTAAAAATGTCTAAGATTTATATGCGAAAGATATGATATAAACAAAGAGAGAAAGACCGAATGAAACATATTGTCCGACATGTAAGTAGGTAGAGTGATGTCAACTGAGCGTAACGAAGGAAAAATACTGATTCATCGTAAGATAACGTGTAAACATGGTGTAGAAGAAATACTTAAGTAGAGAGTCACCTGTAGATCCACTGAAGGTACGGTACCGATAACATTTATAACGACGTTACTTGTAACCCCATGTACACCAAAAAAAAATAACACCATATACGGGTCATCACCCTAACGACCCAGTATATCATCGAGTCCACCATCTCTTAGACGGACGTTACGTGTTCTGGGTCCAGTCTAAAGACCCAAACCTCCTAGGGAACCTCTTCCCTTACCGATGGGTGAAGAAATAACAACGGACCTCTTACGGTGACTGTCTCGTTGGACTGTCCGATGTTAGGTACCACAACGGTTCTCAACGTGTGATGACTCGTTGATAGTGAAAGTGAAATTGTCATCGAAATAAGGACTAAAAAATTTCTTTAAAGATATGACAAGAGGTATGATAGACATAGTTAAATGTGAGGGTGGTTGTCATGTTCTCACAAAGATAAAGAGGTGTACGAGAGGTCGTAAATAACGAACATCTTAAAAAATACTACCGGTAAGACTGACCACACTTCACTACAGAGTGACATCAAGACTAAACGTAAATAGATTATTACTCACTACGACTCGTAGAAAAGTACAAATAACCGGTAGACGTACACAAGATCCACAGGTAAATCCATAAGAAGGGTGCGAAATTAAAGAATAACAAGTCAGCGAGTCACACGTTGAGACGTTGGGTTGCCTGTCGTCATGTGACAGGAAGTGACAGAGGGCCTCGAACGAGTTTACGTACAGGTAACTTAGTCACTACGGTAGGTTGGTGGAGTCGGAGACAATAGGGGAAGAGAAGGACGGAAGTTAGAAAGGGTCGTAGTTCCAGAAAAGATTACTCAGTCGAGCAGTGTAGTCCACCGGTTTCATCACCTCGAAGTCAAAGTCGTAGTCGGGAAGGTTATTTAAGTCTTAACTAAAGGAAATACTAACTGATCAAACTAGAGGATAGTCAAGTTCCCTAAGAGTTCTCAGAAGAGGTTGTGCTGTTAAGTTTTCGTAGTTGAGAAGTCGTGAGTCGGAAGAAATACCAGGTTGTGAGTATAGGTATGTGCTGGGGATCTTTTCGGTATCGGAACTGATATACCTGAAAACAACCGTTTCGTTTCAGAGACGAAAAATTATACGATAGATCAAACCAGTATCGAAAAGAAGGTTCCTCGTTCGTAGAAAATTAAAGTACCGACGTCAGTGGTAGACGTCACTAAAACCTCAGGTTCTTTTATTTCAGTTCTTTTATTTACCGGATCACCAAAAGGGTGAGAAAGAGGTTGAATTCAGGCTTAAAACGTTCTTCCTCAAGTACTATACTCGGTGTCAGTCGAGGAACAGAACAAAAGTGACTGACATATCTCTAAGAGATAGGAGCTGACGTTTCTTATATTAGTTAGACTAAAGTCATAGTTAGTAGACCACTACAGGTACACATTTCAGCAGAAAACACAACAACCTTCTCCCACAAACGATACTGGTCACGGAAGAGAACCGTTTTGAGACAATCGGAAACGGGACGAAGAAAAACATAAGGTTCCGGTTTGACCGGACAATTAGGTCTATGGAGAACTGAAAGATGAAAACGTAGGTCAGGGGATACTACTTTTATGTAAAAAACCCACAATCAAGTGTGACAAAGTACTTGACATACTTTTCCGTTTCTCTATACTGTGACTATCTACTTGAGGGGTACAACCATCCACGGGTTATATATCATGACCTCTTCTCATCTCTTTATCGAGGTCTTCCTAACTTCTCCGACTCGGTTTCACCTTTGTTGCGGGTCCACACCTACACTGACCACTTTCTTCGTTCCAGGTTACGACATTTCTTGTTATAACGTATTCTTGACCCTACAATCCAAGTACTTAGTTCCATTTGACCTTTACCAGTTTGTCCTCTACCGTTCTCACTTATAGTCGTAAAATCCTTAGTCACTTGATTTTACCTACCCTTACCCGATTAAATTAAGTCTACTGGTAATATAGATGATGACACCCGTTCTTAGGGAATCTTCTTTACCTCTTTGGTAGTATCAGTTGTTTTCTCAAGTTTTACGTCATGAACCCACGTTAGAGTTTTTTACTGTCTTACTGGAGACAAAGGTTCCGTTTGGTAAGTTATAGTGTTATTCGGTTCAGATACGGGGTTGGTGATTACGGTTTCTTCGACTTCAACTTACCAAGATACTTCTGGATTACTGAAAGATCTTGATTGTAGTTTTTTTTTTTCTACAGGAAAAAGTAGTAAAAGACTAACCCAACAAACAAAAAGACTATAGTTCGACGTATTTAGTGAATATATCAAACTTCTAATTAGGAAACAGTCAACAAAGTAAATGTTAATAAAAGAGGGTAAGACTCTACACAGAAAAGTAGAACAAATATTAAAGTAAACGATACGTTTTAGAAAATTTAAAATAATCTAAGGTAAACAAATAATAACAAAAATGAAGGTAATGAGATCCTTCAACCAGTTTCTCCTAGAACCACGTTAAATACAGTTTCTCATAAGACGAATACAAAAGGAGATTCTCAAATTTTCAAAGACTGGAATGTAAGTTCATAGTTTAATATACAAAAATAAACTGCTAGACGGATGGTTCTATAACCTCTGGTAAAAGTCACCTTACCTTGTCTTTCGAGATAAAATTTTCATTCACCTTTAAAACTTTATTTCAAATGTTCACACGTACACACGATTCAGTGAAGTCAGTACAGATTGAGAAACGTTGGGGTGTCAGACATCAGGCGAGGAGAGAACCACCCCAAGAGGGTCCGTTCTTATGACCTCACCTAACGACAAGAGAAGAGGTCCCCTATAAGGACTAGTTTAGGAGTAGAGATTGTAGAGGACGTAACCGTCCGTCCAAGAAATGGTGATCGCAGTGGAATGTTGATCAAGAACAATTCAACCATTCTAAAATTAATTATGAGCATAACTTTTAAGTACAAGGCCAACACGGGAGTAGAGACCCAAGGTTAGTATATCGTTCCTACCTCTTTAAACTACTCCAATCGTAGAGTAACATGGTTCCCACATGTACCTTCTGTTTCAAATTTCAGAATGTTTTTGACACCCGGACGATTCGGTACCCAGACGTTTATCCCAGTCCCTCTCGTCTCAAATTGAGCCGTTTCATCTCCTTCACTGGGTGTACCCTGTCTCTTACTTCCCATGAATGACAAACTTTGACCCCGATTCCACGTTTAATTTTCTCCGACTTTTCTTGATCCCTATATACAACGGACCCAGTGTCTAAATACATTTCCACGTAAGGTTCTTTCTGTAATTATATGACGGAATATCGGTCTCGGACGTAGTTTAGAGGTCACATTGTTCTCCCAGACCTTACTCTAGGTATCCCCGGTCTACTTTCGTCGTTTCCTTTCTGATTTGTCTTCGATACTATCTTTCAGGGTTCCAAATAATTTACGAATACACAGGTCATGACGAAAATCACTGAATATTAATAGTAGGATAAAGTAGGATTATCAGGATTACTCCTCGGATACGTCCTGAGTGTAAATTCCAATTGAGACGGTTTTTTATTAGGTTTTGTACAATCATTTTGTTTATGTTTCTTTTTCACTTGTTACATGATAGTGAGATCTATCCTAATTTCAGTATATAACTAAAATTTTATTGAAAAAAGTACATCCTGAAGGAGGAAAAGGGATTTGTTTGTTTGTCTTTTGACTCCTTTCCTATAGAAATTTTATATAATTTAGTTGTATGTTCTTAGTTACGTTGTCACCGACAATCTACTTTCGTTGAATTATTTTTTTTAGGATATTTCCTATTTTGATACAAGTTTTATAAAATTTCTATTCGATTTATGTATATATGACACACTATGTATACATGTGTTATATAACAGTACATTATATATACATCTTTTACATATCATATCATATACGTATAAAATATGACATCGTTGTAGTACAAAAAATATATGTAATATACATTTACCGTTTTTTTGATAAAAGTTTATATATGATATATACTTAAGAGGTCTTGAGGCTTAAGTTCTCATAGTTTGGGTGTATGAAATTTATAAGGTATGACTTTGATTTCTGTATTTTCGATTCTTTTTCATTATAATTTACGATTGTATCAGTCTTCTCTAATGGATTTCCATTACCTGTTAATCTACTTGTCGTTCGTTATAAAGTGAACGTAACGATTTAAGATCTTCCGTTACTTTATTTTATAAAGTTCAGGACTCTCTTTTATTGATAGTGAATATTATATAAGTCTATGTCTATATAAGTCATTATTCTCGTCTCTTATCGACGACTGGTGGATCTTTATGTTTTTCGATCTCTTTTACTTACCTACACCAATTCTCGTCTATAAGACACCGACCTAACAACCCATACTTAGACGACGACGACGACGAATCACCCAGACTGAGACACACTGTAGTACCTGAGATGGGGTGGTCCAAAGAGACAGGCACCCTAAGAGGTCTCTTCTTATGACCTCACCCTACTAAACCCTCTTACCGTAACTTTGTACATATTATAGTATATACTTTGCTTAGCGGTCAGATCCAAGCTACGTACTATGACCTACGAACCCCAACCACGTGACTTTCCTAGGTCTCCCTAACCTGTCCCTCCCTCCTCCCACTCTCCAAGTCCTACCCCTTGTACACATGTGGGCACCGCCTAAGTACAACTATATACCGTTTTGGTTATGTTATAACATTTCATTGGAGGTGAATTTTATTTATTTAAATATAATTTTTTTTCTTATGACCTCACCCAACGGTACGGGATAAGGTCCCCTAGAAGGGTTGGTTCCCTAACTTGGGCACAGAGTACAGATAGATGTGACCGTCCACCCAAGAAATGGTGATCACTATGGACTCTTCGGTCCAATACTTAGACCCAAACCGATTAATAATCGATCCATTCGAACCCGTTCAATGAATTGGTAAGACTAAGGAATAAAGAGTAGATATTTTTACTCCGATTTACATACGATACCATAACACTACTCCTAATTCACTCAATTATATCCGGATCGTGAATTTTATGACGTACCATGTGTTAATTATACGATGTGACCCCAGGGGTTGAGGTTCTGGTACCTGACCATCGTAAATCCTTAACCCGACTTGTCGTCTTTCACTCTCCACCCGTTCGTCCACTTTGGTAGACATAAATGTCGGTGAGGGATACAGAGAGTAATGGAGGACTCGAGACGGGGGACAGTCTAGCCACTGTCGTAATCTAAGAGTATCATGACGTCTAGGATGACACTTGACGTGTATACTGGCTAGGTCCAACTCAAGAAGAATACTCTTAGTAGGACTTTGGTAGGGTAGAGGTGGGGGACGAGGTACCTTTGTAACAGAAGGAGTTTTGGTCTGGGACCATGGTTTTTCCAACTTCTGACGACACGATATACCATACACATATATATATATGTGTGTATATATATATATACCACTTACACACATATATGTACCTACGTATACATGTGTGAATATAAGTATACATGTGTGAATATACGTATATATATATACATACATACATACATACATACACCCCGAAGGAGTCACTGAGTCACTCTTGCTTAGACGGACGTTAAGTCTTCTATCCTCAAGGTAGGGACTCATCGTTTCTAGGGGACTTCCTCTCGTACCGTTGTGTCATAAGATAGAACGGACCTCTTCGGGTACCTGTCTCCTCGGACCGTCCATATCAGGTGTCACAGTGTTTCTCAGTCTATACTGATTTCGTTGACTCGTGTGTGTGTGTGTGTGTGTGTTTGTGTGTGTGTGTGTATGTGTGTATGTGTGTATGTGTGTGTATGTGTCTCCGTACATACTCCTTACGTTGATAGTTTACATTGTAAATACAAAAAAATAAAAATTTTTTACTTTTCTAATTCCCTTGTAATGTAATGTCAATATATTATCTTTAATATTATCACTCACTGTCACATTGTTTCACCGATGTTGTTCGTATCTTTTCCTTGGTCTACCGGAACTGAGTTTAGGACCAAGGGTAGACTGACTGATATATTGGAACTTCTCAAGTGTATTAAAGACAAAGTAAAAGAAGTACCTTTTTTGTTACCGTTATCATTATATCTGGAGTGACCTATTGACATTTCTAATTTGTGTCAATTATACTATACATATTGTTACATAAACATTTACTTATGTGAATTAGATGTAGTAATGTACTTACTTTTAGTTTCAGTCTTACAATTTACTTACTTTCCGTACCGTATCTTACGATGTACTTACTAAGGTAACAACTTTTTTGTAATTAAAGAAATAATATATAAAAACTTTAGTATACTTCATTGTGATGATGAACTGTACATTCCTGTTACTCCTTTTCTGTACCCTACGTTTCCCCGCTTTCTTCGGATGTGTCCAAATAAAGAAATTTTTTCTAGACTTTGTGTATTCGACAAAATATAAACAAATTAGACTCATCACTTATAACCAACGAGTAATATAAAGATATTAAATACTTATAATTTTAATAAATAAAATTTAATAGTTTATTTTGTTTAACGAGATTTATCAAATTATTATATCCAACAATTTTGAAAAGGTATTTTATTAGACACAGACCTTATAAAAAATTATCATCTAGAAATTGAAAACCACCTAAAATACACATAAAGTTACACACACTCATCGATTTCATTATAAAGAATCAGTGTCCAAATAATGTTTTTCTAGGTTGTCTAGAACCATTTTCCTAGACTTAAACATAACAAGACTATTAAACATATAAGAATCACATATTTACTCATACAAACCTTAGAATCTAATTACAACATTTTGTAACTTGGTAGCGTATATCTTTTCTCTAACCAGATATCGTGTACGAGATATTTAATACAACAATAAGTCAACGTTTCAGTACAGACTGAGAAACACTAGGGTACCTAACATCATGTGGTCCGAGGAGACAGGAGGTGATAAAGGGTAAACGAGTTTAAGTATAGGTAACTCAGTAACTACGATAGATTGGTAGAGTAGTAGACGTTGAGGGAAGAAAACGGAAGTCAGAAAGGGCCGTAGTCCAAGAAAAGGTTACTCAACCGAGAAGTGTAGTCCACCGACTTCATAACCTCAAAGTTGAAGTCGTAGTCAGGAAGGTTACTTACGAGTTCCAACTAAAGGAAATCCTAATTGACCAAACTATATGAACGACAGGTTCCCTGAGAGTTCCCAGATGAGGTCGTAGTGTCAAATTTTCGTAGTTAAGAATCCGGGAGTCGGAAGAAATACATGGTTTAGAGTGTAGGGATGGTCTGATGACCTTTTTGGTATCGGAACTAATATACTTTGAAACAGTCGTTTCACTAAAGAGACGAAAAATTATACGACAGATCTAAACAGAATCGAAAGAAGGTGCCTCGTTCGTAGAAAATTAAAGTACCGACGTAAGTGACAACGTCATTAAAACCTCGGGTTCTTTTCTTTTAGAAGGTGAGAAAGGTGAAAAAGAGGTTGATAAACGGTACTTCATTACCCTGGTCTACGGTACTAGAATCGAAAAAAGTACAACTCAAAGTTCGGTCGAAAAAAGGGGAAGAGAAAGTAGGAGTAGTTTTCCGAGAATTAAAGAGAAACGAAAGACGGTAATCTCACCATAGTAGACATATAGTCTCCAACAATAAAGAGGGTCGTTAGAGCTAAGGTCAAACACGAAGTAGGTCGGACCGTAAAGTGTACTGTATGTGGTGTATCTTCAATTTATTCGTCTCACTATTATATGTCGGAACTACATGAGGAAAGGGTTAAAACTTGGTCAACCAACAAGGTACAGTCCGAGATTGACAACGAAGAACTGGACTTATGTCCAAAGAGTCCTCTGTCCATTCCACCAGACCATAATGAATAGAGAAATTCTTAAAAGGTCAAACAACACTAAGTGTGTCAGTTTCCAAAATCGTCAGTCACTGAGTCTTCATCTACAATAAGACCTTAAGGAAACGAAAGAAGTACTAGATTGTATACAACTGTTAAACTAGAGACCAAGGAGACGACAATAAACAATAAAATACAACTAATCGTAATAATAGTAACAACATTAACTATAATTGAGGACAATGTAAACTAAGGGTCTTTTGTTTAAAGTCTAGAATTAAACTATATGGTATTACGTACTTCACCTCCAACCCTTTTTCTCGATCAGAGACACTCTCAAATCTAAACAAGGGACCGTAAGACTACAATATGTCTTAGATTGAAATAAAGAACACGGTCGTTTAGTCCAAAAACTCCACCGTCCCAGGTCACCGTGACTATATGAGGACTTGAACCGTCTTAGTGATTCGATTTCCCTTTCGGTACTTTCTACCTCTTGTTCAAGTAAATTTTAGGATTGAAGGGGAGGCTAGAGGGTACTCTAGTCTAGAGGGAAATGTTTTGAAGACATCGAATGGAAGATATTACAGTCTAAAGAATTAATGTGGTTCAAAAACCATATTAATTCAAATCAATTCTTCAACGGAAATTTTATAAATCTTTTTCTCATTAGTCAGTCTTATTAACATATTATGGTTATACTTTATCGTTTTTAGAACTAGTGTCACAAACTTTTATATGAGTAAGTTAAATACATCAGTAATTTTGTTTAAATGAATATTAGTTTAAAGCGGGACATAGATTGTGTAGATTCCGTGTTATAACCCATGTCCCTGGTACTTCGACCCATTCTGTCTCTGTTCGTCTCCCACGTCTATACATTTAAGTTTTAGTGTTGATGGACACTATAATCATCGTCAGTACTTCCCTGTGTCCTCCTTTTCGTTGAACTTTTACGATTTTCGGTTTCGTACTTTATTCAATCAATCTAGGACTTGGTACGAATGTACTCGAAGTACGAAATCACTTTTCTATTCTTACTAAAGATTAATCAGAAAACTAACGGACCAAAATCTACACACGAAGATTTGACGTTTTCACACGAATTTTCGTTAAAGAGAGAGGTAATTTAATTCATGGGCGAGATTAGAAGAAATTTGATGATTTAAATAAAATTATTTCGAAAAGACACTTCTATTGTATTTCCATTTACTCCTTAAACTCAATTATCTTTTCATGTCGGAAAGAGTACAATTAGCGAAAGTCGTCAATTGCATGACTCATATCTCTCGGAGTGTACAGAGACTTGGGTTCCGATCTTAAGAGGGGTTTTATACATTCTGGTCCCAATTTCACTTTCACTTTCACTTAAGCACAGGGTGAGAAACGCTGGGGTCCCTGACATCGGATGGTCCGAGGAGACAGGTACCCTAAAAGGTCCGTTATCATGACCTCACCTAACGGTAAAGGAAGAGGTCCCATAGAAGGGCTGGGTCCCTAGTTTGGACCCAGAAGGTGTAACATCTGTCTACGAAACGACAGACTCGGTGGTCCCCTCTGGTCCCAATTCCAAAGTCAATAAAAAGTTTGGTGAGTTAATTGAACAATTTCTATAAAGTTATAAGGAAACAAACTACACTCTTAAAGACTCTTTTTAACCTTACTATTTCATTTAAAATTTCAATAATAATTAACAATCTGATTATTTATGTGAATTGTTGATTTACAAGACGTAAAAATTCGGAAGTTAAAGGTAATAATAATGTCTACTATTATATCGTGAATAGAGTTTCAAAATTGAACTCATGTGACTAAAGGAGTGAATAAATTTAAATCCTCTTTATTGACGGGTATTTGTTCGAAAATGAACCGAGGACTTTCAATTTTCCAGTATATGATTCAAGACCAAAGACCTGATTTGAGACTTTTTTTTTTATAAATTTTCTTACACAAATTTCTTGAATTACGTCCGTCCTCGATCTCTCTTATACTGGGAACTTCACTTTTACTTTCAGTGAGTCAGTACAGGCTGAGAAACGCACATGTCAGGTATAATTAATCAAAAGAGAACCCTGTGAGGGAGGAGGGAGTGTCGTTTGGTTTCTAATTTTGAGTGTTTCAGTGTCGTCAATAACCAAACTTCTCAGTCCCAAACCTAAAGTCCTAATAGTGTCTCCGACCTTTTAATCCTTCCGTCATAGAGTCTTTCCTCCCCAGTGTCTGTTCCTTGGGATTTTTTAGAAAAAAGTTTGAGAGGTAGGTTGGTACCACCCGAATACCCGACCCTCTGAGGTTCCTCGGGTCTCTCTTTTGTTATTGATCTACCAACGTTCACAACTTGTTTTTATAATTGTCAAAGAATCACTTTCTTTCTTAAACCTCGAATTAGGGAGATTCTATTTCTCCAAACCATTTGTGAGGTCCGAAAAATAATTGGAACCTCTACCCAAGGTTAGGTCCTCATTCCGTAAGTCCGTACTTCCGTTTAGATGATAGTCTCTAACACCTTCCTAGGACCCTTTTCCTTTTTTACCTTTATACTCGACTTTTTATATCAAAAGGTCAAAAAGGATTTTGTAATCTTCGCCCAAGACTTTTGACACTAAAAAGTTTGATTTTCTTTTAAGATCTTACTTAATGATTTACGTAGTCTATATACCATATAACATGTCCCTTTAGTCAAATGTGAGGGTGACCGAAAGTGTACCGTAATAGTAACTCAGGTTTATATATTGTAAAATATCATTTAAACCATTATAGACTTTTAACATTTTCTACTCCTGAGGGGAAGATCTTGTAAAGAATGTCATTATTAGAGAATGTAACACGGGTTCTTACACATGTGACTACAAGTGGCTGTGAAAAAAAAAAAATTCCGTTTTATGACATATCTTAGATTTTTAGAAGCTACTTATATAGGTGGTCTTAAGACCAGTCTCTGTCTGATGAGTGAGGTCGACACATTAAACTCTAGAGTCACTTCCTTGTCAAATTTTTGTACAACCGTTCCACAATCGTTCCATGTTCCGTTTACCACGATCTTTGTCGTCCTCGTCACTGACGGAGACACTGATTTTCTCTTCCTTCCTACCAGGGGTCTTCTGTTCGTCTCTCCCAGTGGAGTGTCCTCGTTTCTGGAAACCAGTTTCTTCCTTCGGTCAGGATCTTTTGGAAATTCTCTCCCTTCTTAGTGAGAAGGAAAGGGAGATTATACGAGGACTACGAAAGAACACCTGGTTGATTTGACTTTCAGTTTCCCATTCCCTCGGGTAACTACACCAGATACGGACGGTCGGAGGTTTCTGTACCTTCTTTCACCTCTTTCACCGTTTGTTTAGACGTTTTCGTTTGTCTTCTATAGATGTGAACTACACTTAATCTACATTGAACGTAATAAGGTAATTTTATTTAGTAACGTAAATTTCAATTTTTCCGGTTATCGACTTGTTCTACTTTCACAACCCATCAATTCACCTATGTAAGTATTTTTGTCATCTATATACTGTTTACCTACCGTATTTTGTAGATACATAAGATAGATATAGTTTCGAGTATATGTATCCAATATTGGTAGGGAGAGAGACATATAAACTTATATTTATATAACTATGTTACTTTATATAAACTCTTTTATATACGGTTTTATAATTGACACAATGAAAATCCCACAACGTCATATACCCGTAACCTTTCTTACTTTAAGAAAATACAAAATGTCAACACACTGAAATTAAAAAGAAAAAAAAAAATCGAGTTGATATCGTACGTCCTAGAATCATGGGGTTGGTCGACAGTTTGAACGTGAGGGACGTCATCTTTGTGTCTAAGAATCGGTGAAAGGAATTCGTGGAAGGGACCCGGTGGTCCCTTCGGGGACTGAAATTAAAAAAAGTTCTTTTGTATCATGAAAAACAGTAATATAAAATCTGTGTGTTGATTTACTTCTATTGGATTCCGTACTCTTCTTTTGTTAATCCTTCGGTACTGTAGATCTTAGTACGGTTTAAAGTCATTCTTCTATAAGACAGTAGAGTAGACTGAAAATGTGTCCGAATGATTAGAACGTGTACTCTCTTTGTCCCATCGTCTCATAAACTGTAAAGAGTCCAACAGTAACTCCTGGTCGATTTCTTTACACAAACTGAACTAGTACGTGAATCCTTACAACCTTGGGGTCTGGACTCACTATAAAAACTGTTACACGAGACAGAGACGGGACAAAACTAGTAAAAATATAGTACTGTATAGTGTAATAATTTATTGTACCACTGAGTCTGTGTCGTGACTCGTTCTATATACTGGATCACTACCTTACACCTCGATTTTTATGTGTTTGTCTTGTCTGACTATTTATTTTGTAGTAGACTACATTTACATTCCAGGGTTTGAACTTTATTTTGTTTTGATGACCCCGCCAGGATTCTACCGTCTCCTTGTCCTGCCCCTCTGGTGAAAGAGGGAGTGTTTAAGTAGTTTTCTTGTAAAGTTGCGACTCATTTAAGGTGTTTTGTTGAAGACTTACGACCGTCTCCTGTAGTCCGTGGGTCTTTTCGTCTAGTAACAGAAGTTTTTGTCCATCCTTTTTTATATTTTCTACTTTTTCCTCTGTTTCCTCCATCCCTCCCTCGAGACAGGGTCCTTCCCTTAGAATTCTTCTCTCCAAAGGTTCGTGGTCCTTTGTGAAAGCGACGGCTCAGACACCGCCCGGAACCTTCTTGTCTCCCGTTGTATTTCCTTCTTTTTTATTTCTTTATTAATTTTGGTTGTCTAATACTCGGGTTGTCATTGAGGGGGTTACCTCTTCGTCGCGTCTACGGACGTAGGCGGTGATCGTTCACCCCCGACCCGTCCCTCCGCGCCCTCCACGCCCGACGTCACGAAACATTCTAAACCCGGTCTTGTGGGGTGTGCATTGGTCTCGTTTGATTGAACCCGATCGTTTGGTCTGACACCCTATCGATGGTGTGGTGCTCTTTTCGAGCTTGTATTCTGTGGCGCTCTTGGCACGTGTCTTGTTTCCTGCCTTATCTTGATCGACCGACGTCTAGTAGGGGGAGGCCACTGTCCGTCGGTCTCGGTATTCCCGACCTTCCCCCGTTAGCGTCGGGTTCTCTCTGTAATGGATGGTTTTACGTTCGTCCGAAGAAACGATTGATTCTGAAGACCCCCAAGACCTGTCAGTAGTCGGTGGTCTCTTCCCTGCGGTCGCTATATGGGTCTTTTGACTCGTCGTCTCTACCCTTTCCACTATTCAGCGTCGCTGACGCGAGCGGTTTGTGGACTCGATGAGCCTGGACCCTTCCCGTGTTTTACGTCCGGGTTGGCTTAGACACGGAGACTCCCGATGGACTCACGGTTCGGACTCGTCGAATCTGGCCCCTCCACGTACGTCCGATCCCGGCCGGAGTCTGTCAAGGGTCACCTCGTTACATCTCGGACTCACCACACGCGGTGCTCGTCCCCGTCCGGGTCACCCCGATTCTGTGACGTTCGTGTGCGGTCACAATGAACAAACGTCGTAGGGAGGGAAGGGTGTCACGCTGACTTGTTCACTCGGACTTTTTTTTTTTCCCAGGTGGTGGCGGGAGAAACACAGTCCCGTCTTTAGTCTGTGACTTCTCTGGTTGTTTGTCTTCTTCAATTTGTCTCCCTTGACGGAACCTTCACTGGGGTGTGACGGGTGTTGTGGTCTCTTTCCCGGTCTATATAGAACGTCGGTTTCTACCTTTTCGAGATATGTCAGTTGTTTTTGTTCTGGTCCTCGACTGACACCGAGTCTAGTACTTGAGGAATAACGGTTTAAGTCTGAGTTTAACTTCTTTCGTCCCTTTTGGTGATCTGGTAAGTCCATACTGGATTTAGTTTAGGGAATACCAATATGTCACCTTCACTCTTTATCTAAATTCCCGGATCTAGACTATCTATCTCACGGACTTCTTGATACCTTACTGCAAGCACTGTAACATGTCCTCTGTCCCTAGTTCTAGTAGGGGTACCTTTTCTTTACCTTTTTTCGTTTTACCGACAAACCCCTCCGGAATGTTTATCGACACTTTTCTTCTCTCCACTTTTCGTTTCCTCTTTTCCTTTCTATATTCGTAGACTTACGTCTCAAGGTTTCTTATCGTTCTTCTCTATTCTTTCGGAAGAAGTCACTAGTTACGTTTCTTTATCTCCTTTTGTTGTCTTACCCTTTCTGATCTCTTGAGAAGTTCTTTTAATCTCTATGGTTCCCTTATAAAGTACGTTTCTACCCGAGTTATTTCCTGTCTTTACCAGACCTGGATTGTCTTCGTCTTCTATAATTCTTCTCCACCGTTCTTATGTACCTTCTTGACATGTTTTTTCTAGAAGTACTGGGTCTATTAGTAATACCACACTAGTGAGTGGATCTCGGACTGAAGATCCTTACACTTCAGTTCACCCGGAATCTTTCGTAGTGATGCTTGTTTCGATCACTCCACTACCTTAAGGTCAACTCGACAAAATTTAGGACTTTCTACTACGACACTTTCACGACGTGAGTTATACGGTCGTTTAAACCTTTTGAGTCATCACCGGTATCCTGACCTTTTCCAGTCATAAGTAAGGTTAAGGTTTCTTTCCGTTACGGTTTCTTATGAGTTTGATGACGTGGTAACGTGAGTAGAGTGTACGATCATTTCGTTACGAGTTTTAAGAGGTTCGGTCCGAAGTCGTTATGCACTTGTCACTCGAAGGACTACAAGTTCGACCAAAATCTTTTCCCTCTCCTTGGTCTCTAGTTTAACGGTTGTAGGCGACCTAGTAGCTTTTTCTTTCTCTCAAGGTCTTTTTGTAGATAAAGACGAAATAACTGATACGGTTTCGGAAACTGACACACCTAGTGTTATTTGACACCTTTTAATACTTTCTCTACCCTTATGGTCTGGTGGATTGGACGGAGAACTCTTTAGACATACGTCCAGTCCTTCGTTGTCAATCTTGACCTGTACCTTGTTGTCTGACCAGGGTTTATCCTTTTCCTCATACAGTTCCGACATATAACAATGGGACGAATAAATTGAAGATACGCCTCATGTAGTACTCTTTGCGACCTGACCTTCTTTGTGTTCGACCTTAGTTCTAACGGCACACTTTATAGATATTGGAGTCTATACGTCTACTGTGGTGGGAATACCGTCTTTCACTTCTCCTCGATTTTTCGGAGAACTACTTTCACTTTCTCCTCTCGCTTTTTCAACCGAATTTCGAGTTGTAAGTCTTTTGCTTCTAGTACCGTAGACCAGGACAGTGAAGTACCCTTTATATACCCCTTTGCCATCTTTGTCACAGTCTGAATTAAAAAAACCCGAAGTTTTAGTGACGTCTACCACTGACGTCGGTACTTTAGTTTTCTGCGAATGAGGAACCTTCTTTTCAATAATGGTTGGATCTATCGTATAAGTTTTCGTCTCTGTAATGAAACGTCTGATTCCAGGTAGATCAGTTCCGATACCAAAAAAGACACCAGTACTTACCTACACTCTCAACTTGACACTTCTTCCGACTCGTGACTTCTTAACTACGAAAACTTGACACCACAACCTCTTCTGAGAACTTAGGGAACCTGACGTTCCTCTAGGTTGGTCAGGTAAGACGTTCTCTAGTTGGGACCTTAAAGAAACCTTCCTTACTACGATTTCGACTTTCAGGTCATGAAACCGGTGGAGTACGTGTCCCTTCGGACCGTACGACGCTAAGTACCCCACCGTTTCTCAGCCTGTGCTGACTCGCTGACTTGACTTGACTATAGAAATGATAAAAATACTAGTATGAAAAAAAAATTATAACACACTAACAAAAAAGAAAAGAAAAAGAAAAAAAATTGGAAAATTTAAAATTACAGGAGATAAAGAGGAAATTAAAAATAAAAATATTGGATGATAATGAAATTTTTTTTTTCTGGGATAAAAATTTCGTTTACGGTATATATGAGAAAAACACCACCAACAACAAAAAATTATTAAGAACACCGAAAAATAAAAGAAAGAAGAGGAAGGAGAAGAAGAAAAGAAATTATAACATAAAAACTTTCAGGTTGGAGATGAGATCTAACAATTAGAAACGAAAAACCATAAACAACAGTTAAAACGAGTAAATTTTTGGGTTAGAAGTCATGGGTTAAAATGGACTCTCGCTCTGATGACCGAACTGGTGAGAGAAGAGGAAACCTGACAGGAAAAAGAAGTGGTTCACCGGAGATAGAGAAGGGAGGGGGAAGAGAAGAGATAGGTTGAGACACTTAGAGACCCACAAGGTCTGCCACCTCTTGTGAATCCCTTGGCCAATGACCGACCTAGACAGAGAGAGGAAAAGTAAAGGGAGAAAATAGGAGGACCGGTGGAGACAGATGAAGGAGGAAGAGGAGAAGGGACATATTGAGACGCTTGTGGAGACTCGCCAGGTCTGACACTTCGTGTGTATTCCTTCACTGATGACTGATTGAACGAGAGAGGAGAGAACTAGGGTGGAGTAGAGTAAGGTCAGTGGAGATTGATGGGGGAGGGAGAAGAGAAGAGATACATTGAGTCCCTTGGAGAGACCCACAGGGAATTACACCTCTTTGAAAAGTAGAAATTGGGTCTACAATATAGTAACCACGACATATCTACCTCTTCAGAACTCTGATGACATTTTTATTTTGACTTTTGGTCTTCGTTCTCCGAATTCAGGTTTAGGACTCTTGTAGTCTCTTGAGGACTTAGGTCCCTTGTAATTAGCTATCCTCGAGTAGTTTGCGGAGGTATGGATGTGACTTTGGTTCGTGGTGGGTTCCCGGTTGTTCAATGTCTCGTTCTGTATGGTGTGTTTAAGAGGTCGTTGTGTCCTTGTATGGGGACTCGAAGTTATATGTCCGTCGAGTTTCAATGAGGTTTTGGTAACTGCAGAGTATTGGGTAATGACCAGTGAAGTAACGTGAGGTCTCTCTTCTTTAGGTCGAGGTGGGTGGTCTTGAGGTTGTGTTCGGAGGGATTGGTTCTTTGAAACTGTTCGGTGACTATGTTGGGACGGGTGTCACTCCTTTGAGGTATTATTTCTCTTGAGGTGTTTAAGGGTCTTATATCTTTCCGGTGGGGTTTACGTCGTTATATTGGTTCTACTTCTCTGTCTCCTTATGAGTCGTCCATTTCCTTGTCCTCTTTACGGATGGTTTGGTTTGTTTTCTCCTTCTCTATCCCTTAGATGGACTCTGTCTCAAGGTTTATAACTATCACTTTTACTAGGTTTTAGAACTTTAGTTTTACCTTAGTGTCTATTTGTCGGACCTCTGTTCCTAACTATTCTACGCTCTTTCCACATTGTTTCTGGATCTTCTATATTTTTTTTCTCAGTTATATATTACTTATTACGTTATTTACTCTAGTCTTTGTGAGACCTCCGTTGTTTATCATCTTATTACCCCCGTCTTCTATCCTAATCACTTTATCTTCTATCTTACCATCTTTATTTACTTAGTCTCTCCTTTTTTCTTTTTGCTTAATCTTCTTTACTCCTTTTAGAGTGTCTGGAGGTCCTGTTATACTTTGCGAGGTTGTAAGCTTAATATCCTCAGGGTCTTCTTCTTCTGTTTTTCTTTCTGGTACTCTTTTAGGAACTCCTCTATTATCAACTTTTGAAGGGATTTTACCCCTTCCTTTATTAGTGGGTTCAGGTTCTTTGTGTCTCTCAAGGTTTATCCTATTTGGGTTCCGCTTTGTGGGGTTCTGTGTATAATTAGTTTAATTGTTTCTAGTTTGTGTTTCTTGTTTATAATTTTCGTCGTTCCCTTTTTGTTGTTTATTGTGTGTTCCCCTAAGGGTATTCCTATTGTCGACTAGAAAGTTATCTTTTCGAAGTCCGGTCCTCCCTTACCGTTCTGTATGAATTTCACTACTTTCTTTTATTGGATGTCGGGTCTAATGACATGGGTCGTTCCTAGAGTAAGTTTATACTTCCTCTTTAGTTTTCGAAATGTCTGTTCGTTTTCGACTCTCTTAAGTCGTGGTGGTTTGGTCAAGTTGTTTACGATTTCCTATAAGAGATCTGTCCTTTCTGTTTTTCCCGTATATTTGGGCTTGGGTTTTGTTATTTCATTTACCGTTACCCTAGTATGAATAGTTATTAATGGAATTTGTATTTACCCAACTTAGGGGGTTGGTTTTCCGTTTCTGACCGGCTTACCTATGTTTTTGTTCTGGGGAGATATACGACGAATGTTATCTGGGTGGAGTTTTATTCCCTGTGTATGTCTGACTTTCACTTCCCGACCTTTTTCTATAAGACACGTTTATCTCTGGTTTTCTTTCGTCCTCATCGTTATGAGTATAGACTACTTTAACTGAAATTTTGTTTCCGACACTTTTCTCTGTTTCTTCCGGTGATGTATTACTAGTTTCCTAGTTAGGTTCTTCTTCTATATTGTTAATATTTATATATACGTGGGTTGTATCCTCGTTGTGTTACACATTCTATTTACGATTGTTCATACTTTCACCTTTAATTGTCATTGTGTTATTATCACCCTCTAAAATTATAGGGTGAGTGTGGATACCTATCTAGTTGATTTGTCTTTTAATTGTTTCTTTACGTTTGAAATTTACTATGTTATCTGGTCAATCTGGATTAACTATAGATATCCTGTAAAGTAGGGTTTTGTTACTTAAAGTGGAAAAAGACTTCACGAGTGCCTTGGAAGAGGTCCTATCTAGTGTAGGACCCGGTATTTAGATTGGAACTATTTAAGTTTTTTTAGCTTTAGTAAGGTTCGTAGAAAAGACTGGTATTACGTAATTCTAATCTAGAGTTAATGTCCTCTTTTTGATAATTTTTAAGGTTGTATACCTCCAACTTGTTGTGTGAAGACTTATTGGTTGTTTAGTGTCTTCTTTAGTTTTTTCTTTAGTTTTATACGTATCTTTGATTACTTTTACTTTTGTGTTGTTGGGTTTTGGACACCCTGTGATATTTTCGTCACGATTCTCCTTTCAAGTATCGTTATATCCGTATGGAGTTCTTTGTTCTTTTTTCAATTTATTTATTGGATTGAGATGTGGATTTCGTTGATCTTTTCCTTCTTTACCTCTTGGGGTCTCAATCATCTTCCTTTCTTTAGAATTTTTAATCCCGTCTTTATTTACGTTTTCTTTGTTTTCTCTGGTATCGTTTTTAGTTGTTTCGGTTTTCGACCAAGAAACTTTCCTATTTATTTTAACTGTTTGGTAATCGGTCTGAGTAGTTCTTCGTTTCTCTCTTTTTAGTTTAGTTATTTTAATCTTTACTTTTACCTCTCTAGTGTTGTCTGTTGTGTCTTTATGTTTCCTAGTATTCTCTGATGATAGTCGTCAACATACGGTTATTTTACCTGTTGCACCTTCTTTACCTGTTTAAGAATCTTTTCATGTTAAAAGGTTTTGACTTGGTCCTTCTTTATCTTTTAGAATTGTCTGGGTAGTGTTCGTG
>SJYO01026388.1:4697987-4813479 GCA_006410555.1 Capra ibex | reverse complement strand
ATATTCGTTCCACTTTTCTGTCGGAAGACTTACCCTCTTTTATTATCGTTTACTTCGTTGACTGTTTGTTGATTAGAGTTTTTATATGTTCGTTGAATACGTTGAGTTAAGGTCTTTTTATTTGCTGGGTTAGTTTTTTAGACGGTTTCTTGATTTATCTGTAAAGAGGTTTCTTCTGTATGTCTACCGATTGTTTGTGTACTTTTCTACGAGTTGTAGTTAGTAATAGTCTCTTTACGTTTAGTTTTGGTGTTACTCCATGGTGAAGTGNGTCAGTCTTACCGACGATAGGTTTTTAGATGTTCGTTATTTACGACCTCTCCCACACCTCTTTTCCCTTGGGAGAATGTGACAACCACCCTTACCTTTGATCATGTCGGTGATACCTTTTGTTACACCTCTAAGGAATTTTTTAAAGTTTATCTTGACGGTATACTTGGTCGTTAGGGTGACGACCCGTATGTGTGGCTCCTTTGGTCTTAACTTTCTCTGTGTACATGGGGTTACAAGTAACGTCGTGACAAATATTGTCGGTCCTGTACCTTTGTTGGATCTACAGGTAGTCGTCTACTTACCTATTCTTTCGACACCATGTATATGTGTTACCTCATAATGAGTCGGTAATTTTTCTTATGTAAACTTAGTCAAGATTACTCCACCTACTTTGACCTCGACTAATATGTCCCACTTCATTCGGTCTTTCTTTTTGTGGTTATGTCATATGATTGTGTATATATCTTAAATCTTTCTACCATCACTATTGGGACATACACTCTGTCATTTTCTCTGTGGCTACATATCTTGCCTGAAAACCTGAGACACCCTCTCCCTCTCCCACCCTACTAAACCCTCTTACCGTGACTTTGTACATATGATAGTCCATTCTTTGCTTAGTGGTCAGATACAAACTATGTCCTATGTCCTACGAACCCCGACCACGTGCCCCTACTAGGTCTCTCTACTATACGCCACCCTCCTCCCTCCCCCAAGTCCTAACCCTTGAGTACATGTGGGCACCACCTAAGTACAATTACATACCGTTTTGGTTATGTCATAACATTTCATTTCATTTTTATTTTTAATTTTCTTTTTTTTGATGAGTGCATACAGGTCCTAGTTCATCTGTACTGAATCGTCGTCGTACATAAGTTGAACTTAGTTAATTTAGACAGTTGTCTTATTATACTGAATAATGTTTTGAGTTACTACTCGTGGTGTAAGTATTTTATTATCAAAGGTCCTCCGATAAGTCTAATTGATTCTTAAAACCTAATACACCTCATTCGAGTTTCTTCTTGTGGTTACTACCATCGTCTCAAAATTTTGGTATGGAATACCTGTGACCAATCTTCTAGACAGAAATACACTCCGGTTTTAATTGATACACTATCTTTCGTGTCATCGACCTAAGTCATATCTTCTGAGCTCGGAAGCATACCAGGATTTCAATTCCAGGATCCAATTTCGGTTACTCACTACCTACATGTCCCTCTAACGTTGAGTTGTGTTCCTTCTACACAGACTGTCTCATACGACTAGTCTTACCTGACGGAATCTTCATCGTACGAAAACCTTCTATGTAAACATTTATTCTAAGTTCGTTGACTGTGGGAAACTTACGAAGTGTGGATCTTAAGACACCAGAGTATATGAAGGGAAAGAACTATCTACTTTCATATTCAAGGAGACTAGAGGTGTAGTCGTAATACTACGACTTAAGTATAATAAGACCAAACATAAAAGTGACATGATACTCGTGGACCCTACACTCCCTTCAAATATTATTTTCCTGGTCGAATGACCCGACGACTTAAGGAGAAGTGGACGTACATTTTTGGTGAAGGTCAAAAGTTTCGAGGAGGACCTGAGAGGGAAGATATGTATGTATTACAAGATGGACATTTATAGACGATCCAAAAAAGACGTCGAAAATAGAAAGGAAGAGACGACAGAGTGAAGACTTCCGAATAGAAAACCCTCGATAAATGGAGGAGACTAACGACTCAAAATGAAGGTTTGAAGAGAAACTGATTCGACACTAACTGTGAGGTAAGACCCTGGAAAGGGAAGAATAATTATTACGGGAAATAAGAGAAAAGTAATGTATAGTAGGTTCACTTATACATCAAGTCAGAAAAGTTGCAAGTTTAGAGAAGAAGATAATGATAGAAATTCAAAATAAGTACATAAGGGGAAATTTTATGTAAAGATATCTCAGATATATAAACAATGGTAAAATGGTTTTTATACAAAATTCATACTTTTCAAAAATTACATTTTATAAAATGACATAGACATTGTGTACTGATTAAATAAAGGGGTTGGTACGAAAAGGTCATACATAAAGAGATGATGGTTTGAAAGAAAGAGACTTACCTTTTCTCTATAAGTTGAATAATTTACATTATTGATAATCTTTTCTATACGATCTTTCGAGTATTGAAACGAGATTATTAAGTTCGTGTTAATAAGTTCCTTTCTACCATGTTAGGTCATCTTTTGTTAGGATGAAAACCGGTCAACTTGTATACCTCTAATGTTTTCTTACATGTTTCTCCGAGTTGTAAACTTGACATATAGACTGAGTATATAAACAAACTGAACATCTAAAGTTCGGAATTCCACAAACACCTTACACACAACATACCCCACAGGAATGACCGAAAAGTTCAAATATATTAAACAGAATTTAAGGATTCATCTGAATTTCGGTCATAAAATCTAAGAGTACTATGGAGTATATCAGTGGGAAGAACACCAGTTATTCCTTTTACAAAGAGAAAATGTCTCGGAAGAAGGAGGTCCTCTGGTTTCTGAGTACTCGGACCAAAAAGATCTATAATCGAAGTTGTTCAACAGTCATCAAATCAAGTTGTGGTTTTGGTCTAAATGAAGAACTTTGTAGAGGAATAATCTACGTTTTAGTAAGAGAGTTATAACGTAACTTTACACCTTACTCAATTTATAGAAGTCATACACGAACCCGAGGTCTTTCAGTTTACGCTTACTCTTTCCTTTGTTCCAAGATGAAACGTTGTTATGTGATACTAAAAAATGTAAAGAGTTGAATTAATAGACCTCTAGGCACAGTATGTACGTGAACTATAAGGTGATTTTAGTTTGGAACTCGTACATTATTCTCATGGAAATTTTATACAAAATCTTTAAAATTTTCAGTTTTACGTAGTTTTTATTGTAAGATTGTAGATTATCACGTTAGGACCCTCTGTATGAACTGACACTACCACCACTCGTCCACTACTCCTTTCTTCTGATGCCGGTACCTCACTGAGTGGAGGCACGAGGATCCAACTACCCGATCAATCGTAGAGGGTTTCTACGGGAAAAGGAAGAACGGTGACTTTAAAACGAAGGAACCTTCATAAACAGTATCACATGGATAGTCGTTCAATTTTAAATGGATGTTTTAATAACCTTTCACACCGCAAAGATGAAGTCTTTTCTTTATTGTTTATGATATTTGGTTTCAAGAAGGAGTCGAACAAACATTCTAAAGTACTATATATTAAAAACAAATAAATATCAACAACAAACACTAGTAATAGGTGGTCTCTTGAAATGTCATATAATCAAATCTTGGAAGTCATACCGTTTTAAGAATGGCCTTTAAAACATCTTATATCTGAAAGTTTATTTACGGTCATTGCTGAACTATTGTTTTATGATACGTATTACAGACTTTAAAAAGTATATTGATCTTTTTTTAGAATTTTAAACATATCTTTATGTCTTCTGGGACTTATCAGTATGTCAGAACTCTTTCTTCTGACCTTGACCCTCTTAATACGAGGAACTGAAGTCTGATATGACATTTCGATGTCATTAGATTTGTCGTACCTTGACCGTGTTTTTGTTAATTCTTTTAGTTGTCTCGTCCTATCTTTCATATCTATATTTGGGTGAGTGAATACCAGTTAAATAGACGGTCCTCCCTCTGTTCTTAAATGTTACCTCTTTTCTGTCAGAAAAGTTATCCACCACGACCTTTTTGGTCGGTATACATTTTCTTACTGTAATCTTGTAAGAGACTATAGTATGTGTTTTTATCCAAGTTTTACCTAATTTCTGTTTACATTCTAACATATGATATTTTGAGGATCTCTTTTTGTATCCGTCATATAAGAAACTTTATTTAGAGTCGATATAAAATACCTAGAACAGAGGATCTCATTACCTTTGTTTTGGTTTTTATTTGTTAATCCTGGATTAATTTGAATTTTCAAAGACATGTCGTTGACTTTGGTATTTGTTTTCATTTTCTGTCGGATTTATGACCCTCTTTTACAAACGTTTGTAATGGTTGTTCCCTAATTAAAGGTTTTATATGTTTGTTGAGTATGTCGAATTATATTTTACCCGTCTTACGGATTCCTCTGAAAAGAGACTTCTTCTGTATGTCTATCCGTTATCAATGTACTTTTCTATAAGTCATAGTAATTAATGATCTCTTTAAGTCTAGTTTTGATGTTACTCTATAGTAGAGTTTGGTCAGTTTTACCGGGAGTAATTTTTCAGAAGTTTATTGTTTACGACCTTTCCCACATGTCTTTTCTCTTAGGAGGGTGTGAGAACTACTCTGATATTTAACCAAGTCAGAGATGCCTTTTGTCATAAAACCAAGGAGTTTTTAGACTTTTATCTTGATGCTATACTAAGACGTTAGGGTAAGAACCTGTATATAGACACCTTTTGTGATTAAACTTTTCTATATATGCATGGTAACAAGTGACGTCGTGATAAATGTTATCGACTCTGTAGCTTCGTTGGATTTATCGGTAGTTGTCCACTTATCACTTCTTCTACCCCACATATGTATGTTACCTTATAATGACTCGGTATTTTTCCTTACTTTACTACGGTAAACGTCGTTGTACCTACCTGGGTCTCTAATGGCATCATTCACTTCATTCAGTCTGTCTCTTTCTGTTTATAGTATATTGTAGTTAAAATGTATACACCTTAGAATTTTTGACTATGTTTACTTGAATAAACATTTGGTCTTTATCTGAATGTCTATATCTTGTGTTTCAATACCAATGGTCTCCCTTTTCCCATCCTCCCTATTTAATCCTCAAACCCTAATTGTATATGTGTGATGATACTTATTTTATATTTTTGTTGGACGACATATCGTGTTCCTTGATATAAGTTATAGAACGTTATTGGATATTACTTTTCTTAGACTTTTGCTTATACACACACACATTGACTTAGTAAAACGACATATGGACTTCGATCGTGTGGTAACATTTAATTGATGTGAAGTTATTTTTACCTATTTTCACTTATACGTTTTGTAGAAATACAAGAGGTTTCAGAAAAAGAGACGGACGAAATATTGATCTATTTGTAAGTTTCCTCAAAAGGGTTCTTTCAATTAATTTGTCTCTGGTACGAAAGTCATAAATCTTTAAGAAACTATTAACTTCTGTAAAATTTCAACCGATGTAGTTTTCATTATGAAAATGAGTTTAATAAGATTCTTCTTAGTTCATCCCCCTCATAAAGGATTATGTACGACTCTTCAATTGTCTTTAGATCTCCTTTCTGAAAGATTAAAAAATTAATATAGATGTGTATAATGTAAGAACTAGTGTTTGTAAGTTCTCGGAGTGTCCTATATTTCAAGTGTAAAAACACTCACTACAAAAACAGACGTAAAAGTGATGAAAGAAGATAGGGTAAATCGAGGGTTGTCTATTGTCGACGTTAGTGATGGACGAAAAGATAATGCAAAGAAGTGTAAGGACGGAACCTGTAATGATTGTCTACAAAGGGACAAAAGTGAAGGACGACGGTGGGATTCAAATACTGAAAGGATGTGTACGGTCAAGTTTAGAGTAAAGGACGAACTTCGGAAGGATCTCGGGTCCATTCGTATCCACTATAGATGAAAACCCTTAGTCATGTAAATAATTGATACAGAGACTAAAATATAGTATGTGTATAATACAAATCGGACACGACTTAACGGTTGAAATGAAAAAGCACAAAACGTAGTATAGAAAGTTCTTTTCAACACACAAGGTACCCCAAAATTACATTAAATATCGACATGTGTTTAATCAGAAGATACTTCGAGGTCTCCTCGGTAGTGTCATAATAATACATCCTCTACGAATTTTTCATAGTTGTAATTCGGTTACTTACCTAAAGAGACTCTCCTTTTATATATCATAACAGTTTAAAATATCCTTATTTGAATTTATACGTGGACCTAACCTGATCCGACCATGTTTATTCTTATTTTAGGTTTCGTTAAAGTAATTTAACAACATTCAATCCTCCTACCCTACGATTTTTTAGACTTCCGATAGACCTTCTTTACCTTGTAGTATGTCTTGTATTCACTTTCTAAGTCTCTTATAAACCTTCATCTACTCACTCACTATCGATTTTTAACTTATAAAGATTGTCCCCACTCATCTGTGTTCCTTCGTAGTCGGAAAGACCGACCTTAAGGTCAAACAAAGAAGGTGAGAACATGGTAGGTGTCACCCGTTAAGACACAGCCCACAAACGTCATATTATTTTCTGTGAACTTTTCTCCCGTAAAACCACGTTAGATTTATTCAAAGACTGAACTACATTCTTCACACAATCTTAAAATCCCTACATGTCTCTCTTCTTTCCGTTTTTCCTTCCCAGTAAATAGTTTCACGACAAATGGTTTCAGATGAACCGTCTTTGTGATTAACTCTTTTATCACGGACTTCCTCCTTCTCGAGGTCTCTCGAGAATCGTTTTACTAATTCAATAATCTACTAGAAGATGGTCATTACTGACGGAATTCTGACCTCTCCTTCACTCTCTCTGTATTTACGAACACTTTTCCTATTCGCCCGAAAGTAAGAAATTTGAAAGAGGAAAGTTACTAATTGAAAAAAAGAAAACCGGGTCCCTAGTTTGGACACGGGGGACGTCCCCTTCGAACCTCGGAATTGGTGACCTAGAGGTCCCTTCGGTGTATTCACTCGAAAATGTGTCCAGACCGGTCCGTATATTTGTTGTTACTCGTTCTTGTAAATTCTAATTAGTTTTGACAGTACCTAAACGACGTAGAACTCAACTGACAGTGGAGGACATACTTTATAAGGGACTAATGAGGGAGGGAGAGATGGAAGTGTTCTACACACGTCCAAAAAGAACCTTAAATTGGTACTGATAAATGATTATGTCCGTTTATACCACTATCAGCACCACCACAGTAGTGGTAGTTGTGACATAAGTAAAAACGAGATTATACAGGAGGAATAGAAGTATAGTTTATTGTTCGGGTAGTGTGAAGTTTTAGACCAGGAATGATGTTGAATACCTTTATTGTTCTCGGTCCGTCGAAGAATATGTACGATTAAAGAGGAGTAGGTTTTCTTAAGACAAAAAGAATTCACATTCCTTTAAGAGATTTTGGGCAGATGTGGTAAGGTCAGGGTGTCACCGTCGACGGAAAGGGTACCTAAGGACTAAACGTCCAGGTCTATCGTACAGGAAGGGTTTCGGGGTCAAGATCCCCTATCAGTCAGAAAGAACCATCCACAGTCTTACGAGTACTAGACTTTCACCGATGAGACTCTGTTTACATGAATGATGAACACCGAATGTCTGAGGTCGGTCCTCCACCGTCTCTGAAAAGTGTAATCATGTTATGGTAGAGATGTTAAGAATATAACTGTTGAGGGGAACGGTGGTTACTTCACCCATAAACCCCTAAATCACCTAAGTAAAGTAGTAATTCTTTCAATTTGACTTTGGTATTCTGGTCTTATTATATAGTTCACCTTTGTAAAGACGAGATCACTGGTGAGTACAAGGATAAACTAAAGGTCTCGTATCAATACACTCTCCTACCGAAAGTCAATAGACCCACGAGGGGTGGCGGTCCAGTCTTCCGGTTAAACGTTCAGTCCTGGTGATGTCTGGAGGTAGTCACCTTCCACTCCTCCCACCCGTCGTGTCACCTGTTCAATCGATTACCTACGGAGACACGAGACCTTTAGTTCAAAAACCGGTGCAAGGATGAGTCAACTCGGCGGTCTGGTATTGTCCCTTCTAGTGACTCAAGTAGGGTCACTACACGAGAGGTCTCAGTCTACGTAAGTCACTTCGACACTTAGTAGTCCTACCTGGCTTTCCGTACCGAAGTTCCTTATCCTACGAAACCACACCTATACGTAGCCAAGACAACACAAAGGAAGTGCCTGGGGTGTAAAGAATATCAAAATACTTTATGTTCGTAGGAATCAAGGGAAAGGATTACACGAAAACTTATTCTTTTCTCTTATACTAGAAAAGATTGGTTTTGGGGGTGGAGGGTACTAATCAGTGTGGGGTGGGGAAGGATGTCGTCCTTAGAAAACAAGACAATGTTAACGACGTTGAAGAAATGCTCTACTCGACGGGGAGGTAACTAACATAACAGACTAAGAATAGACTTAGGGCTTCCACTCCCCAATAATAGGGGTAAAACGTTCACGACTCCTCGTGTGAGACCAAGGGTTATAGACATCACCTCAGATCTCCGAGATGTAGGTGTCAGGACACAGTCCGAAGGAGAATCATGGGTGAATTGCTGTAGATCTTAATACCTACATATCTTGATCCCATGTTTGTACAAGATTTTATAACGAGGACAAGTAGTTCGATACATTCGTAATTTACGTCTAAAGAGTCCTTCTCTTAGAAAAAAAAAAAGGAGAAGACGAACGAAACCTAATGGTGTGAAAGACCTACAGAAAGTCCGTTCACCCGAAACGAAGTGGTTGACTACAGGAGCCCACGTAAAGGGATCCACACACATCGACCCCTTTTTTTAGTCAGTCTAACATTGATTTTCACCGGAGATCGACGAACGACGAGTTTTCAGTCATTTCTCTGGTCCAACCACCTTTCCTTTCAAAAAACAAAACAAAACAAAAATTAAAACCTCCGACCGTTGGTATCTTCCCCCACCTACGGACAGGTTTCCGGCTGTTAGTCACCCGTTCTCGACAATATCTACCTTCCTCCTCCGATGTGCGATGTTCGTCTTTGTCGTATCAGTTGAGGCTGTCAGTAGAATTTTTGCTAATACGTCACCAGACTAGTTGTAGAAGAACTAACAAAGTCCATGTCAATCTGAAGTCAGGGTCCCAACCAAACAAGGGTAAAGGGGCTCCGGTCAAGAGCTTTGACACCGTCAAGTACAACACCGATGTCAGACCAGTAGAACATCAATTGAAGAGATGGACAACCCTGATAGTCATAGATGTTCTGTCAAGTCTTATACCAGACGTGTTAATAGATATCGAGACCCTTTCTTTGATTTCCAGGAACTAAAACAAATTACTGATGTAATTATAATAAACCAGAGGAAACAAAGACGTAAAACAGTGAAGAGACTAATTTGAATAAGAAACCGATTTCAAAAAGGTATCTGATTTCCGTCCGTCTCCTATACCTCCAGTTCCTCGTGTCCTGCGAAGGTAAGTTTTAGTAGCCGTCGATACAAAAATACCGTAGTAACACGTGTTTCCAAATTTATTTTTAAGAATTGCTTTTTTATGAGGGTCCACTTTTATATACGTCGAAAATTACAATCTTTCTGTAATCACCTTTTCTAATCACACCGACTTTTAAGTCAGTTTATGAGTCCTTAAAGAAAAAGATTCCGTCTTAATATATGTTCTCAATTTTGTTTTTTTTTAGTCTTTTATTCTTACTCAGAACGTACTTTTATACTTATCGAAATTTACAATCTTTCTTTTGTGACCCCCTTTACGACACTGATTTGTTGTCAAGTAATGTGAACAAAACACTCTTTATGAATTTCTTTTTGAAAGGACTTGTTATTCTTCGAACGGAAAAAAATTCAGACTATATAAGAAGACGTACAGACACTCCTTCCTTTTCTGGTACAAGAAATCGACACAGTAGAAAGAAGATCTCGTTTAACTTTTTCCTATAAACTTAGTCGTAAACAGAAGAAATAGCTAAAAGTCTTAGTAATTATATTTGAGTGTCTCTTTAAAGACTCTGTAGACTAGGAAAAGTAAAGAGATAAGTGTCTTCGACGTTAACATTCACGTAATGGAACGTCTCTGTCTTGAAATTGTGATTACTTTACGTAATAGGTCGACATTTGGGAGGATTTAACTTTTATCTGATACTTGCACCTGATGCAACTTAATCCCAGTTTTTTCAAATTGTTAACTTTCTTTCCAATAAGGTACCTCTTCTACTAATTTAGATATTAAGCCTCTCCCGTCAATAAGTGAAACATATAGGTATTATGTACAATCTTATATGTCACGGGGAGGGGAGTTCTTTGACTAAAACTTTAATTGTTTTCGTATAGAGTTTGTATCCTTTCTAAGGTACCTTCTCCACTGTAAACTCTATACAGAACTTCTACTACCGAGTCTGTCATTCCTCAGACGAACATTACGTTCTCTGGGCCCAAACTACGGACCCAGTCCTTCTAGGGATCCTCTTCCCTTACTAGTCGGTGAAGTCATAAGACCAGACCTCTTAAGGTGCCTGTCTCCTCGGACCGTCTGAAGTCAGACACCCCCAGTCTTTCTCAGACTGTTCTGACTCGCTGATTGTTGTGATTGATAACTTCTATTCATCCTAAGTTATTCCTCCGTACTACGACACACTTATAACGTAATTTACAAATTAACTTCAAGACTCTTCTCCTTCTCCTAATCTTGGTTTAGTCATTTAGTGAAGACGGTTCCTTAGGTCATTAGTCTCATGTCCTTAGTTACACCGTCGTACATTCGATCTGGTCACTTTTTTTTCCCCGTCTTTTTGGTTAAAAGGATCATCTCTTTAACTAGTAATCAAGTTCACTCTTCTTTATTAGGATCTTTCTCTCTTCTCTATTACCTTTACTTTACCGGTTCCGAAAACGTTCTTGTACCATCCTCCGGGTACTACCGTCCTTTTTCCTGACCAACCATCAGAGACAATCGAGTCGGGGAGTCCCTGAGTAACACATACCTTCCTTACTTAGTAACTAACTGATCTACTTTCAGTATCACATATACTTAAATATAGATAAATTACTTACATGGATAACTCTCATACTTATATTCTACTCAGTCCGAATGAGATTGTAAGTGTATTTATGATTGAATCCTCCTCAGTTAAAGTCCCTTTCCCCTATACAAGTAAAATTTGTTTAATCCAATTTTTTAGGTCGTCCTATAGGCCAGTCTACACAGATTACCTGTCAACTTTTATCTCAAACAATGATTCCTTTCTCAAACAAACAACTTTATTTATTATTTATTCATTATTTATTTATTTATTCATCAGAAAAATTTTTACGACTAAAAAAAAAAAAATTAGATCTATATACTCGCCTCTTCCGTTACCGTGGGGTGAGGTCATGAGAACGGACCTTTTAGGGTACCTGTCTCCTCGGACCATCCGATGTCAGGTAACCCAGCGATTCTCAGCCTGTGCTGACTCGCTGAAGTGAAAGTGAAAAGTGAAAGTACGTGACCTCTTCCTCTACCGTTGGGTGAGGTCATAAGAACGGACCTCTTAGGGTCCCTGTCTCCTCGGATCACCCGACGACAGATACCCCAGTGTGTCAGCCTGTGCTGACTTCGCTGAATCCTCGTCGTCGTCGTCTATATACTCTGAAATAAAAAGGAGTAGAACTAATAACATTTTACAAAAGGTGAACTTAAAAAGATGAACCAAGTGAGAGTAAGACAAGTTAAATAGATAACAACGTATCGTTTACTAGAATTTTGAATCACCGAGTCTACAGTTGAAATTGGTGAGTCAATAAATATAAGATCCCTTCACTTGTGTTTCCAGTTTATTAGGGTTCTAATGTGACTCTCTAATAGTGTCACGGTTCCACAGTATTTCGTCTTATTTTTACCTAAAATCTTAACTTGTAATGACGTAGAGAACTATTCACACATATTTGTGTGTGTGTGTGTATATGTAGAATATCAACAAATAAATTTATTTCCTTCCTACTGTTCCAGAGATACAATAATTATTTTATACAAAATACCAGTTCAAAAAACCCTTTGAATTACCTCAATTGAAGACTCTAAAATAAATTTCTGTACAAAAAGTTCGATAATGGATGGTTGTGATATTAGAGATACACTTGTAATTCCTAGGTAATAATATGACTCCTCATTATCAAGAAATAACGAAAAGTGAAGACACAGAAGAAAGTATATCATCCGACAGTTCTTGGAAAGACTACATTAACGTTAACACTCATTACCGTGGAGAGTGGTGGACATCAAAAGACAAAGAATAGACCAGACACGAGGTTTTTGTGTAATTTTTTTTTTTAAGAAACCTTAAAGTACCATTTTTTTTTTAAGATTTTAAAAGACTTCTACGAACTAGGTTTACCGATTTTTATTGACGATTATACAAGTTCAAGATGAAAACCCGGTCACAAATTTTTACGTGTACAGAGTATAATAGACTAAGAGTAGAGATAGGATTTTCTAGTTATGATAATAATGGGGATAAAATATCTCCTTAATTTACTCTGAATCTATCCAGTAGGAGTGTATTCGTTCTTGGGGTATACTTCAAAAAAAAAAAGGGACTTAAGGGGGAGTTTTTACCTATCTCGGTGATGTATCCGTTTGTTTTATGTGTACCGTTGTAAACGATGTTTTGTTCTATTGGTGTTTAAGAGTACTTGGACTTTATACTAACCCTCCCCTAGTTGATGATTGTCGTTGACTCAGATGTACCATAATCTCTGACATACAATCTTACGTCCTTTTCTGGGTTGTACTGGTCGTCTTTAAATCTATCCTGTTAGATAATTGTTTCTACTTTTGACCCTCCCCGGAAACGTCCGAGGTTAAGATTCCACTCCCCTTTCCTTAATATCCTTTTGGGTTACTACAACCGTCCAGACTTGGGAAAGTTGGGTGTACTGATCGGTTGACCTCGATGAACTTTAAGTGTCAGGATGCGACTTCTCTTTGATGACCCTCCTTATAAGTTCAACTAAATATAGAGATTTTATTAATTTGTGTTCTAGACACTCGAGGGTAAACCTAATAACGGGACCCGGAACGTTTACAGGTACCACCCAGGGTATGACTTATGATTCGTACTTCAACGAGAGATGGAAGTACCGTTCCTACAGTTCTTTGACGTCATATATCCACGAGGAGGTTTTTGGTCCCCTGGAGCTCAGGTCCGACAGAATCCTTTAATTAAAAAGAATCGACTAGACTCAAAGTCTTGTGCCTTATTACAGTTAAAAAAGAAGATTGGTATATTTATATCCAGTATACAATCACCGAAAATAAAAACTTTTTCACCTTTTTCTTTGAAAAATTTTTCTACAAGTACCAAACAGAGAATATAAAAGTTTTTCGAAATGTATATAAGTCTCTCTAATTTTACACTACATTACTTTAAATGGTATTACACTTCTTAAAAGAAACACCAAAAGGTAGTTCACCTGGAGTCTAGTACTCCTTTCACCAAGAGTCGGTTTAGGAGATGAAAGACGTTTATGTGTGAAACGTGTAATGTTAAAAGAACAAATATGTAATTTAAATAAAAGTTTGGTATCAACGTTATCTCAAAATAAAAAAGTGAAAGGGTTTCTTCTAAGTAAATAAGTCATTCCCCCCTTTTTCTCTAAAATCGTATCTTAAAATTTTAACAGAAGTGATAACATTATTTTTTTTATGTACTGTCTCTTTTAATTTTCTGGTAGATCACCTATTCAGAGGTCCGACCCTCGAGTACAGAATTTAAAGACTCGAGGTCTACCTTGAGGGTTATATGCACTAAGATTGTGCCCTACCTAAAAGAGTGTATAAATCGAATTTTCTAAACAGGACTTCCCGTCTTAAAGATACTCTGAGATGATCAAAGGATCCCGACGGTATTGTTTAACGGTACATGAATTACCGAATTCTGTCGTCTTTAAGCAAGAGAGTGTCAAGACTTTTTTTTTTTTTTAGACTTTAATTCCACAACCATTCGACACGAGGGAGACTTCCGAGATCGTCTTTTAGGAACGAGTGGAGAAGGTCGAAGACCACCGGGTTCGTAAGGAACTTAACTCCGTTGTATTGGTTAAAGACGGTGACAGAAATGTGAGAGAAAGAGACACCCGTAGTTATACAGGAAAGAAGGATATTCCTTTATCCAGTAACCTAATTCTAGATCCTACTAGAGGACAGGTCTAAAAATTGTTAATGTTAGATGTTTATTTCAGTATAACCCTCCAACACCCCCTGAATAGAAGACCCCCTGGGGATAAATTGGGTAATACCTCCGACTAGATATCTATTCATTTTTTTACAGAAGAGGACATGAATTTTTAGATTCATTATATCCTTTCGTTGTCTTACCCTTTCTGATATCTAGACAAGTTCCTTTAATCTCTATGGTTCCCTTGTAAAGTATGTTTCTATCCGTGTTATTTCCTGTGTTTGATATGTCTTCTATAAGACAAAGACATGTCTTTGTCTTCTATAATTCTTCTCCATCGTTCTTATGTGTCTTCTTGATATGTTTTTTCTATAAGTACTGGGTCTACCACACTAGTGTGTTACCACACTAGTGGGTGGAACTCGGTCTGTAGGACCTTACGTTTCAGTTCACCGGAAATCCTTCGTAGTGATGGTTGTTTCGATCACCTTCACTACCTTAGGGTCGACTCTATAAAGTTTAGGATTTTCTACTACGACAATTTCACGATATAAGTTATACGGTCGTTTAAACCTTTTGAGTGGTCACGGGTATCCTGACCTTTTCCAGCCAAAAGTAAAGTCAGGTTTCTTTCTGTTACGGTTTCTTGTAAGTTTGACGGTGTTTAACATGAGTAGAGTGTAAAATCGTTTCATTACGAGTTTTAAGAGGTTCGGTCCGAGTTATCATGTACTTGACACTTGAAGGTCTACAAGTTCGACTTAAATTTTTTCGGTCTCCTTGGTCTCTAGTTTAACGGGTGTAGGTAACCTAGTAGTTCTTTCGTTCTCTCAAGATCTTTTTGTAAATGAAGGTGAAATAACTGGTGTAGTTTCGGAAACTGACACACTTAATGTTGTTTGGCACCTTTTAAAAATTTCTCTACCCTTATGGTCTGATGAAATGGACGGAGGACTCTTTAGACATACGTTTAAAAGTTCTTCGTTGTCAATCTTGACCTGTGCCTTATTGTCTGAACAAAGTTTAGTCATTCTCTCAGACAGTTCCGACATATAACAGTGGGACAAATAAATTGAATATACCTCTCATGTAGTACGTTTTACGACCCGACCTACTTCGTGTTCGACCTCAGTTCTAACCCTCTCTTTATAGTTATTGGAGTCTACACGTCTACTGTGGTGGGAATACCGTCTTTCGTTTCTCGTTGACTTCTCGGAGAACTACTTTCACTTTCTCTTCTCACTTTTTTCAACCAAATTTCGAGTTGTAAGTCTTTTGATTCTAGTGCCGTAGATCAGGGTAGTGAAGTACCGTTTATCTACACTTTTGTTACCTTTGTCACTGTGAAATAAACTCCCTGAGGTTTTAGTGACGTCTACCACTGACGTCGGTACTTTAATTTTCTACGAAGGAGAAACTTTCTTTTCTATACTGGTTGGATCTGTCGTGTAATTTTTCGTCTCTGTAAGGAAACAGTTGTTTCCAGACAGATCATTTCCGATACCAAAAAGGTCATCAGTACATACCTACACTCTCAACCTGATATTTCTTTCGACTCTCGGTTTCTTAACTACGAAAATTTGACACCACAACCTCTTCAGAGAACTCTTAGGGACACTGATGTTCCTCTAGTTTGGTCAGTTAGGAATTCTTTTAGTCAGGACTTATAAGTAACCTTCATGACTACGATTTCGACTTTGAGGTTATGAGACCGGTGGACTACGTTTCTTGACTGAGTAACCCTTTCTGGGACGTCGACCCTTCCTCACTTCCACCCTTCTTTTCGCCTACTGTCTCCTACTCTATCAACTTACCGTAGTGTGGTTGCACTACCTGTACTCAAAATCGTTCGAGGTCGCCAACCAATTTCTGTCCCTTCGAACCACACGAAGTCAGGAACCACAGTGTTTCTCAACCTGTACTACTCACTGACTTGACTTGACTCTTTATAATAAGACTTGAGAAAGTTATAGTATCAATTTTTGTATTTTTACATAGTTGGATACTATAAATTATTTTTCTCTGTAAAGTAGAATTAAGGATCAGTGTCATATTCATTTATTTTAAAATAATAGTATTTTGTTGTAACAAAAACTTTTTTAACAATAAAATCTTAAAACACTAAAAACAATAACTCACCTATTAAACAATGGAATTCTGATTTTCATTTCAGTCTTTTAATATTTTATTAAATTACAAAAGATGACCTGATATCGATATAATAGTAACGATAATAATAATTTGCAAAAATGTAACAAGTATAAACCCAAGTTAGTTAACACTCTAGTCACTGGACACTTATACTTTATGTGGATCCCTTAAAAAAAATTCACCTTTAAAAGACATTATATTTTTCCCTTGACTTCTCTTTTTTACCAGGGAAATTGAACACTTATAAAAAAATATAAAGGGCTTATACTTTGAATTTGTTTTTAATAGTTGAATGTTTATTTTCCCACTGTAGAGTAAGGATTACACTATTTCGTCTCCTTTAAAAATTTAATTTCTTATTGTCTTTCCTCGTATAATGACGTATAAAATAAAAACAGATATTCTCTCGTACCTCCTTACAAGTATCGTCGTGATAAATGTAATCCATTCTGTACTTTCGTCGGATCTACAGGTAGCTGTCTACTTTCTATTTCTTCAACACCACGTATATATGTTACGACATAATGAGTCAATAGTTTTCTGTGTAGTCTCAGTTAAGATCTCTACACCTACTCGGATCAAGGACTATGTCTCTTCCTTCATTCAGTCTGTCTCTTTTTGTTTAAAACATATAATTACGTAACAACCCCCTCACACATTGAAGGAACCAAGACAGAGCGGTGTCGTTTCTAAACTTTGTCGCCTGGTCACAATGTCGAGCCAATGTCGAGTCTCAAAATAACCCGTTCGTTTCCTTTCATGTAGGTGTTCCACACTCCCGTCCGGCTGGAGTTTCCTCTCCGGAGTTAGGCAGAACCGAAGGAGAAAAATATACAAACGGAGGAGGGGGAGAACTCGGACGAGTTACATTTAACCCGATCGGTCTTCCCGACAAACAAAGTGGACTCCAAGAGTGAGATCAGGAGTCTAAAAGAAAACAAGGTAAAAGTGTCCGAAAAAAGAAAGAAACAGAAAATCGGTGGCGGTAAAACCTGAGGAAAAAGGATAAGATTGATGGATGGTAAGGGAAGAGTTCTCTACCCTCCGGGTTAAGAAACCCTTATCCCTGTAGTTCCAGAGAGACCGATGAAGGACGACTCGACCCTTCCGTTCCCCGTAACCCGGAGGGGAAGAACGATCAGAGTTCGGAGCCCAGTAATATCGTCACAGGCAGATCCCCACTCACTATCAAAGGTACCAACCGACATCAAAATCTAGAGGTACAACTTGACCGTGACGTACAACATCGAACAACTGGAGCCGTCTCTGTTTTACCCAATCTGTTACCTGTTATGTAACCTCGTTAGTATTCGTGGTAGTTATACCACTATTGTCTAATCATCCCCGTAATTAGTTGAGGTTTAGGGGGGAGTAGTCCTCTTCCTAGGGGGTTTCACACTAATATCGGTGGGACTCTGAGAGGACGATTAACAAACTCTAAACCATCCCAGAATTACAAAAAGAACTCCCGACACTCTGAAAGAAATTGAACCGACTCCATAAATGGGTCTTTGTTGTGTAGAGTAAGTTCTACCGAGTTCAGGGAGGAACAAGTCCCTAGTCCTCTAGATAGAGGATAGATAAAACCTCATGTTGGGGACGGTTCGACACAACCGAGTAATCTCGATAGGACTCTTTCAAATAGGGATCTTTAAATTAAAACCCCTAAAAGTAATCTTACTGTGACTAAACATCATGACTTATCCATAGACTCTAGAGGGTCTCCGAGTATCCATATAACTCACAGGAGAAGACGAAAAAAGGCACCGAACTGAGTACTCATCACTTAGGTCCTCAGTACGGGACTATGGGACTGACGACACCCCCATCTTTCATAATGTCCCATCCCCGGAAAAGTACACCCGACCTCAACTCGGAAACCCCTGGGTAGAAAGGTCTGAAATTAATCCTGAACGCAGGGACCTCGTATATCACCACTGACAAATCTTAGAAAACCCAGGACCAACTGTGGGAAGTTCGTATATAGAACAACGTCGACAGTTTACCGGTACCATGTTCCGGTCTCCCAGACTCGGAGACCTAGATCCTTCTCTAGTAACTGTATTTGTTTTCCAGAGGGTATATCGTCGAGTATTCCTGATTCCGGTGGGACAAGGAAACCCAGTCATACCCACGTCTCCTCTACATAACCATTTCGGAGCAAGGTAGGGTCCCTCCAGAGGACCCAATAGAAAAAATAGCGACTAAAATTCTTAACCAACCGAGAATGATCAAAAGGACTTCTGACTCCGGAGGTCCGTGTTACCTCTATTATTCCTTTGGGGTTACGAAATGTCTGGGGAATCCACTACAATCTTCATTTACTACAGGGTAACAGTGAAACATTACCGGACCCGTCTGGTTTAGAGTCTTAATAAAGTACCTCGTCAAAAAAAAAAAACAAACAAACAAAAAAACTGGTGGAGGAGTCGTCAGTGTCTTACCAATCCTTTTGAAGTTAGGTAGGACACTTACACAGATAGTACTGATGATCCATAATTATGGGAACTCTTTGACCGTAGACCCACTTCAGGTACGGTCAGGAGAGGACCCATCCAGGGTACGTGACCCCAGAAACTCGAGGAACCCCCAACAAATTAACCGTTTACCCTATTCTCTTCTAGTGAACGGAATATCAGCGAACCTCCGGACAAGGAGACTTCCTGGAAAGATCATTAGAGACCTCCCGGAAGAGGGGATCTACTCACCACCGTACATTCCTCAATGGGTCGAAGGTGACCTCCAAGGGTCCGTCTTTTCCGTCAGGGAGGAGAACCTTGGTGGGGTATGCTAGAAGAACTTTCGGGAGTGAGAATCGAACTTCTCAGAGTAGAAGTCACTCTTCCTCGGAGACCTTTTAATCAGACACCTTGATTCCACCGTTGGGGAGAACCCAGTAACAAGACATTACGACGAGAGAGTCGACGGACTAGCCGACGAACGAAGGGAGCACGGTGAAGACCCGTCCTCCCATCGACCCAATTCTTGGAGTGTTCCGCTATATCAGTCAGAACATAAAAGGTAGTCGTGATGAACTATAGACTACTAGGAAACTACTCTGTAGGTGTTTACCGGAGAGACTAAGTCCTCAACAAAGTGAACCACCGACCATTTTTATCAATCAAACGGGGGTTCTCTCTCAAAATTTCATATAAGATAGTCCTGATGTTATCAAAGTTTTAAAATTTCCGTCCCTCTCTAGAGAAGGGTTATGTCTTATCCTGTGAGTCCCTGGTGGTCTTGGACCACCCTTTTATAAACAGGTAGGGTCGTTGTTTCTTCATGAGTCCACTTAGAAGAACATTTACAAAAAGGACATCGTGGGTTTTACCATGTCCGAACCCTCCTCTTCTGAGACCTTGTCCTCCAGTCCTGTCTCATCCATCGGGGACACAGTTCGTTCTTTAAGAGTCTAGATGGACGGTGTAGGTCAACGTGGGAACCGAGGTCGGGGCACTACCAATAGACATGTCCGTCCGACCGACCTCACCCGGCGTAGTCAGGACAACTTGGTAGTACTCACTTCCGAACCACGAACTGGAACTTCGAGAACCCAGGACTCCCGTCTCACGGTGGGTCACGGAGTCAACTACCGTAAACATCGTACGGTAAAATTCTCTGTACAATATCAAACCGGTGAGTAACCGGGTTACAGGGAGGACAGATGTCTAATCCGTAAACGGAGTACGGAACAGGAAATTCCTGAGCCCCAAACGGTGTCCCGAAGGGACTTCCCACCGGTCGTAGACCCATACGGAATAGAGAAAGGAAGAGAGAGAAAGGACCCGGAACCGAAGGGAGAGAACAAGAGACAATATTTTCCATAAACACCGACAGACCTGGTGGAGTAAATTTTTCCGTCGTCCCGGGACGACGACATCGACAACATTGAAATAGGACTACAGACTACGTGTAACCCTGTCCTTAAACAGGAAATTTTAGTGGACAGGAGTATTCAGATTCAGGTCTAACCATTTGAAAACCTCACGGAGAAAATCGGAAAGGTCTTTCCGTTACCTCAAGAGTGACCCGAGGACTCAATAACGACTCTGACCCGTGTCAGGGTGTTGATTGTCCGAAGGAAGAGAAAGGTGCTTACCTGAAGGAATCCCCACTCAGAAAGACTTCGAATAGGATGGGTCATGACAACGTTGGACTCTCGGTCCGTAGGGGCCCAGTCCCACGTCTAGGGGTCCGTCCAACTCCGTACTGTCGGAGGACCTCTAGTTTACGGGTCCGTCCACCTCCGTACAACCGGAAGGTTCTTAACCCAGGGACCCGTCCAGTTCCGTACAGTTGGAGGACCCTGGGGACCTGACCGTCTAAGGACTCATCCAACACCACACTGTTGGAGGGTACCTGCTCTAGGGATCCGTCCAGTTCCGTCCAGTCGGAGGACCCTAGGGTCCAACCTCAACCCGTAGGGGTTCCAGGGGTTATACTGATCACGACCCCTCCTAATTCCCCAACATTAGAATTGAGTAACGGTCAAACAGGTGACGTCTACCCTTATCTATGGTACTACATTTCGTTAGGTTCGGACACAGGAATCTGACCCTTGGACCACTTTATCGGTATTGTAGGAGGATAACGAGACTCCCTTACATTCAGTGACTAAATAAGGGGATTAGGAGGTATTTTCGTCAAGTCCCACAAAGGTTGTCATTTGTAAAGTAACAGTATCTGGGTGAAATCTATTATTGTCTTCATTACTGTTCCCTCACCCACTAGACCAGGACAATCCCCGAAATTCTCATAAAATTATTATTCGACCCACCTCGCTATAACGGATGTTCCCCCGTCCCAGGACCAACATCCTCAATCATTCACCGAATTCCTGTTTTACTATTTTCCGTTGTCTGGTCTATAAGGTATCTTCACCTCACCTCTAAACTAGGTCCATTATACGAACATCAAAATCCTCTTCCCACCATTCCCAAATCTGGGTTTACCGGACGTCCCGATTGAGGGTTACCGTTTGTAATAGGGACCTTCGGGTTAACGGGAACTTCCCTACGGTGGTTGTCTACCTGAAGATCGTCCGTAACACACGGATAGTGGGCGGGATCGCCCAAGTGACTCTCTACGACAATAACATGTACAACATCCTTTGTACCTTCGACTTCCGGACTTATGGGTCTCCCTAACCTATAATATGTCATAAAGGGAGGGTCCTCGGTCAATAAAGACCAACAGGGAGACCTTCTAACATCTCCGTTGTAACACCCGGAACTGTCCCGAGTCCTTTTCTTGTACTTTGTCCTCACTTCACCCGTCCAGTGTTGAAAACTTTCTTACTGTGTCGGGTTCCTATATTGTATTTGGTTAATTTAAGTTTACCCAGGTTCTACCATCTGTTCAGTTTAAGTTGATTTCGAACTAGGATTTAGACGTTCGATTTACTGTGTGGGTCTCCGAGGTACTGTAAAGGTTCCGTGATAGTTTTCTGGTTCCTCACCCACCAAGGGGTTAACAACCTTTCTAGGAGGGTGAGTAATCGTATACTTTAGTGGGTCGAGTATTTTTGATTGGTGTCGTGTAAAGTACCGGCGGCGTGAGTGGGAGACTCTACCGTGTGTGAGACACCTGAGACGAAGAGAGACTTAGACTTGTTTAGATGGCGAATGGATAACGACACAGAGAGTGACTTAAAAAAAGTTACTCTGTAGCTCTTGGACTCGAAGTAATCCAGGACTTTAGTCCGGGACGTCCAAAATCGGTCCGAGTACAGGACCATCCTGTACTGTCACTGATTCGTGTCGTGTCTCAGGGACGGTGTACCCAAACTCAGGGTTAGATTCCATTTGTCAAAGTTTGTGTTGAAAGTCTTTACTTTTCTACTACTGGGCGGGTTATGAAACTTTCGTCACCGTATCTACCTCTCTTCTCGACTTCCTGTCCTCCTTTTTCGTTACCCCTTTTTTCGCAGCTCCTTGGGGAAAGTATTGAGAGACCTTTTTGACGATTTACGAACTAGACAC
Source organism: Capra ibex (assembly GCA_006410555.1). Lineage (NCBI taxonomy): Eukaryota > Metazoa > Chordata > Mammalia > Artiodactyla > Bovidae > Capra > Capra ibex. Next base: position 4,791,169 of record SJYO01026388.1, on the reverse strand, counting down.
GGGTGTTAAAAGTAACTGGACTAGGAACCGTGTTTCTTCCAATTCTTTTCTCTTGGGAGTGGGAGAACCCGTTGTCGATGACCCCGCGTCGTCTACCACCTCGGAAGTCCTGTGTGACCCCTCATCGGGGACGGTCTCAGGGAGTCAACGTGGGTGACGGTGAGTGGACAAGCGTTTCCCGAGTTCCTTTGTTCTATGCTCTCTCACATTTCCTTAATTCTAAAACAATCGATATGCAGGAAGGTCGGTATCCCTGTTTCTGGAGGATTGGTCTCCACAAGACCTTAGACTCTGACTCGGCGCACTCGGAAGACGGTTCAACCAAAAAAGACAGACTCAAAGATCGTACGACCCGAAGACCAGTCAAGGTGACACGACCTAAAGGAAACACAAGTCGAAGTTGGTGTATTAAAAAGTGGTTCAACTCGAAGGTAAGTTCAGGTGGAGGTGCATCGTTCCCGTCTCGACACCAACAAAGTCAGTCCAATTTAGACTCAGTACCGTGGTCTCTACAGTCCCCTCACACATTAAAGGAGTCAAGACAGAGTGGTGTCTTTTCTAAACTTTACCGCCTGGTCACAATATCGAGTCAATGTCGAGTCTCAAAATAAACCTTTCGTTTCCTTTTATGTGGGAGTTCCACACTCCCACCCGGCTGGGGTTTCCTCTCCGGAGTTAGGTAGAACCGAAGCAGAAAAATATGCAAACAGAGGAGGGGAGGAACTCGGACGGGATACATTTGACCTGATCGGTCCTCCCGACAAACACAGTGGACTCCAAGAGTGAGGTCAGGAACCAAAAGAGAACAAGGTAAAAGGAAAGAAACAGAAAATCGGTGAGCGGTACAACCTGAGGAAAAAGGATAAGCTTGATGGATTGTCGTAATATATACCTTAGATCTTTTTACCATGGCTACCATGATAAACGTCCTGTCTGTGTCTCTTATCTGAAACTCGTGTCACCCCCTTCCTCTTCCGCTATACCTCATCTCCCACCGTAACTTTGTATATGTAATGGTATACATTTAATCTATAGATTACCCTTTAACGGCATATTGTGTCCCTCGAGTTGGACCACGAGACACTGTTGGATCTCCTCACCCTACCCTTCCCACCCCCACCCTCCCCTACAAGTTCTTCCTCCACTGTTACATATGAATACCGACTAAATGTAACAACATACCGTCTTCGGTTGTGTCATAACATTTCGTTAATAGGAGGTTAATTTTTATTCAAATTTTCTCTCTCTCTCTAGTACCTCCCTGAAGGAATCACCAGGTGACCGATTCTGAGACGTGACGGTTACGGTCCTGATCTCAAACTGGGGACCAGTACCTTGATCTAGGGAGTGTGACGTCGTTTCTAGTTTCTAGGGTGTACGGTGTTGATTCTAGGTCGTGTTTTTTTATTTATTTAAACATTTTTCTTGGACCTTAGAAGTTCACGTTCTCTCTTTCTCCTTCCCCTCTCTTTCTCTCTCTCCATACCTTCATCCTTCTCTCTCCCCCCACACCCCTCTTTCTTTCTCTGGTCTCTCTGTCCTCTCCAAACCCTCTCCCACAGTATACATCGTCACAATACAACAAAGAGGAGAATAATACCAGATCATCCTTTGTGAACACAAAGAAGTTGGATTCTCCTTCTTGATCGACTTTCCCATCTTCCGTTATTCGGATCTTGTGTCTTAACCAATTGGATTAAACAAATATTCAGACTGATGGGAAAGTCAAAGAAAGAGGTGGTTGTCATATTTAAGGTGTATTAGTTTTAAAATGGGATGGAGTATCTTGTAAAACGTACATTTGAGATCCTTGACTGGGAACCCTTTGTCTTATAACCTTCAGAATACGACAAAGAGTCTTGACCGAGAATTTTACAGTTTATTAGAATAAATTGTTTCTGCGACTACGAGTTGATTGTAACATAGACGGGGTGGGGGAGTAAAAAGGTCAGGGAAGCATCCCTCTTCCCTGGTACATCGATTAGAGTTAATTACTCTCCATTGGACTTCGTGACACAGTAAAGAATAGACGCCACCCTTTTTCAGGATTACTAAGAGGTCAAGGGGGACTCTCATTCTCCTTTCCAGCGTACAATCATCGTTTCGATGTTCAAAATTTGGTAGACCTAGAGACTCAATGGTGTAAATCAAGTCACGGGACCTCTCGAGATTGGGGGTTATTGTATCATTTACTGACTTTTTATTTGAAAATACAAAATTCAGCAACACTAAACCCCCACCTACCTCACATCGATTTCATACGTACACACATACGATTCAGCAAAGTCAGCACAGGTTGAGAAACCCTGGGACACCTGACATCGAGTGGTCCAAAGAGAGAGGTACCCTAAGAGGTCCGTTCTTATGACCTCACCCAACGGTATAGGAGGAGGTCCCCCAGAAGGACTGGGTCCCTAGTTTGGACACAGATCGTGTAGAGGACGAAACCGACCACCCAAGAAATGGTGATCGTGGTGGACCCTTCAGTATCATATTTGGATAAGATTATACAAATTATAAGGATTCAACAAACCCTTAACCACTTCTTAGGGAATTATCTACAGTTAGTTTTAACTTGAGATGTTTCATCCGTCTGTAATCTATTTAAACGTAAACTTTTTGACGTGAGAAAAACTACGAAAAACCACAAATATAACGACGATTTTCCTTTTTATAAGAACACTAAGTCCCGTACGTATATAATCATTAGTAATAAAAGTCAAAATGTTTGTGTTTCTAGACACTAATGTCTAAGAAGAACATAAAAGGAATTGGGAGTAATTGAATTAACTGAAAAGGGGTAAAAAATTTTCAACGTACCTTTGTTAACCTTTAGTGTTTAAAGAACTATAGTTTTAAAAGAAGATCGATAAATATTTATTATATATCATTTGAAGTATTAGAACACGCCGACCTACCGTCAAAATCGTTTTGGTTTAAATTTGAGTGTATTTTAAAAAACACAAAAAATAAAAAATTTGAAACTACTTGGATTATACTACCTAAACCCTTTCAGTGGTTTTCAGTGGGACTGGACTGGTATTTTATGTAAAAGGAAAATGTGTCCTAGTATACTTTGAATATCTGATACTGGTAGTAAGGATTCGAGACATCTAGTGAATTCACTGAGTCGGACAAGAGTTGATTTAAAAACATAAATGTAACTTTGTAGTAATCTATACTATAATCTTTGTCGTAATCTATAGACCTATCTTTTCCCTGTTAACTAGGGGTGGACAGGGGTGAAGATTGGACATATCTAATCATCACAAATGATTTTATTGAACGTTGAGATTCCGTAGTTTCGATGTTATTGATGAACATGTCCGAGAGAATCATTTATAACCATTGGAGGTGACCAATGTCTATCCATCCACCCTCAACATATATTAAAAGGAAGGTTCTATAGAACCAATCTACTTATTTATGAAGTCTGATTTAAAGGGGTTCGTCCTCCTTCTAGACGGACAGGTTATCCATTGTCTTCAGGGAGTGAAGACATATGGGTGTAGAGACGAGTCAGTGAGTCAGTACAGGCCGAGGAACGTTGGTAGACTCAACATTTGGTGGTCCGAGGAGACAGGTGCCTTAAGAGGTCACCCACCGGTACGGGAGGGGGTCCTTTAGAAAGGTCGGGTCCCTTTCTATTTTGGGTACAGAGGACGCAGAGAACGTACCGTCCGTCTAAGAAATAGGTGACTCGGTGGACCCTTCGCGTTACGTAGCATGTGAACATAATGTTAGGGTCATCAATTGTAGACAACGTACTAAAAGAGAAACGATACTTATAGTCCTTTATCATTGGTAGAGTTCGGTAAATCTGATTCAGTACTTACTCTATTTTCTCAGTTGTCGATTGGCATAAATATACGCGTAAAGGTACGGAAGTCTAACATGGTTCTTTTACAGTAAGATTTTTTCGTAAATAAGTGAGTTTACTCTTAACTTACCTGTAAAACCCTCTGTGCTCTTGAAAAATGACGTTGTTTTTTTCGATAAATAGTCTCTATTTTTCTTTTAATCATTTAGGCAGTTTACACGAGACTTTCAGGGAGTTTTCGATGTAAGGTCCACCTACTGTCTAGGTGATGACAGACATAGATACCTAACTGGAAAAAACGTCTTCTTAATTCCGTTATACCAAGATTTTACTTATTAATCTAAAATTAATTCGAGGACCCGAACATTAATCATCCGTCATCGCCACCGCACGAGAAGTAATATTTGTCCGTCGACGTGTAAGTAAATAAGACCAACAGATCACGAAAACGTGTTTCCGTCCCGTTTATTGGACCCCTTTAATCCTCGGAAAAACTGAAACGGATGTAGTTAACTCGTTCAATCAAAATAACAAGTTAAAGTCAACTCCAGTCTTATGACTCCCGTTAAAATTTATGGTTCCTGTCTTTTAAAAGCATGTCTTATAAATTGTTTTCTTATTTTGGTTGTTTGAAATAGGAAGGCGATAGGGGTAAAGCTTAAATGAGGACGGACCGGGGACGGGGCTGAGATATGTGTTTGATGGCTCTCGAGGTCGAGTAATTTGGACTCGAAGGGAAAAGGAAATTCGTAAGAAAGGGATTCTTCACTTTCTACTAGTCTCTGGTGGCACTTTGTTCCTTTGACGTTATTTGACGTCGTTAACAAAACATTGTGCTGGACCAGGACGATAATTTTTCCTCTGAGAACCATCTACGTTCCGAGTTGTTGTTGTTTTTTAGGAAGAGGATTTCACAAGAGCGTGTCCTTACCTGCTAAAGTGAGAGAAAATGGTCCGAGAAATACTTGTGAGAAACTTCCCTTTTAGTATCACGAAAAGTATTTGTAGGAAAGTCAAAAGAGGGGTTTGACGTAGACAACGAAAAGACTATCGGACTACCTAGTGTCAAATAATTTTCCTAAGATAGATGGTTCCTTCTCCTTAATAATACAACGAAGTTCTAGACCAAAGACTTCCCCCGTTCTTTCAGTATTTGATCATAGAAAGAAGATAAAATGGAACTAAGATGTAAAGTTGAACTCAGATGAACTTAATTAATATCATTTTATTTGTCTAAAAAGATGTAAGACTTAATTTCGTAAGATCAATTAAAGAAACTTTCGACTTATTTTGATGTCGATCTTATGTAAATATTTCGTGTTTCGTAATATATATGTATGTAGTATATATATAGATATGTGTATCTATCGTTAATAATAGATCATTTCAGTCAACATTGATTGTCAACTAAAAGTTTCGTATTATTTTATATTTGTAAGTATATTATTGTTTTCTTATTCTAGATTGTAAAAACTTGACTATGTATATTTGGTTGATGTTAAACCCCACAAAGTATACGTATCAAAGTTGAAGTTTTATTACGTTAAATACCTAAAAAATAATAGAATCTGAATGTCTTTCTACGTCTTTCCAATTGATACATCTTATTCCGAATTATGAATAAAAACTAACTAGTTCAATTGAGAAATGGTTTGTCTAAATAACTTTATATATACATATATAAATGTAAAATAAAATTTACATGTGAAACATAATATATAACACCCCAAGGGACCACCGATTCTACCATTTCTTAGACGACCGTCACGTCCTCTGGACCCAAACTAGGGACCCATCCCTTCTACGGGACCTCTTCCCTTATCGATGGGTGAGGGTGAGGTGATAAGATCAGACGTCTTAAGATACCTGTCTCCTCGGACCACCCGATATCAGGTACCGCAATGTTTCTCAGTCTGTGTTGACTCGTTGATTGTAAAAGTGAAAACTTAATATATAATCAATACAAATGTATAAATATATAATATAGAATTATATATAATAGTACAATATAATATATAAAATATATGAATTAATTTACAGATCAACGATTTATCAATTAAGTTATTCACTTTTTACTCATAAAATAATGAGATACGATGTATTTATGGAAAGACACGGAATCACACAGACACTACACACATTTACACACACATATGATTCATCTCTTATATATTTCTATATATGTATAAATATACATGTACTACTTAGACCCTCTTTATAGTTATTGGAGTCTATACCTCTACTGTGGTGGGAATACCCGTTTTCGCTTCTTGATTTCTCGGAGGACTACTTTCACTTTCTCCTCTCACTTTTTAAACTAAAAGTGAGTTGTAAGTCTTTTGATTCTAGTACCGTAGACCAGGGTAGTGAAGTATCCTTTATCTACTCCTTTGTCACCTTTGTCACCGACTGAAATAAAAAGACCCGAGGTTTTAGTGACGTCTACCACTAACGTCGGTACTTTAATTTTCTACGGACGAGGAACCTTTTTTTCGATACTGGTTGGATCTATCCTATGATTTTTCGTCTCTGTAATGAAACGGTTGTTTCAAGTAGATCAGTTTCGATACCAAAAAGGTCATCAGTATATACCTACACTCTCAACCTGGTATTTCTTTCGACTCGTCGTTTCTTAACTACGAAAACTTGACACCACAACCTCTTCTGAGAACTCTCAGGGAACCTGACGTTCCTCTAGGTTGGTCAGGTAGGATTTCCTTTAGTCAGGACTTATAAGTAACCTTCCTGACTACGACTTCGACTTTGCGGTTATGAAGTCGGAGGACTACACTTATTAACTGAGTAACCTTTTCTGGGACTACGACCCATTCTAACTTCCACCCTCCTCTTCCCCTACCGTCTCCTACTCTACCAACCTACCGTAGTGGTTGAGTTACCTGTGTTCAAACCCATTTGAGGTCCTCAACCACTACCCGTCCCTCCGGACCGGACGACGTCAGGTACCCCAGTGTTTCTCAACTTGTACTGACTTACTGACTTAACTATGTATATGATTCTTCTTCTCTCTTAAGAGTACAGGTGTTCAGAGAACGTAAAATCTGTAGAACGTTAAACGGGGAAAAGGGACTTGAGAAAAGAAAAGTTCCTACAGATATATTATTTTTAGGAAACTGCCGTCTTTTTAATAGAAACCTGTTTACGTCCGACCACATGTCGGAACCTTCTATCTCTATCACACTGGAGGTCTCGTTTCCTGACCGGACGACAGACATACTTTCCAGGTATAAGTGACTCGAGTCCCAACGAGAAGACATTCCGTCAGACAACACACACGGGTACAACGGTCTCCGTGTGGTGACACCTTTAATTCACTGTACGACTACGAGACTCGTGATTCTAACCCCGTTTCTTCCGGGAACAGAGACTGGGTCGACAGAACACAGAAAATGGTCGTGGTTGTTTTGACACTGTCCGATTGAGTAATCGAATGTTTACTCCATTTGGGAGTTTGAAAAGAATCCAAGAAAGGACGACAGACTATGTTTTTATACAGAGAAAAGACTATAAAGAGTTCCAAGTTTTTCATCGTTGTAAGAGAATAACTATGAAAATAATGAGGCAAATAAAGATGATTTATCACCTTTTCCGTCTACCTCCCCTTGCATTTTCTCCCTACGTTGGTTGTTTCCCGAGTTCCTTGCTGTCGAACCAGTTCGTCTGCGTCTTCGCGTCTGAACCACTGAGACGAAGCCTACAGAATGAGACATAATGGTGCGACCCTCGTAAATCCTGACTGACTGGACAATTGTTCGAAGGGACCACTGAGTGACGATTTCTTGGGTGAACGGGCACGTCGTCTACGTTCTCTGTACCCAAAATAGGGACCCAGTCCTTATAGGGGACCTCTCTCTTTGCCGTTGGGTGAGGTCATAAGAACGGACCTCTTAGGGTACCTGTCTCCTTGGACACACACCCAATGTCGGGTACCCCAGTGTCTCTAAGTGTGTACTGAATCGGTGACTTTCTGTTGTTTAGACGATTGTTCTGGGTAAAAGGGGACTTTTCGTGTATATAAGGTGGAAAGGTGAAATTAGTCTGGGATTTATAAAGAGGTTATTTCGTATTCGACGGTCGTACCTATATTAAACCATTATGTTTTTGTCGGGAAATTTTCTCGACAAGACAACTTTCTATCGTCAAGGGAGTTTTGGTCCATTGTTTATGGTTGAGGAGAAATACCTTTTACTTTAACTAGAGGAAGAATTTGGGAAAGAAAGTATTATAATCTACAGATCTTTTACTATGAGGATTGTCGTTAACGATAAAAATCCAAATATTGATATTGTCCAGGGAAGAGACTAGTACATTTATAATAAAATGAAGGTGTTTTTTTAGTGACTAAAAATTCCCACTATTGTTATAAATTTCTATTACGATTTTTGTGAATCTAGATAAAGCGACATCCTTTGTCTAGAAATTTTGTAATCCTTTTAAGCTATCATTGAAAGTCCAAAAAAATAAATCTAGACTTAGTTGACTAAATAAAACCCAAACAAACGTACCCAACTAAATTGGTAAAATTAATTTCCGGTCACGAGTTTACAAAACATGGAAGAGTGTGACTCTAATTGTTACTGAACACTTTGTCAAAGAAGAAAAAGACCTCGGGACCCATTTTACACGGAAACGACACAATTCATCCCATTGTGAACAAAATTGTTCGGTTGTGTCTGTAAAGTCAAGGAATCATGTCGTTTATAAATAAAAAGTCACTATATTCCTGGACACGTCCACTAAAACCAACCACCCCATCTCGTAAGATGAGGTATTTCCGTAAGTCCCTAGGTCTTATAACATTCAATATGGTAGTAGTTGGTCCATCGTGATAACCATTTCTTGGGTGGACGGTTACGTCATCCACATTCTCTATTCCCAAGTCAGGACCCAACCCTTCTAGGGGACCTCCTTCCTTGTCGTTGAGTGAGGTCACAAGAACGGACCTCTTAGGGGTATCTGTCTCCTGGGATCACCCGATGTCAGGTATCCCAACGTTTCTTAACCTGTGTTGACTTCACTGACTCGTGTGTGTCGTGGTAGTAGTTGTGTACAGAAGATTTAAGTAGTGTCTGACTATAAGTCGACCGCCTCTCTCTGTCGTTTTTATGTTTTGATAAGGGTAGAGTTTTGATGGAACTTGATTTCATAGTATATGATATAGACAAGGTGACCGTCCTTAATTGACGTTCCGGGATGACTCAACATTCCCACTGACCGTTCATCTTAGGTACCGTTCCGTCAGTGAATAATTTTTATTGAAGTTTGATGACTTCACCCAATACTTATAACCTATCTTCTCGTCAGGGGTGAGAATCGTTAATGAAGTCAAGTCAAGTCAAGTCAGCGAGTCAGTACAGTCTGAGAAGCGTTGGGGTACTTAACATCGTGTGATCCGGAGGGACAGGTAGTGGTTGAGGGTCTCAAGTGAGTTTAAGTGCAGGTAACTCAGCCACTACGGTAGGTCGGTTAGTAGGAGACGGTAGGGGAAGAGGAGGGCGGGGGTTAGAGAGGGTCGTAGTCTCAGAAAAGGTTACTCAGTTGAGAAGAGTACTCCACCGGTTGCATAACCTCAAAGTCGAAATCGTAGTCAGGAAGGATTCTTGTAGGTCTGATTAGAGGAAATCTTACCTGACCAACCTAGAGGACCGTCAGGTTCCCTGAGAGTTCTCAGAAGAGGTTGTGGTGTCAAGTTTTCGTAGTTAAGAAGCCATGAGTCGAAAGAAGTGTCAGGTTGAGAGTGTAGGTATGTACTGATGACCTTTTTTGTCGGAACTGATCTGCCTGGAAACAACCGTTTCATCACAGAGACGACAAATTATACGATAGATCCAACGAGTATTAAAAGGAAGGTTCCTCATTCGCAGAAAATTAAAGTACCGACGTTAGTGGTAGACGTCACTAAAACCTTTGGGTTTTTATTTCAGACTGTGACAAAGGTGACAAAGGGGGTACATAAACCGTACTTCACTACCCTGGTCTACGGTACTAGAATCAAAAGATTTACAACTCGAAATTCAGTTGAAAAAGTGAGAGGAGAAAGTGAAAGTAGTTCTCCGAAAACTCAAGGAGAAGTGAAAGACGGTATTATCACCACAGTAGACGTATAGACTCCAATAACTATAAAGAGGGTTAGAACTAAGGTCAAACACGAAGAAGGTCGGGTCGCAAAGAGTACTACATGAGACGTATACTCAATTTATTCGTCCCACTGTTATATGTTGGAACTGTATGATGAAAAGGATAAACCTTTATCAGACAACAAGGTACGGGTCAAGATTGACGACTAAGGACTAGACGTTTATCCAAAGCGTTCTTCGTCCGGCCCACCAGACCATAAGGGTAGAGTGACTCTTAAAAGGTCAAATAACACTAGGTGTGTCAGTTTCCGAAACCGTATCAGTTATTTCGTCTTTGTCTACAAAAAGACCTTGAGGGAACGAAAAAGCTACTAGGTCGTCTACAACCGTTAAATTAAAGATCAAGGAGACGGAAAAGATTTTGGTCGAACTTGTAGACCTTCTAGTGCCAAGTGTATAACGACTTCGGACCGAACCTCTTAAAGCTCGTAATGAAATGATCGTACACTCTACTCACGTTAACACACCATCAAACTCGTAAGAAACCGTAACGGAAAGAAACCCTAACCTTACTTTTGACTGAGAAAGATCAGGACATCGGTGACGACTCAAAAGGTTTAAACGACGGTATAACTCACGTCGTGAAAGTGTCGTAGTAGAAAGTCCTAAACTTCATCGAGTTAATCTTAAGGTAGTGGAGGTGATCGAAACTAGTATCACTACGAAAGATTTCGGGTGAACTGAAGTATGAGGTCCTACAGTCCACTCACTAGTGTGGCAGCACTAATAGAACCAGCACTTCGAGAAAAAGCATGTCAAGACACATAAGAACGGTGGAGAAGAATTATAGAAGACGAAGACAATCGAGGTATGGTAAAGACAGGAAATACCTCGGGTAGAAACGTACTTTACAAGGGAACCATAGAGATTAAAAGAACTTCTCTAGAGATCAGTAAGGGTAAGATAACAAAAGGAGAGAAAGAAACGTAACTAGTGACTTCTTCCGAAAGAATAGAGAGGAACGATAGAAACCTTGAGACGTAAGTCTACGAATATAGAAAGGAAAAGAGGAAACGAAAAGTGAAAGGACGAAAAGTGTCGATAAACATTCCGAAGGGGTCTGTCGGTAAAACGAAAAAACGTAAAGAAAAGGTACCCTTACCAGAACTAGGGACAGAGGACATGTTACAGTACTTGGAGGTAGGTATCAAGTAGTCCGTGAGATAGAGAGTCTAGATCAGACAACTTAGATCAAGAGTGAAGGTCACATATTAGTATTCCCTAAACTAAATCCAGTATGGACTTACCAGATCACCAAAAGGGATGAAAGAAGTTAAATTCAGACTTAAACCGTTATTCCTCAAGTACTAGACTCGGTGTCAGTCGAGGACCAGAACAAAAACAACTGACATATCTCGAAAAGGTAGAAACCGACGTTTCTTATATTAGTTAGACTAAAGCCACAACTGGTAGACCACTACAGGTACACATCTCAGAAGAGAACACAACAACCTTCTCCCACAAACGATACTGGTCACACAAGAGAACCGTTTTAAGATAATCGGAAACGGGACGAAGTAAGACGTAAGGTTCCGGTTTAAACGGACAATGGGGTCCACAAAGAACTGAAGGATGAAAACGAAAGGTCAGGGGATATTACTTTTCCTGTAGAAAAAACTCACAATCAAGATTTTCCAGAACATCCAGAAGTATCTTGGCAAGTTGAAGTCGAAGAAGTCGTAATGACCAACCCCGTATCTGAACCTAATGACACTATAACTTACCAAATGGAACATTAGCCTGTCTCTAGTAAGACAGTAAAAACTCTGACGTAGGTTCATGACGTAAAATCTGAGAAAACAACTGGTACTACCGATGAGGTATAGAAGATTCCCTAAGGACGGGTGTCATCATCTATATTACCAGTAGACTCAATTTAAGTGGGTAAGGTCAGGTAAAATCAAGTGACTAAGGATCTTACAGCTGTAAGTGAGAACGGTAGAGAACAAACTGGTGAAGTTTAAACGGAACTAAGGACCTGGATTGTAAGGTCCAAGAATACGTTATAACGAGAAATGTCGTAGCCTGGAACGAAGATACTAACCAGTGTAGGTGTTGAACCATAACCAAAACGAAACCGAGGTAGGGAAGTAAGAAAGACCTCAATAAAGAGGTGACTAGATGTCATCGTATAACCCGTGAATGACTGGACCCCTTAAAGAGAAAGTAATAGGATAGAAAAACGGAAAAGTATGATAAGTACCCCAAGAGTTCCGTTCTTGTGACTTCACCAAACGGTAAGGGAAAGGTCACCTGGTGTAAGACAGTCTGGAGAGGTGGTACTGGGCGGGTAGAACCCACCGGGGTGTACCGTACTGGATCAAAGTAACTCAATCTGGTCCGACACCAGGTACACTAGTCTGACTGATCAAAAGACACTAATACCAAAGTCACACAGAGGAGACTACGGGAGGACGTTGTGGATGACAATGGTTCGGCACAAATCTCTGGAGAGTTATAAAGTTATTACATAAGTAAAATAAGAATACTTTATACACTTACTCGAACATCTAGTAGGACATCTTTGTGACTAAGTAATACGATGTTTATTTCATAATTGAAAGTGTCCGAATTGTGACCAATACTAGTTACGTCAGTGTTTCCTCGTTAGACGTGTTTTATAGTCTATATACTGTCATCAAAGTACATGGACACGAATAACATTCGTACTAAACATCGGGTCCTCTATTTGTACGTGACGATTGGGAAAAATACATAATCTATGAAGAGATTTTGTATTGATAAGATTTTTTGTAGAGAAAGTCAATAGTTAGATAACAAAAACTTACTATTCGATTATGTGTTAAAGTTGCTTTCTCTGTATTAGTTCTCTCGTATAAGTAAGTATCTTTTTGTATTAAGTCGAGAGTTCTATATATCAATAATTGATTACTTACTTAGGTAATGCAAAATGTCTACCCTCAAGTTTTTGATAACAGGCACTAGTACGGTGGATCCCATTTTATTCTAGACTCATAGTAGAGAAGGATGGGATACAAAGGAGACTTAGGTCGACTGTAGAATCCGTTCAATTCCAACAGACCTCGACGACACAACCTTGGGACTCGAAATGAGATACCGATGGAGACTCACAGAAATAACATTCGACGTTACTTAATCTCATGGTAACCGATACTCCTAATTTTTATTACGTAACCAAACCAGACCCCTTCACAAAATCAACAAGTAGAAGAAAGGACGATAAGTTGTTTTAGACAAAATTTTCCTAGTTTGAGTGTTCTCTTCTCTTTTTTATAAAAGATCTATCAGTTGTGTTATACGTTCAATTGTGTTATCTTTACCAAGGGTAAAAAACTTCAAACCCCCGAAGGGACCACAGAGTCTACCATTTCTTAGGAGGACGTTACGTCCTCTGGGCCCAAACTAGGAACCCAACCCTTCTAGGGGACCTCTTTATTTGCCGTCGGGGGAGGTCATAAGAACGGACCTCCTAGGGTACCTGTCTCCTTTGACCTTCCCATGTCAGATACCCCCAGCGTTCTCAGCCTGTGCTGACTCGCTGATTGTGTGTAACCTGGTCCTCCACGAAATGTATTACAAGAGAGTTCCCTAGTAGTTTATTAGAAAACGTCGTATATGACAGTCGTGTATAATGGATAAAATGTCTACTCTTCTACTCATTGACTCATGTATTCCCCGTCTCAGCCGTAAGCATAACTCCTTACAGAGTGAGGTTCAGTGAGAGAGAGGGTACGAGTAGGAACTGAGAGTATTTAAAGTCTTTTCCTGTACGTCGATTAGACCACATATCATGATAACCGCCCTCTGAAATCCATATAACGTTGTTACTAACGATGTGTACGTTAATTTACAAACCACGACTCCGAACTTTGCGGGTAAATTTATGGACTTTGTAACTTTTCTAACACAAAATCCTCCACGGGAAACTAACAGGTATACACCATTGTACATGTTCCATTAGAAATCTTGTTCGGACAAATCCGTCTATCTTTACTCTAAGTTAGTTATACAAGTAAATGTATTCTCTCGAAAGGACTTCCGTGTTACTGTGAAGTTTTTAATTAAAAATCTCTCCTAAATCTCATTTTGTTTATATGTTGTACTTTTACTATAGATAGTCTTAAGTTAAAACCCCTTTGATTCTTAACAGTGATACTAGAACTCTTATTGTGGGAAACCGGTCATGGAAATAAAGGATGAATGTAATCGATAATGGGAAAATTGATAGACAGATAATAGACACACGGGTCTATCTGACATTCGACGTTCTCCTGTCGTGGGTTCAGTCACAATCAATAGTTCTAGAGACGTGGATCGGGTCAAAGAAGAAGTAATGCAACCGAGAATTATTATGGATAATCCCTAAAAGGACCGTCAGGTCACCAATTCTGAGGTACGAAAGTCACGTTCCCTGCGTCAAACCAGGGACCAACCCCTTGATTCTCGGGTGTATCATGAACCACACGTGTTTTATTATTATGGACAATTTACTTAACCACATACTCCATGTCTTTCAGTAATTTTCATAAATTTATTTAATTATGTTCGATTACCGTTTTAAGCTCGTCGTGTCTTTCCATATTGTATGAAGGATGGTCGGAGATAGTGTGAAAACTTAAGGGGTCTTCTTGTGGACAAGTAGTAAAGAATACTTTAAAAGGTTTAAAAATATTCGTACATAAATGAAAATAAAAATAACTTCCACCAACTAAATGTTATAATATAATCAGAGTCCTCATCTCGTATTACTAAGCCGGTAAAAAGTGTAATATGAGGTGACTTTCGAAATTTTCTTTTCCCGATATTAAAGGACACGATCCATTATGCAGTTTCCCTCTGTTTTTGACATGTTATAATGAACGCACACCTTAGATCTTTTATTTACTTACATATATCATTATATCTTTGGTGAGTGTCTATGTTTTCTTCTTTTGTGTTCACCAATGGTCACCTCTCTCCCTTCCCCGTTCTACCCCCATATTAATTCTCTATGTTTGATACCACGTATTTTATCTATTTGATGCTGTATGTCATGTTATGTCCCTTATACCAGGTGTAAAACATTATTGACACTTACCGTATATTGGAAATGTTTACGACTCAGTGATAGGTATACGGACTTTGTATATAGTATGTAGTTGATATGAAGTTAAATTTTTTCTTTATGTATATTTATTTTTTCCATATATCTTGTTTCTATATTACACAAATGAAGAACCATGTGAATTGCTGGTCTATTTATATAATTGTATGTTACATTTATATAAATAAACAAATATATCCTAGTTTAGTTGTTCGTTAATAGACCTGTTTTTTTTTTTTCATCAAACCAACTTAATAAGGTCAGGGATTATCCGGTATAAGATATATAAAGACTTTTACTTTAAGAATATAGTTGAGTAAACAAACACTGAATAAAGAAAGAATATTGGACCTCATCCTTTACCATTGGGTGAGGTCATAAGAACGGACCTTTTAAGGTACCTGTCTCCACGGACCACCCGATGTCAGGTGGCCCAGGGTTTCTCAGTCTGTTCATCATTCGACTTCCGTCTGGTTTTGTTGAGGCAAAGTTGTAGTCAACTCAAAAGTCCACAAACCTCAGTCCTCTTTATTGTTATCTGTATTCTAAAATATGTGTCTAATGTCGTCTCCAAGAACTAACGTTAAGAACCTGTCAAAATAGTCACTTGTTCTTTAAACAAGACTCAGTACGTCCGTATTTACAATCAAGTGAATCGATTGTTCCTTGGGCCATCTACGTTTGTTGGGACCGGTTTCCTCGGTGTCCTCCCGCGAGACTGTAACGTGTCTAGAATCCTCTGTTCAGATTATAGTAAACGATGACCCACTAATTTACGAAACAACACATCCTTATCAAATACTTAATACTGAACTTTATTATCCTGCTAGTCAATACTGGGCCTTTAAAAACAAGACATAACCATATGGCAGCGTACCTTAATAAAATCTTCTTCGATTTAATGTCCATATCTCAACCATTTCTGTGATGACTCGCTGAAGTGAAAGTGAAAAGTGAAAGTAGGTAACCTCTTCCTTTACCTTTGGGCGAGGTCATAAGAACGGACCTCTTAGGGTCCCTGCCCCCTCGGACCACCCGACGGCAGATACCCCATCGTGTCTCAACCTGTACTGACTTCACTGAATCGTCATCGTCGTCTATCCATTTTGATATGCATCTTTTTGATTTGTATCAAATTAAAAGAATACTTATATATAGACCTTAGTGTCATCTTAAGTAGAATATCGTATCACTTCCAGTAAATATTAGACATCTTCAACATGTGTATTCGTTATATTACATTACTGGGTAGTTAGGATTTCCTTCAGTCAGGACTTATAAGTAATGACTATGACTTCGACTTCAAGATTATGAAACCAGTGGACTAAGCTTGTTTCCCCACTGAGTAACCTTTTCTGGGAC
Source organism: Capra ibex (assembly GCA_006410555.1). Taxonomy (NCBI): domain Eukaryota; kingdom Metazoa; phylum Chordata; class Mammalia; order Artiodactyla; family Bovidae; genus Capra; species Capra ibex. Next base: position 4,774,767 of record SJYO01026388.1, on the reverse strand, counting down.
TACCACCCTTTCTCACTTCAGTCCTCCTCTTCCCCTACTTTCTCCTACTCTACCAACCTACCGTAGTGACTGAGTCACCTATACTCAAACTCGTTCAAGACCCTCAACTACTACCTGTCCCTTCGGACCTCACGACGTCAGGTACCCCAGCGTCTCAACCTGTGCTGACTCACTGACTTTAGTTGACTTGACATGTGTATTGAAAGAAACTACGTGTGGGTCTAGATTTAGTACGACCAGAGATAAATGTGTGATAAATTTTTTTAATAAAACAAAATACACCGTAAAGCTTCCTGACGAGGATAAAAGTAAGTTTTAAATACAAAAAAAGTTTTTATAAAAGGATTTGGATATTATTACCTTTTACAGAATTGGACAAACCCATTAAACGGACGTAGGATTCACTGAAATCAGTACAGGTTGACAAACACTATGATACCTGACATCGGGCGGTCCGAGGAGGTAGGTTCCCTAAGCAGTCCGTTCTTATGACCTCACCCAACGGTGCGGGAAGAGGTCCCTTGGAAAGGTTAGGTCCTTAGTATAGGAATAGAGAACACAGAGCACGTAACCGTCCGCCCAAGAAATGGTAGTCGCGGTCGACCCTATGGGTGACCCATCAAATTGAACACAGAAAAAGAATAGACGAGACATAGATACTCAAAGAGACCACAGAGTCAACCATTTCTTAGACAGACGTTACGGCCTCTGGACCCAAGGTAGGGACCTGACCCTTCTAAGGAACCTCTTCCTTTACCGTTGGGTGAGGTCATAAGACCGGACCTCTTAGGGTACCTGTCTCCTCGGAACGCCCGATGTCTGGTACCCCAGTGTTTCTCAACCTGTTGAGACTCGCTGATTCGTGTCGTGTGTCAAGTCAAGTCAAGTCAGAGAGTCAGTACAATTCTGAGAAACGCTGGGGTACTTAGCGTCGTGTGGTCCGGAGGGACAGGTAGTGGTTGAGGACCTCAAGTGAGTCTAAGTGTAAGTAACTCAGTCACTGCGGTAAGTCGGTAGAGTAGGAACCAGCGGGTGAAGAGGAGGACGGGAGTTAGGGAGGGTCGTAGTGTCAGAAGAGGTTACTCAGTTACGAAGTGTACTCCACCGGCTTCATGACCTCAAAGTCGAAATCATAGTAAGGAAGTTTCTTTAGGGTCCCGACTGGAGGAAGTCTTACTTGACCAACCTAGAGGAACGTCAGGTTCCCTGAGAGTTCTCAGAAGAGGTTGTGGTGTCAAGTTTTCGTAGTTAAGAAGCCGTGAGTCGGAAGAAGTGTCAGGTTGAGAGTGTAGGCATGTACTGATGACCTTTTTGGTATCGGAACTGATCTACCTGGAATCAGCCGTTTCATTACAGAGACGAAAAGTTATACCATAGATACAACTAGTATTGAAAAGAAGGTTCCTCATTCGCAGAAAATTAAAGTACCGACGTTAGTGGTAGACGTCATTAAAACCTCGGGGTTTTTTATTTCAGACTGTGACAAAGGTGACAAAGAGTTAGATAAAGGGTACCTCACTACCCTGGCCTACGGTACTAGAAGCAAAAGACTTACAACTCGAAATTCGGTTGAAAAAGTGAGAGGAGAAAGTGAAAGTAGTTCTCCGAAAAATCAAGGAGAAGTGAAAGACGGTGTTCCCACCACAGTAGACGTATAGACTCCAAGATCCAACCAGTATTGAAAAGAAGGTTCCTCATTCGCAGAAAATTAAAGTACCGACGTTAGTGGTAGACGTCACTAAAACCTCGGGGTTTTTTATTTCAGACTGTGACAAAGGTGATAAAGAGGTAGATAAAGGGTACCTCACTACCCTGGTCTACGGTACTAGAAGCAAGACTTACAACTCGAAATTCAGTTGAAAACGCGAGAGGAGAAAGTGAAAGTAGTTCTCCGAAAACTCAAGGAGAAGTGAAAGACGGTATTCCCACCACAGTAGACATATAGACTCCAATAACTATAAAGAGGACCGTTAGAACTAAAGTCGAACACAAAGAAGGTTAGGTCGCAAAGAGTACTACATGAGACGTATCTTCAATTTATTCGTCCCACTGTTATATGTCGGAACTGTATGAGGAAAAGGATAAACTTTGGTCAGACAACAAGATACAGGTCAAGATCGACAACGAAGGACTGTACGTATGTCTAAAGAGTTCTCCGTCCAATCCACCAGACCATAAGGGTAGAGAAAGTATTAAAAGGTGTCAAATAACACTAGGTGTGTCAGTTTCCGAAACCGTATCAGTTATTTCGTCTTTATCTACAAAAAGACCTCGAGAGAACAAAAAAAGGTACTAGGTCGTCTACATCCGTTAAATTAGAGACCAAGGAGACGGAAAAAGTTTTGGTCGAACTTGTAGACCTTCAAGTGGCAAGTACATGACGACTTCGGACCGAACCTCTTAAAACTCGTAATGAAATGATCGTACACTCTACTCCCGTTAACACACCATCAAACTCGTAAGAAACCGTAACGGAAAGAAACCCTAACCTTACTTTGACTGGAAAAAGTCAAGACATCGGTGACGACTCAAAAGGTTTAAACGACCGTATCACTCACGTCGTGAAAGTGTCGTAGGAGAAAATCCTAAACTTTATCGAGATGACCTTAAGGTAGTGGAGGTGATCGAAACTAGTATCACTACGAAAGGTTCCGGGTGAACTGAAGTGTGAGGTCCTACAGACCGAGATGCACTCACTAGTGTACTACCACTAATAGACCCAGCACTTCGAGAAAAAACATGTCAAGAAGACACATAAGAACGGTGGAGAAGAATTATAGAAGACGAAGACAATCGAGGTATGGTAAAGACAGGAAATACCTCGGGTAGAAACGTACTTTACAAGGGAACCATAGAGATTAAAAGAACTTCTTTAGAGATCAGAAAGGGTAAGACAACAAAAGGAGATAAAGAAACGTTACTACCGACTTCTTCCGAAAAAAATAGAGAAGAACGATAAGAAACCTTGAGACGTAAGTCTACGAATATAGAAAGAAAAAGAGGAAACAAAAGGTGGAGAGAAGAAAAGTGTCGATAAACATTCCGGAGGGGTCTGTCGGTAAAACGAAAAAACGTAAAGAAAAGGTACCCCTACCAGAACTAAGGACAGAGGACATGTTACAGTGTTAGATACTGGTTGATCGTCAACAAAAACTTTACCAAGGGTTTTATTGTTTGTCGTAGTTGTGACGGACAATAGACCAATACTCAAGTCTTAAAGAATAGAGTGGGACTGAACAATTTGTTCATAGGTGTAAAAATTGTACCAAGAGTCAAACTAATTTATATGTAATTTCAAACTCTACACAACGACGGGGATATAGTGATGAATAGCTGTGGATTTCTTGAGCCAAACCCCATCTCAACCAGTACGGAAAAGGACCTTTGTGTCTCTACCGTACACTGGGTTTGAAGCGGTTAGTCTCTTGATGGTGAAATTCTGGACGACCAAACTGAGTCTCAACTAATCCACTGGGTTGAGTGCGTCTAGTTGTAGAAGGTTCTTTGACAGTGGTTCCGAGAGTTTTCGTCGAGAGAAACATAACAAATGAGTCAAAAGTTTCAGCTCAAGGTATTAAGACTACCGATTATAAGTGATATCTCTATCTCGGAGGATTCTTACTTCTGTTGGGTCTTCTTTGCTTTCGGTTCTCTTCTCCTTCCTCGTTACCCTCTCTCTCTTTCCTCTTTGTCCCCTTCTCTTCTCCACTCCTCTCTCTTCTCTCCTCTGTCCTCCTCTTCTCCCTTTCTTTACTGCCTCGTCTGTCTTCCTCTTCATAGTACTTTGGGGACTTTGATAGACANATTCTTACTTCTGTTGGGTCTTCTTTGCTTTCGGTTCTCTTCTCCTCCCTCGTTACCCTCTCTCTCTTTCCTCTTTGTCCCCTTCTCTTCTCCACTCCTCTCTCTTCTCTCCTCTGTCCTCCTCTTCTCCCTTTCTTTACTGCCTCGTCTGTCTTCCTCTTCATAGTACTTTGGGGACTTTGATAGACACGGAATTTAATCGTGTGGATCCCCTACAGAGTTAATGGATTCAGTAATTTAAGGTAAAGAATCCAATCTCAACCGAAAGACTGTGAACGTTTACTTTCACGGGATTAACATGGCTACTATCTTCACAAAGATGCTCCTTAAGTTAATAACTTGATGATCAGTCGTCAGAGCAGGACACGGAATGTAAATCTTTGCACGAAATCAACAGCCGGAGTCGGATTAAATGAGAGATTACATAAGCTGTTTCGTTCTAGTACAAAATGTAAGGACTTAGAGTTTTGTACACGAAATAGAACTTATTAATTTTTACGTCAATGATCACTAGACCAAGATTGCCGACGGAACCTTTCCCGACTACTTTTACGGTCCCTAATCACAAAAATGACCCGATAATTTCTAAGACTCGGACTTGATAAATAATGGTAGTACTTAAAAGTAAGAGAAGTACGAAAGACTTTTCGACAAATTACTGTAACTGTATGAATTTATTCGTCTGGATTCTTTTGTCTAACTTTTTTGTTTAGAAGGAAGGGAAAGGTTTGAAGGATATAAAACAAAGAAGGAGTCGGACTAAGAGTAGGGGAGTAAGAAGTGGGAAAGAAAGAGATAAAAATAAGGACCCGGTTCATCACCCGTAGTAGTTTGTGTTTTAAGATAGAAAAATTATTTTAATATTAAGTTCCAAAAGTAAAAAGGGTGCGATACTTTAAGATCGGTAGGTTAACAGGTCCTCTACAATCTGCAATGTCCAGGAGAAGTCCCCTTACAAGTTTATCTGTTTTGTCACGTTTCTTCTCTGATCACGATTAATTTATACAAACGTAGTGACTTAGTTACATAAGTAAACTTTTAATATATATATAATATTATTTTGTGTAGGTGTAAAAGGAATTATTTTATGTATATATATAAATTTATTTTATGTATATATATATATAATGGTATCGTTCAGTCTGAAAACTCGAAACTCAGTCAGATTACCGTTATAATTAAGAATTTCGATGTCCCTCTTCCATGGGAATGGATATAGGATATTTAGGTAAAATTCAATCTTTATATAAGAGATTTCTTTCTTGTTTCCAATAAAAAGTAACTCAATCAGTTCTTCGGAGATGACTTGCAACGTTACAAGGAGTCAAAACACTAATCTCGCTCCTCGTCGTTCTGCCAATTCAGTGACAAGAAAGAAGATTGTGTTACACTATACAATCCCCTCATCATCCGCTACCTCTCTAACCCCTCCCCTGCGGAGTTTTTAAAATGACCCCTAAACATAGTTTTATAGGTCTTCTGACCTAAAAGAGGAAAGATTGGGGTTGGATTTCTACATAGTTTTAAACCTCGCCAGAAGGACTTTTTCAAAAGATTCCGGACGAAGGAAGGTTATATGAGGTTGTGAATGGTCCTAAGAGTGGATAGACGTTCGTTGACTACCACAAAGGTTCCACAAGATCCTCGTCTCTTACTCTGTCGTCTATCTTCCAAGGGGGTTCCCATTTCACTAACCTCTAAGTAAGCGACACCTGATTATGAAGTTCTACTCTTATCGCCCAGTTAACTCTCTCTTCGAACCCGGGACGGGTCTATCTTCTCTGGTGTACAAAGAGTAAGAACTTCAGTCCTCTGGAGAGACTGATATGTACGTGTCTTTACGAGGAACCTCCAGTTTCCCCACTAAGATTGACTACGAGAAATGGGTGTCCGGAAAAGCTACCTTAGGTAGAACCAATTCTCTACTCACGTGTATGTACCCTGCTAGGACTCTATAAGGTTTATACCTGAGATTTGGTCCGTGTGGTTTTACTAACAGGTTTCCTTTTGGTCTTCTTTACCGGGCATTTTCATTAAGTTTTGGTACTCCCTCACTGAGAGAGACTCAGACGGACACACAGATAGGTGTACATGACATGAGAAAAAAAGGATTATCTATGATTAAAGTGATGAAAGGTAGAGACACCTTTAATAAAAATGCGTTTCGACTTCCAGGTCCCGGAACAGTGACTAGTGACCAGATCACTGATCCTAAGTCGAGAGTGACGACGTTGGACTGGAGTTAGAGACCAGTCCTTGACCTCGGGAGGTAGTTCGACACCGTCCAACTTCGGTAGACTTTAGTTCTTTCCCGTTGATCAAGACACGTCCCACCTGAACCTCTTGAACCCTCAAAGATTTCCGACCATAATAATAATGAAAACACAAACTTCGTCCGGAACTTCCTAATCTCGTTACTTTTATCAACCTCTATATTTCCTTTCTTGTAAAGGTGACCACCTTTCCCTCTACACTGTCAATAATTCGAAAAATTTCGAAAAAGGTAAACGGTGTCTGTGAGAAGTTCAGTATCTGTTCTTCTATTCCCTGTCTCTACTACACTAAAAGGCTACCAAAGTATCCTTTACTTTCTACCCCGACCGTACACTTTAGGTTGACAGGACAGTTTTTTCATGCAAGATTTGGAGGTGTGGACCAAAGTATCTTCAAATAACGTGGTTCCAGTGAGGAGTACCACCAAATAAAGAAGGTACCGAAAACACACGGAATATTCTCTGCAGACCCCGCTACTCTTAACTGAGTCATCGTATCGTTTCATAGATCGAGGATTATATAATTACAAATAAAAACGAGAAAGTCTCGGATGACAGATTTCTTGAAAGGAGTTTTTAGATAAAGAAACCATACGGTATAAAGAAGGAGTATTACTAAAGTACATACAAACACACACACGCACTGAAACACGTATATGTATGTTTTCATATATACATACGTACACACCTGACCCCTATCCTAGAGATGTCGAAACTACGGTTGTGAGACCAACGAAGACAGACCTATATAAGATAGTGGTCCGTCTGCCACCCACACAATAACTACCTCGTGAACGGTACCAGATTGCGTACCTGTCTACGAATCGTCAAACAACTTGACCCCAAACTACTTGTGGTTACTTTATTAGGAAGTCCTACTTGTAAAGAAAGACTTGTCTTTAACCCATTAAACCAAAAATTTTCTAAAACTATGCGTTATAGATGAGACATCTCTTTTATTTATAGACCAGAGTTGTACAACAAAACGTACACTTTCAGTACAGTTCCTTATAAAGAAACGAGGGTAAGAAGTATTCGGTGAGACACGGGTAAGTCAGCACAGGTTAAGAAACGTTGACGTACCTGGGTGGTCTTAGGAGACAGGTACCCTAAAAAGTCCGTTCTTATGACCGTAGCCAACGGCAAAGGAAGAGGTCCCCTAGAGGGGTTTGGTCCCTGGTTTTGGTGTAGAGAACGTAAAGGACGTAACCGTCCGTCTAAGAAATGTTGACTCGGTAGACCCTTCGTATTCGGTGAAATAAGTCAGGGTTTAAGTAATAGTTTTAGAAAACTGAAAAACAATAGGTAGAGAACTAAAATAACGTACATTTGAACTTCCCTGTCTCCTTTAAAGTTTATACTTATCTCTTTCTCATACACCACCGGTGTAATCTGGTCTGTGGAATAGATCGGGAGACACACTTAAAGGTGGAGTGTCGAGTGACTCTGAATGTTTCTCCGCCTAAAGTGAGTCAACCTTTTAAGGTGTCAGACGGAAATATCGGGTAGGGGAGGAGACAGTTTCTACCGAGATTTACGTTATTCTAATGCTAAATTTCCTTACGTGTCACTATAAAATTTTCTAAAAATTGTTGACTTTTATTAGACATATAAATAACATTGTTTTATAATGTAAACCGAGTAAGTTTTATTAAGATCAACCTTTTTATATGAGATATTACATACGATTCCAGTTACTCTATGTCCTCTTTAGGAGTCATTTACAATCAATATATTTCACTCCAATAAACATGTCGAAAGTAAATGAACGTGAAGGTAAGGGTACTACTTTTGTAAACTATAGTATTCATTCAAATTGGAAAGGTAAAATTAGTCCAAAAGAAACCCCCCGTCCGAGAAGAATATAAAAGTACAGGACGAACCAATAATACAATAGAAATGTCTTAAGTGTACTCTTTTTCCTAACAAAACAGATTCAACTGAAATTTTTTCATAAAACAGGACGAAAGGGTAAGTGTACAGTAATTTCCGGTTCGATAAAGTTCATTTCTTCGTTCCTTCGTATATGAGGCTGTATGGTCACCCTTCTGCTTTCCAAAGTCACCTTCATCAAATAATCATAAGGGGTATTTATACTAGTAATTCACTCTAATCTAGACAATTCTATACGTAAATTTTTAAGACGTACACGTTAAAGAAAGTAAACGAAGGTGTTATATAAAAGAAAACCTTTATCTAGACATCAGGTCACTCATACAAAAGACAAATATCTTAAGACGAAAGAGTACATTTACCGAACGTGATTACTTTTCGTTCCGTTAAGATGAAGATACGTCATCTCTTTACTCTTTGAAAAATCCCTGTCCTGTTTCTTACTCTTCGGCTTATCCCTCCACCTTAATAAGAAAAGTAAACAAATAAAAGTTTTAAATAAAAAATACCTTCCCATCAACTAAATGTTGTAACATACAAAGACCTCACGTCATTTCACTAAGTCAAAACATATATATATATATATATATATGTGTATATATAAGAAACGGTACACCAAATAATGTCCTATAACTCATAACAAGGGGTATGATATGTCATCCTTGAATAACAGATAAAGTATATATTGCCAAACGTAGACGATTAGGGTTTGAGGGTTAGAGAGGGGGTGGTGTGTGTGTAAGTGGGGAAGAGGGGACCGTTGTTATTCAGAAAAGATTTATCTGTAAAGAGATTTCTTCTGTATGTCTACTAGGTACCCGTGTGCTTTTCTACGAGTTATAACGATTAATAAACTCTTTATGTTTAGTTTTGATATCATTCCATGGTGGAGTCTAGTTAGTCTTAGTAGTAGTAATTTTTCAGGTGTTACTTGTTTACTACCTCTCTCACACCTCTTTTCCGTTGGAAGGAGGTGACAACCTACCTTGCATTTAACCACGTCGGTGAGACCTTTTGTCATACCTCCAAGGAGTTTTTTTGATTTTTATCTCAATGGTGTAGTAGGGCGGGAACCCATATATAGGTCTGGTTTGATTAAAATTTTACATGTACGTGGAGTTATAAGTCTCTTCGTGACAGATGTTAGTGGCTCTGTATCTTCGTTGGATTCACAGGTAGTTGTCTAATTACCTACTTCTTCTTTTGTTATCTTATGATGAGTCAGTATTTTTTCTTACTTTAATTGTGGTAAACGTCGTCGTACACACCTGAATCTCTAATGGTACGATTTATTTGGTCTGTTTCTTTCTATTTATTATGTATAATGATTATACACCTTAGATTTTACACTGGGTTTACTTAAAATAAATACTTTGTCCTTGTCTGAGTCTGCATCCCTTAGTAAGATTAACACCGGTTAGAATTATCTTAATCTCTTCGACGATGTTCCTTCACTTCAGGAAGGTTGAGAGTCCTAGTCTGTAAAGTAAAAGGTGGTCCTTGAACGTCTCATATCTTTATCACGAATATAAACAACCCTTCAGTCTTGACTTTTTTATATGATAAAATCCGTATATATCTAAACTGTTCGACTGTGAGTATTAAAAAGTAAATAAGAACTGTTTATGTAAAAGTACCCGAAACTCTCGACCCGACAGTAGTTAATAAGGTTGTTTAACTGGTTTCAAGAGAATCATCTGCTTTAGGAGTTCTTAGGATAAGTGTGACGGGTAGACATCGATACAAGGAACAATAAATTAGTTTGATAAGAGAGTTCCATAATTGGTAAATATATACGTCTTTATTTATATTCTTAATAATCCAGGTCAGGGATGTATATACACAAGTTAGAATTTCTGAATGGGACATTGTCCCTTCTCGGTCGAAACTGAGGGACAACTTAGACAAGGAACCTGAAATTGTAAACGACAAGTGACGAAAACTATGATATTTGTATGTATTACCTGACAGAGTCTCTTGAGACGGGGAGACGGACTGACAAGTTGATTTCACGGAAAGAAATTGAGTGTCCCTCTGTGAGAGTGGGACACTTTTCTTCTCTAATTGTGTATAAAAGATTTCTGACTGGTAAGGACCTCCATAAAACGTTCCGTCCACCGGGAAAAATGAAATGAAGGGGTATTGGTGGGTGAGAAATAAGATGAAAAAGTGAAATGAAGGGGTGATGGAGAGAAAGACCAAGATGTTTTCTTGGACCAGAGGTCTGGTGTCCTTCTACCAATAAAACTCTGTAATCAGACGATAGAAGAACCAGTCGACCGAAGGTTTATTTCAGTATAAGGACGGAGTTGTGCAACAGAGAACCTAAGTGGCCGTAAAGTACGTCACTCGTCTCACTTGAACTTGAGACGTTGTCACGTTAAAATTTAACTTAAGAAAAAGTTGGTATGTCGACTTCTGAAATCATTTTGTAGTTATTTATTATATTTGTGTCTTCCTCTCTAATTCCATCTTCTCTCCCTAACGTCTTTTGAAGTCACAAAGGAGTTTTATCTGCAAAATAAAATCTTATAAAATCTAAATGTCTTTTTAACACTCCGTTCATGTTCCTCAAGGACATATCGGATGTGGACGCAAGGAGACAACAATTGTGGAGAATAATGACATCAAATAACAAACAGTGTTGATTACTTAACTATAGTAACAACAACAGGTCAGTGAGTCAGTATAGGTTGAGAAATTACTGGGGTACCTCACGTCGTACGGTCCGGAGGGACAGGGAGTGTTAGAGGATCTCGAACGAGTTTGATTGCAGGTAACTCAGTCACTACGATCGGTTGGTAGAGTAGGAGATAGTAGAGGGAGAAGAGGACGGAAGTCAAAAAGGGTCGTAGTCCCAGAAAAAATTACTCAGTCAAGAAGCTTAGTCCACCGGTTTCATAACCTCAAAGTCGAAGTCAGGAAGGTTACATATAAGTCCTAACTAAAAGAAATCTTGACTAGAGGAACGTCAGGTTCCCTGAGAGTTCTTAGAATAGGTCGTGGTGTCAAGATTTCGTAGTCGAGAAACCGTGAGTCGAAAGAAATACTAGGTTGTGAGTGTAGGTATGTACTGATCACCCGTTTGGTATTGAAACTGATCTACCTGGAAACAGACGTTTCATTACAGAGACAAAAATTATGCGACTTAATTTTTTATATGACATAATTTATACGACCAATATCGAAAAGAGGGTTCCTCGTTCGTAGAAAATTAAAGTACCGACGTCAGTGTTAGACGTCACTAAAACCTCGGGTTCTTTTATTTAAGACAGTGACAAAGGTAACAAAGGGGTAAACAAACAGTACTTTACTACTTTGACCTACGACACTAGAAGCAAAAATCTTACAACTTAAAATTCGATCGAAAAAGTGAGAGGAGAAAGTGAAAGTAGTTCTCCGAGAAATCAAGTAGAAGTGAAAGAAGGTATTTCCACCACAGTAGACGTATATAGACTCCAATAACAAAGAAGACTACAGTAATGTAACAATAAAAAAAACCGAAATTTTTTAAAAAATTATATTTAAATAAATTAACCTCCGATTAATGAAATGTTATAACATAACTAAAACGGTATATAACTGTACTTAGACGGTGCTCACATGTACAGAAGGGGTAGGATTTAGGGGGAGAGTGGAGGGAGGGGTATGGTAGGGAGACCTAGTAGGGTCACGTGGTCGGGGTTCGTAAGACGTAGTACGTAGTTTTGACCTGACCGCTAAGTAAAGTATATACTATAATATGTACAAAGTTACGGTAAGAGAGTTTAGTAGGGTGGGAGTGAGAGAGGGTGTCTCAGGTTTTCTAACAAGATATGTAGACACAGAGAAAACGACAGAGTGTATGTCCAATAGTAGAAAGATTTGAGGTATGTATACGCAATCATATGACATAACCACAAAAAGAAAGACCGAATGAAGTGAGACATAGTAGCCGAGGTCAAAGTAGGTGGAGTAATCTTGACTAAGTTTACATAAGAAAAATTTCCGACTCATACCCGAGGTTTTAGTGACGTCTACCACTGACGTCGGTACTTTAATTTTCTGCGAATGAGGAACCTTCTTTTCAATACTGGTTGGCTCTATCGTATAAGTTTTCGTCTCTGTAATGAAACGGTTGATTCCAGGCAGATCAGTTCCGATATCAAAAAGGTCACCAGTACATGCCTACACTTTCAACCTGACACTCGACTCACGGCTTCTTAACTACGCACACTTGACACCACAACCTCTTCTGAAAACTCTCAGGGAACCTGACGTTCCTCTAGGTTGGTCAGGTAAGACTTCCTCTAGTCGGGACCCTAAAGAAACCTTCCTTACTACGATTTCGACTTCGAGGTCATGAAACCGGTGGAGTACCCTTCTCAACTGAGTGACCTTTTTTGAGACTACGACCATCCCTAACCCCCGTCCTCCTCTTCCCTTGTTATCTCCTACTCTACCGACCTACCGGAGTGACTGAGCTACCTGTACTCAGACTCACTTGAGGCCCTCAACCACTACCTGTCGCTCCGGATCGCACGACGCTAAGTACCCCAGCGTTTCTCAGCCTGTCCTGACTCACTGACTTGACATGACTTGACTTATGAGGTAACACATATACATGGTGTCGAAAGAATAGGTAAGTAGACGACTACCTGTAGATCCAACCAAGGTACAGGACCGATAATATTTGTCACGACGCTACTTGTAACCCCATGAGCACAGAGAAAGTTAAGACCAAAGGAGCCACACACACGATCTCACGAGTGTAAAAAGTCTAAAGGAAAAAGATAAGGTCCTAGGGTAAGCCCGATAGTGTGACGTACATCAACACTACAGAGGTGTGGAGGAGATCCGACACGATCAAAGAGTGAAAAGGACCGTCCTAATCTAACGTTACTACCCAAAACCCCTCTACCCAATACCAGTCCGGTGAGTTCTACCGAGAACAGAACGTGAGACATGTAGGAAACGGATTGGTCACGGACGAAGAGGATGGGAGATCCGTGTTTTGTCTGGAAGGATTGAAAGAACGGGGTCCGGGGTAGATTACTAAAAAGAAAAGTTTCCCTGACACTCCCTACACGGGGAGAAGACCGAAGGGACCATTTGTTACTCGGGTGGACTATAATAAAGGAGTTTTGTCCATGAGAGGAGGAAGGGGGTCGGTGGTACAGGAAGGGTGACACAGGGGACGTGTACCGTCCCACGGAGAGTATGGACATTCGAGGGGACAGGTGATTTGGTGACTGTGAGACAACGATTGAGGTGTGAGGCTTAAACCAGAACTGACTCGTTGGTCCTCTGCCTCCTTTGGGGACGTTCATTACTCTGCAGTCCTTTATACTGTCCCTTACTTTTCACCGTCCCCGATAGGTGATAGTACACCCCGAACTTTCAAGGCCTCCGCTAGGACTTTCGTCGTCCTCTTTAGGGTCCCACCGGTAGGTCTTCGTAGCCCCCGGAACGCGACCGACAGGAACTAATTACCCTCGACGGTTCTCTAGACTTGTTACCGGAGATTACCAAGACGATAACATAGTTTCATTCTGATAGTACTAACCAATTCGACCGAAAGATCTTCCTTAACAATAAAGAGAACACGGAACGTCTACATGTACTAAAGAGACCGTAGAGATCTTGAAATTAGAATACACTAAACATTGTTTCCTCTTCTTTTCTCGAAAGTCCATTTGAGATATCTTTATTGATACAAAACCTTTAGAGACAGAATTTATTAGAGAGGTCTAAAACCATTGAACTTCGATTGTTTCAATTTCCCTCTTTTAAGTGACTGAGTCCTTAGAGTTATAAAACCCCTCAAGATCTACTCTTTTTAGGTGGTTCCGTCTCGGACTATCATCCGGAAACCCGACCGACAGGACCGGAACTCTTCAGAAAACCCTTAAGTCAGACTCTGTAGAGGGAGACGGTCACACCTCCTTGGATACACGAGTTAACTGTCCTGAATAAAACGTTTGTTTAATCAAAATTAAACCGATACAAACCATTTCTACTCTCATTAAAATCTTTCTTACTATAATACAAAGTCACGTCAAGTTAAGTCAGTGGGTCAGCACAGGCTGAGAAAAGCTGGGGCACTTGGCGTCGTCCGGTCCGGAGAAACAGGTAGTGGTTGAGGGTCTCAAATGGGTTTGGGTACAGGTAACTCAGTCACTATGGTAGGTTGGTAGAGTAGGAGACAACAGGGGAAGAGGAGGACGGGAGTTAAAAGGGTCGTAGTCTCAGAAGATTACTCAGTCGTAGTCCACCGGTTTCATAACTTCAAAGTCGAAGTTGTAGTCGGGAAGGTTACTTGTGAGTCCTGACTAGGAAAGTCACCTACACTTTAAGATCAAGACAATTGACTCCAGACACAAATAAAGGGACCACGAGACCTGTCTTTCTTTCAATAGATCATGTTAACAGTGTCTCATATTTATGATACTTCACTGTGACGAGATTCAGACGACGATTTTCGTGTACACGTTACGAACACACTGTTAACCTATATTCACTATTTTACGTATCGTGTACTTCACAAAGGGGTAATTGTGGACACTCGCGCAAGTCCTATAGACCAATCAAAAGGGGGTTCCACTTACTGACGATGACGATTCAGCGAAGTCAGCACAGACTGAGACACGCTGGGGTATCTGTCGTCGGGTGGTCCGAGGGGACGGGACCCTAAGAGGTCCGTTCTTGTGACCTCACCCAACGGTAAAGGAAGAGGTCACGTACTTTCACTTTTCCCTTTCACTTCAACGAGTCAACACAGGCTGAGAACCGCTGGGGTACCTGACGTCGGGTGGTCCGAGGAGGCAGGTACCCTAAAAGGTCCGTTCTCCTGACCTCACCCACGGTAACGGCAGAGACTCCACTTACTATTCCACTTATATATCCTCCGGATCGTGAAGTCCTGTAGTACACTTGGACCCTATCCTTGATCGTGAGGTCGTAAATCACTACCTATAAAACTAGTAGTTATGAAAGTTGACTTTCTAAACGTTAGTTTTCCCCTTTACTACCTCTGTAGACGTACATCATTCCATACCCCTTCAATAAGAAGAAATATGTATCAAATCGAATTTAAAATGACTGCTCTCGTCGGACAAAACACCAACAAGTCTGTTCGTCACACGTAAACGAAACCGGTAACTCCTGTCCTTCCGTAGACTGTCAGTTTTACCTCATCGATAGTAAGTCTGAGGGTTCCATACTTTGATCCGCCGGTAACATATGAACTAAAACCTCTACGAGAACATAATGACTTTCGTACTCAAAAAAATTTGACACAACGCAGGAGTCAACGAGTCAGTAGCGACTGGGAAACGTCGGGGTACCTGATATCGGGTGGTCTGAGGAGACGGGTACCCTAAAAGGTCTGTTCTTAGGAGGAGGTCCCCTAGAAGGGTTGGGTCCCTAACTTGGACCCAGAGGGCGTGATGTCCATCTAAGAAATGGTGGCTCGGTGGTCCCTTAGAGTTTGACATAACGTCTGGTTCTGTTTTTTGTGTCCACTCACATTATAATAGGGACTTGCACCGAGCATAAAAGGAATAAACAGTACTAGAGGGGACATGACACAGAATATAAAGCAGGCATCGGACTCTCCTCCTTTGGATAAACTCCCGACTCGTCGTTGTGACCGGAGTCACGACGACGACGACGACGACGATTCAGCGAAGTCAGCACAGGTTGAGACACGCTGGGGTATCTGTCGGAGGATGGTCCGAGGGGACAGGGACCCTAAGAGGTCCGTTCTTGTGACCTCACCCAACGGTACAGGAAGAGGTTACGTCCTTTCACTTTTCACTTTCACTTCAACGATCTACTCAGATTAACGACCAAGGTGTCACTCTCCGGTAACAGCAGGAGGAGACCTGAGGTACTTTTCAACTCGGCCGATGACACCGATACACCTCTGATGACTGTTGCCGCCTTTTCTAAGTGGTAGAAGGAGAGGGTACAGGGTTATGTAGTCTTTCTGGGTTTTGCAATGACATGTTGACTGACAGGTCTCGCGGGACCTGATTAACCTAATTATGAACGGTATAAACTTTCAGAAAAATAAGTAACATAAATAAGGGGGGGGAAAAGACAGACTGAAGAGTCCCAAATTAACTATTAAAATATAGTAAAATAGAGGATAGAATCATACAACTGATATAATTTTGAGGTCACCAACGGGATGTTAAAGATATGAGAATGTACATCATATCCATGGAACATTCTTTCATAAGAGTTAAAGAGGGACAAAGGGGACACTGTAACGACAGCGAGTAAAGTGGGTAATTATTAATAGATTGCGACGACGACGATTCAGTGACGTCAGTACAGGTTGAGAAACGTTGGGATACCTGGGAACGGGTGGTCCGAGGAGACAGGAACCCTAAGAGATCCGTTCTTTAGACCTCACCCAACGGTACGAAAGGGGAGCCCCTAGAAGGACTGGGTCCCTAGGTAGTTTGGGTGTAGAGAATACAGAGGACATAACCGTCCGTCTAAGCAATGGTGATCGTGGTGGACGCTTCGGCTTAGTGGATTATTTAACAAGAATATTTCAATAGAAAATCTAGTTTATTTTTAAACTTTTTTTTAATAAACTGAAATTAAATAAGAAAAAAGTCACGAAAGGAAAGAAATACATCTAAACAAAGACTGTAAATAGTCGAAGGAAGAGAGACCTACTGAGAATTATAAAGAACGTCTCGTCAAACGGACCACTACTTAAGGTCGAGAACCAAAAATTTTTAAAGAGGAAGTAAAAGTTTCCTATTGAAATTATCTATGTCTAAAAATCCAACTAAATGTTAAAAAAAAAAGTTGTAATTGAATGAAAGAAGAACGAAAGGGCAAGAGACCAATTCTCCAGTTGATATTAAGACTAGGAACAAGAATTTATACCCAAAAGGACGGAGAGAAAAGAGAAATGTTAAAGAGAAGAAAAGGAAGAGGAGGAGGAAGAAGAGAAAGAACAAGAAAAGAGTAAGAAGAAGTAAGGACACGAAACTTATACTGGATGGATTTACATTAATAATGTTGGTGTAACTTTCCTTATATCTGGGAGAACAAAGTTCTCATGCAGTAAACGACTTATTTATAAACTCATCTGTACATGGATACCTTTAATGAAACATGTTAAGAACATTCACTACGAGTGTACCTTACAATACTCTAGTGTAAAGGACCTGGACACCGTCGAGACTCTTCTATACTGAGTAAAAGGGGTCTTTATTTTGAATCCTTCTTTTCGTTTTTTTCATCTTTCCAGTATTCGACACCTCATCCTATCAGAGTACAAGTTAGAGTGGGACCTAGAATATGACTACTTAGGAGTCCTCTCAGAAAAGTAGAGACGTTCGACATAGAGTAACAGATCCTTTAGTATGAGTTATGAGTGCCAATAAAACTTATTGATATGATGATATATTTGTATGACTTTTATTTCGTAGACCACGTATCGTAACTAATTTTTTTTAAATCCAAAGAGACAAGGAGGGGTGGAGGAGGGGAAAGAGAAGTAAGATCCGAAGGAAGAAGAGAAGAATGGGGAGGTAGAGAAGGGAGAGGATGAGGGGAAGAAGGGGGAGGAGAAAAGGAGGACAAAGGAAAACGAAGAGGAAGAGGTAGAGGAAGGGAAATAGGGAAATGTGGGAAGAGGAAAGAAAAGAAAGAGACAGAGGAGGAGAAGGAAGAGGAAGACAAGAAAGAAGAGGACATTTGATTTCGTGCCTTAGAAGAATAGACCCTAAATTGATCCTTCTATCATTCCCCTCATCTTTCTCTAGAATGCACGGTTCTGGTACGTCAGTGGTACATCCCCCATCCATCTCATCTCCTTTTACTTTCTTTACTCGTTCTATAAATGTTGGACACGGACCTAACCTTCTGACCTCTCATTAACAGAGTTCCGTCACCCATCTAACCTTGTTCACACCGGCTATTAGACTGACACCGTATCTCAAAACTTAAAACAGTCGTACAGACCATAATGTAAGAAACCGAGTAGGGAATGACTGAATAACAATAAGGAAGACTCTCAAGGTCTAACGAAGACTTCTCTTACCTGTACCTAGATTCGGTCTCACGATCTTACCCTAGTCCCGTCACGAGAAGACCCGGGTTTGTCCACCGTAACCGTAATATCACTTTTTATCGTGTCGAAATACCTCCTATATTCAGAGTCCCACCGTTTCAGTCTCGACAAATCGCAGGATGTCTAATAAAATGTAGACCATCAAAATCCTCCGACACAAAACAAACATTACTCGTTAGGGAAAGTCCTTCACCCATTGTGATGGTGTTGAGGTGTAGATTTAAGACCTAGGGATTTACCGTGAACATACGGAAGACTTTAATGTCTACCTTTTTTACTCTCTCGAAGATTATCCCAACACTCAACTTTTGTTCGTAGAAGCCTCTTACTATCCGTACAAATGAAACAGAGATTGAATAAATGAGTCGATAATTATACGAGGTCACTGCAGTAAAGTATTTTGGAAGAACAGACTGTGACCGTGAGAGTTGAAATCATATATAAACATATAGGACTCTTTGAGAAATTTTTATGTTTAAAAATCCGATTGGTAAAAAAACTCCGTAACCATCAAAAAATTTCGAGGGTCCACTTGGTTATATGTGGATTCCAACATTTGATGACGGAATGTATGAATCATTATAGAAGGGTACAAATATGACCTTAAAATAGGGTAACAGAAAACCAAACAGGAAACACCGCTACTTCCCGTAGACCAGTGACCATATGATCCGGTCAAGATGTTTACAAACTTTTTTTTTTAGGTGGGGAGTCCGAACGGACTCGAGATAGTTGGATCTCGGAAATGAAGAATCTTCTGAAAGATGGGAAAAGTAATAAAAACATTAAGAGTACTCCTTAAGAACGTTGAAATTTAGAGAACTTTCCGTTTTCTGTTTTCAAATCTCTTTTCTTATCCGAAATGAAATTAATATCACCATTTTAAATAATGGTCGTAAATGGGTAATAAGGGACCAGTTTTGTAAGAATTTCACATAAGTATCAAAGATAAAAACTTTATCAGTAACAGATAACTTGTGATTACTAACCACAGGTCGAATGTTAGACTATATTAAGGTAAAAGGGGGTTTGAATACAATCTCTAAAGGGATCATAAAACTTCAAAAGAACTCTTCTCTGATGAATATGTAATGTATTTTAAACCCTCCTATTATCTTCTGTGACAATTTGTTATTCAGAGTTTCTTTATAAGACACTCTTCGGGTAAAGATCGAATAATGTCGTTACAAATCCATATAACCTAAGGACGAAATTTAAGACGGACTTCGAACAGTTTACCTTCATTTTCGTTCTCCCCTTTTTCATGGAATTTAAAGTTGATGACTCATTTTTCATTTTTAAAAGGGTTTCGTTACTTGGTAAATTAAAGATGGTTACAATAGACTCCCTTTTTTATAATGATCTTCTTTGAATCTTTGGTCTTATGTGTGAGTCAGAAGTCTCTGTGGTTTTTAAGACCAAGTTCCCTTAGTCGTATCTTTAGAATATTACATTTGAGTTAACTTAAAAACCGAGAATAAATGTTTAATTAAACCGTCTTTCAACTGTTCCTGTATATAGAGAAAACCCTTAAGTTTTAGACGAGGCTCCGGTCGTATCGTGATACATTCGACCTGTTCGAAACATGACACTTTCCCCTTTCTCTGAATAGGATTTCATTTCTCCCCTACTATAAAATTCTACGGTTTATTTACCGTCACTTTTGAATGATATGAACGACTACAATCCAAAATCCGTTCTCTCGTTTATTTGTTAAGGACGGATACCCATACGTATGATGTATGAACTTTATTATTTATTTGTTATTACCATTCTGTTTCACCTAACTTCTTGGTCATTTAAAAAAGTGTTAATTAAATTTTTATTGATCAGTGTTTTCTGTAATGACTAGTGTATTGTTTTTTATAAATTTACGTAGGTATAGATATAGACAGTTCCTTTAAAATAGATATAACCCGGGAAACCCCGAAGGGACCACCGAGTCTGTCATTTTTTTTTTTAGATGGACGTCACGTCCATCTGGACCCAAACTAAGGACCCAGTTCTTCTAGGGGACCTTATCCTTTACCGTTGGGTGAGGTCAAAAGAACGGACGTCTTAGGACACCTGTCTCCTCGCACCGTCCGATATCAGGTGGTCCAGTGTTTCTCAACCTGTGCTGACTCCCTACTTGTGTGTATGTGTGTGACCCGAGAAACTCCGTCTAACTTGACCTTCTCCTAAGATAAATTGCGTCCCAGACTCAAAGTACCCCCTTTCGTATATTTAGTTAAACGTACTAGGTATTTTAACAATATTTTCATGACTCTAGTCACAACTGACTTGTCTATCATAAAACTCCTAGTAGATTTTAATTAATGATTCAGTCCTTGGACGGTGAATTTTTTTTTTTTCTTAATAACTGAAATTACAACCACTAATTTCTTGGTTTTTTCATAGTAGATGGATCTTACGAGAGGTGACACACTACGGTTTGACCACAATTACAGTTTAGACGACACAAACCACGGAACCTTAACTTTCAAAATCATTTACGAGACCTCCTCGACAAGAACTGGAAAAGTGACAGTTGTCAAAAGGTCAGGATTACCACCCAGGTGTAACGGGACCAAGAGACCTTTGTAGTCAACAGGGACTGCGTGTGTACCAGTCAGTATGAATGGAGTCCTTATACTTAGTTCCGTGTCTTGGACCCCGAACGTACGACTCAATTCAATTGCTGTTATGAGATCCCTTTCTGGGAGTTTGAGCCCACGACGTTCGGGACCTAGGTCAGGGTAGGAAAGAATTCTCAACGAAGAAACTATAAATTTTATAAGACAGTTTATAGGTTATGAGAAGAGTACTTAAAGGAAAACTATCACTTTTAAAGAGTACGACATAGATAGAAAAACAACAACAACAAAAATAACGAGACAGTCTGAGAAACACTGAGGCACCTGACGTCGTCTGGTCCGAAGGGACAGGAAGTGGTAGAGGACCTCAAACGAGTTTGAGTGCAGGTAACTCAGTCACTACGGTAGGTTGGTAGAGTAGGAGACAACAGAGGAAGAAGAGGACGGAAGTCAGAAAGGGTCGTAGTCCCAGAAAAGGTTACTCATACGAGAAGGGTAGGCAACTGGTTTCAAAACCTCGAAGTCGAAGTCGCAGTCAGGAAGGTTAACCATGAATACCAACTAGAGGAAATCCTAACTGACCAAACTAGAGAAACGACAGGTTCCCTAAGAGTTCTCGTGGTGTTAAGTTTTCGTAGTCAAGAAACCGTGAATCCGAAGAAATACCAGGTTGAGAGTTAGACATGATGATCTTTTCGGTATCGAAACTGATATACTTGAAACGAGTCGTTTGGCTAAAGAAAAAATTTCCTAAAGAAATGATTCATTCGTTAGTATAGTCATCTCGACTCCTTTCCGAAGTCCATTGGTCGATCAATCCTCTAGGAAGTAACGTATATTTCTTTGACTGAGACAAACTCAGGTAACAAAAAAGAAAATTATAAATAAATAAACCGACGTAACTCAGATCATCTTAGAAGTCACGTAATACGTCCTAGAAAACAACGACACGTGTTTAAGATCAACAACAAGTGTCCAAGACCTTATGTACACAAATCAACGGGGTACCGTACACACTAGAATCAAGGGACTGGTCCCTAACTTGAGTACAGGGGACGTAACGTTTCGTCTAAGAATTGGTAACCTGGTGGTCCCTTCAGGGACAAACTCAGTCAAGATTGTAGATGTTCTTCGTCTTGACTCCCTACTATCGGACTAACGATGAAAGTGACCCACAAGGTAAGATCGAGGGCACCAAATGGAGCCAATATCGTTTCCCAGTACCTCATGTTCGGAGAACCAGGTGTATAATACAAGGGAAAAGGAATACGATTTAAAGAGTGAAAAGTATAAAGACTTAAAAAGTAAAACTTCGTTTTCCTGGTTTCTGAAAGTGTTTACGAGATAGAACCACTTTGGGGTTCAATTCGGAGTATCTAATCATAAGTATATGTCTTACGTAAACCTATACCTCTTAATTTTTAATGTTTAATTAGTTAATTAAAATTTTATAAAAAGGAGGGACAATACAACGGGAGACACGAAGGTTCCGAGTTGTAGTGAGTAATAGTCTCTTTACGTTTAGTTTTGGTGTTACTCTATAGTAAAGTGTGGTCAGTCTTACCGACGTTAGGTTTTCAGATGTTCGTTATTTACGACCTCTCCCACACCTCTTTTCCCTTAGGAGAATGTGACAACCACCCTTACGTTTGATCATGTTGGTGATACCTCTTGTCACACCTCTAAGGAAATTTTTGACGTTTATCTTGACGGTATACTGGGTCGTTAGGGTGACGACCCGTATGTGTGACTCCTTTGGTCTTGACTTTCTCTATGTACATGGGGTTACAAGTAGCGTCGTGACAAATATTATCGGTCCTGTACCTTCGTTGGATCTACAGGTAGTCGTCTACTTACCTATTCTTTCGACACCATGTATATGTGTTACCTCATAATGAGTCGGTAATTTTTCTTATGTAAACTTAGTCAAGATTACTCCACCGACTTTGACCTCGGATAATATGTCCCACTTCATTCGGTCTTTCTTTTTGTGGTTATGTCGTATGATTGTGTATACTTTCTACCATTATTGGGACATACGCTCTGTCGTTTTCTCTGTGTCTACATATCTTGCCTGAAAGTCTGAGACACCCTCTCCCTCTCCCACCCTACTAAACCCTCTTACCGTGACTTTGTACATATGATAGTACATTCTTTGCTTAGCGGTCAGATACAAACTACGTCCTATGTGTTACGAACCCCGACCACGTGCCCCTTCTAGGTCTCCCTACTATGCGCCACCCTCCACCCTCCCCCCGAGTCCTAACCCTTGAGTACATGTGGGCACCACCTAAGTACAGTTACATACCGTTTTGGTTATGTCATAACATTTCGTTTTATTTCATTTTTATTAAAAAAAATTTTTTTTTTCTTTTTATTTACTTTATAAAAATGTACAAATGACACACGGTCCGTTATAAGATCACAGGTACTTTATATCATCGTTTGTATCTATTTAGGGACGGGAGAACCTCGAAGATAAAATCATCCCCTTTACTGTCGATTCTATACATATATTTTCTATTACTGATAACGTAACCTGACTTATGGTTCTTCATTTTATATAGTCCCTTCCCTCCATCCATACACACTACACCATGACATTAAAATCTTCCCACTGGAGTGAACCTCCTACTGTAAAGTTATTTACGAGTAACTTCATTTCGTTGTTCACTGGACCTTTGTTCGTTTGGTCTTTCCATCTTGTCGTATACATTTCCGGGACTCCGTTCTCATGGAGACTAACCACGGTCTCTGTAGTTTCTCCGACCATAACGACTATGTCTCGCTTATTTCCCCTTCCAGTATCCTCTACTCCAATTCTACTTCCGCAGAGCCCCTGTGTCTAGCGCACCTCGGAGTATAAGATGACTAAAAAAAGAAAATGGGACTACGTTACGGTAACACCCTTAAGTCCTCTTCTCTCTACAGAAATATCGACAGAGGGACACCGACGACTTCAGGCTTCGTCCCTCTGTTCGATCTTTTACCGTTATCAGGTCTTCTTTATTACTACCGTTGTCTTCCCACTCTTCATCCTGCTAAGACCTACATAAAATTTCTATCTCGACTATCCTAAATAACTACTTAATCTACGTCTCGTACCCGAAGGGACCACCGAGTCTCTCAGTACTTAAACGGGTCGTTACGTCCTCTAGACCCAAACTAGGAACCCCACCCTTCTAGGGAACCTCTTCCCTTACCGATGGGTGAGGTCATAAGAACAGACCTCTTAAGATACCTGTCTCCTCAGACCGTCCGATATCGGGTGTCCCAACGTTTCTTAGTCTGTATTGACTCACTGATTTTGTGCACTCTATTTCTCGTTAATTCCTCGGAAGGTTGCACAGATGGATTTGTTGAGTTTTATCTTAACAGTAAATGGTTGTTTATGGGTTTCTAATTTTTTCTAAGATATTTTTACTCTGACACTACATCCCACGGACGTTAATTCCTATAAGGCTCATCTTAAAAAAAATTGCAGATAGTGTACGAGTCCGTGGTGACTCACACAGGACATTCGGCTACAGACTTATACCTATACAAAAATAGACTTTAAGAGTCTCTGTATTGGTAAATGTTAATGAGTAGAAAGATCTGTTCCACTTAACGTACGAAACCAACAAAAACTTAAATGTTATATCAGTTCACTGAGTCTGTGTCACTGTGACGGGTAAAAAGGACTAAAAGGACAGGTTTCGTAACCAAATATTCACTTTGAATAACAAGCTTACAATTTAAAAAACACCGTCCCGGAGTTGGTACCAACAATTTACTTCAGGGTTTGTGTTAGAATAATGTTTACGAAGAACGTACTAGTTAGTAACATAAATCTTGATTTCAAATAATAAATGACAATAAAGTGGTTTATATCGTCTTTTCGTAAATTGATTATCAATTGTCTTTTGTATTCCTTAGTCTCTTTAACTAAATTTAAGTTGTACAAGAGTAAAAGCACGGTTGAAGTTCATGTAGACACTTTCACTTTTAAAAGAAGGGTTTAATTTGATTAAAGTCTACTCTCTAAATAGAACAAAAGGAGATAAGGTTATTACCTGGTAGACGAGTTACCGGAACTGAAAGATATTCGGGTCTTCTCGTGTCACGGTGGGTGATTCTCTCTTTCTTCTTAATAAAAAGAGAACAAATCTATGTCACGGGTGAAGGTTATTTACACTCGATAAGAAAGAAGGACAAAGGAAATTGGGAATTTTTGTTGACCAGTCAAAAATGTCTTACTTCGGAAGAAGTACCGACGTGTAAATAAAGACCACAACCTTGTGTTCATCTGAGTCTCAAAAGTTAAAGAATTAATTTTTTTTTTAACAAGGAAAGTGATTTTTTTCTTCCTTCAAAAAAGAAAAACATAACAACAAACCTTTCTCCTTACGTAAGAGTAGACTCAAAGAAAATTGATCTAAGGTCTTAGTAGTATAAGTAACAAATAAATGAGTTAGGAAGAGAGTGAGAAAGGAAGGAAGTCATTCGTGAATAATTTGTAGATCATTTACAGTCCGTAAACGACCTAAGACTGTTATTTTTTTACTTATTTAGTCCCAGGTGGAAATTTGTTAAATGTCAATTTTTCTTTTTTTCTATTCGTTGACTTATGTTTTATCTTTCACTTCAGCGAGACAGCACAGACTGAGAAACGCTGGGGTACCTGACATCGGGTGGTCCGAGGAGACAGGTACCCTAAGAGGTCTGTTCTTATGACCTCACCCAACGGTAAAGGAAGAGGTCCCCTAGAAGGGTTGGGTCCCTAGCTTGGGTCCAGAGGACGCAACGTCCGTCTGCGAAATTGGAGACTCGGTGGTCCCTTCGCTTATGTTTTTATTCACTGACAAAGAGTCGTCCTGACTAGAGGGATACCTGAACGATGAAGGTGTCTGAGGTCGGAGAAGACCAGGGAGGTCTGAGAAGAGATGTATTGTCTGTGTAATTAGATCGTTTCTTTCTAATCTAACACATTAAGAGTACAAACCCTTGAAAGAAACCGGAGAACAGTGTGAATTTAAGACTTCGGGAACCACTCCAGTGTGTACTGAACCGAGTTGATAGAGAGACTGATGGAGGGGGTGGTAGTACCACGAGTCTTGTGTGACTGGATGAACGAGAAAAATCTCGAGGGTTTGTACAAAGGTGGTGTCCCGGAAACATGTACAAAGACGTACGTTTGATACGGAAGTTCATAGACGAGTTTACAGTAGAGGAGTCGTAGGAAGGAACTGATGGGTTCAGGAAAGACATATTTTCAACCCCTTCCTAAAATTACTATAACGTGGTGAAATAAAATTTATGGTAAATAGTGGAGAACTGTTGTACAAAGAAATACCGTATTAGGTACAAGGTCTAAAATTCACAGTACGTCCTTCCTTAAAAGAAAGACAAAACACACGAAATGTAAGAATCGAAAACCTTTATCCGGACTGTATCTTCTTCGTGACTTGATTATGGTCCGTTTACTAAAGTGTTTAATACCTCCGTGGCTACTCATCCACCGTATTCACCGTTCGATCTCTTAGGTCCCTCATTAAGTGACTTTATTGTACACTTATTTTATATTTTCTACTCGTCCTTAAACTAACTCCCCCTTCCTTTCTTTCCTTTAAAGTACTTTTTATATACACATGTTTCGTTACTACACTACTGGTCGGGTCCCGTACCACACGAACCCCCTTTGACACATAACGGGAAGATTGACATAATCTTCTACGGTTATACCACCAGTAATGACAATCTCTTCACTAAATTTTCTCACCTCAAAGAGACTCCAATTCGAAGTCCCTTTTGGTTCTCTCTAAGATTGAGGCCTATTACGGAACGAAATTTTGTTAGACAGGAAAGGGGACTTGAAGAGTAACCACTGTTTATAGAGGTACTTCTTAAACATAAGTTGAAATTACTCAAATACCAGTAATCACCAAAAATTCCTTACTCGGAAAACGGTAAGAGAATAATTTTAATAGGTACTTATCTGTCCATATGAGAGACAAGGACGTCCGAACTTTAATGTAGGAGAAATAGAAAGGAAGGGAGGATCGAGGTTCGTGTCACGGACTGTGTACTAATCCTCGAGTCATCCATTATTGATCTCTTCAAGATTTAAAAAATAAAGTTTAGGTTTATAAAATTTACTCAGTCTTCGTGACAAATCGTGTAGAGATGTCACGAAAATATTTTCCTTATTGGTAGAAGTAGATAGGTAGACTACCTTCGTAAATTTTCCCCCGACAAAGACTGGTCAGTCTTACGGATCAGGAGTCCAAGTGTCACCGACGTACAGTGACGGTGGGAAGTCACTGGTCCTCTCTCCGGTAGAGGAGACTCTCCCCGTAAAACGAAAGTTGGGGACCTCGAGATTCTAAGGAGTCGTGGTGAAACCATGTTCAGTGGATTGAAAAAGATTCTTGACTCTAAATATTCACACACAATAACTATAAAGAAGACGGTGGGTGGGTATGAACCTCAAGGAGTTCCCACCCCTATCGATAAGTACTAATTGATATAGAGTTCATAGATGGTTTGACAGAAAGTGAATAAGTTCATTGTGAATAAAGACTCCAGATACATTCAATCCGTGACAAGCAACACGAAATAAATCCCACGTTCTGTTACTTGGTTTTCTGTTTTGGGGATCACAAAATAGAGGATCACCTACATCCTTTATCTTTTAATTATTGTATACACCACACACTCTGCAACTATTTATAAATCTTATAATTTCGTACCTTCTTTCAATCACTACAACAGTTCTTCTTCGGACGTTCAATTATATCCCACCAGACTCGTCGGAGTCTCTCTTCTACCGTGAATACTTATCTGGAGTTCTTTCACTCCAATTCCTGAAGGGACCACCAGGTCACCAATTCTTAGGAGGAAAGTTACGTCCCCCTACACCCAAGCTAGGAACCAGGTCCTTGATTCTAGGGTGTACACGACACGACACGAAACAGCGAGTCAGCACAGATAGAGAAACGGTGGGGTACCTGACCCATCGGACGGTCTGAGGAGACAGATACAACACCTCGTTGATTCGGACGTGTAGTTTTCATCTCTCTTCGGACTCGCCGGTTTTTTTTTTTTTCTTACACTCCAGCTTACGAACAGAGATCGTTAAAAGTCGACGGAATTATGTCTACCAATAAATCTCACTCTCTGAAGAAGTCAATACCTTTTGTTGTTCAATCTCTTCTGGACACCACTCCCATACGACCTTACAAGATCTTATTACTCCCGACTCACCGACGTCGTCTCCTTCACCCCTCTTCCTTTCCTTTGTCTAGTCTGTCTGTTACCCAAAAGTTTTTCATCTCGTAGAACATCCCCTACCTTCCTAAGACTACGAATAATCTCAGATAGACCCAGTGGTCTCCTAAAACTCGTCTCCTTACTGTAATAAAGTGAACGCTCCGATGAGACCGAAAACGTAGCTCCTAGTCCACGTCCACCCACTCCGTCCTGAAGTTTATTCTCCACGAGTACCCTACGACTAGTTCGGTCAAGAAGTGGTCTCTACCCTTTGCTTGACTCGTACTCTCCTCCGAAAAATGCCCGAGGACTCAAGGGTTTGAGGAAATTGAAATCAACGGACCTGTGAATCAACGAACGGGAAAGTTTAGTGGTTTCGGAAATTGGATAGGACTCGAAGAAGAGAACTTTCGACTTAGGACCGTTCAAAGTGAAGTATGAAAAAAAAAAAAAAAATGAAATGTACAAAAGGGAAACTCACACCCGTTCCGTGTAGTGACTAATCGCTTAATTTTACATGATTGACATGTACTCGAGAAGATTCCTTTTGTCTACCAACACAATATTTTCTTACTAAAATCTTTTTATAGGTTAACACTTACTTTTATACAGACCTCTATTACGTTACGGTTCCATCCCGGAATAAATGTTAACACTTTGACAGTTTCAAAGGGACCTCGAGGAGACGGGAGCAAAAAGTACGAGAGAGGAAAAGGTCCATCGGAGGACCTACGAGTCCCGAACGTAGGTCTTATGGAGGTGGAAGGAGTGTGAATGCCTTTAAGTGTGTAATGTCGGATAAGAAATGGGGAACACAAAACGATCCACGGATTCCCAACTCTATTAAAAGAGTACTCTATACCGATTCCTTCCTAATAATGGTAGGAGTTTGTTATAGTGTCAATTTTACTGATCATATATAAACTCCTGTAACTCGTGTCCATCAAAACTAAATCTTTTCACCAACTGTGGAAAGTTTGGTGGATCTTACCTTTATGGATGAGCCTGGTTTACTTACTGGTAATCATAGGAACGCTTGTAACGTTGGACCCTATTTACATCCCGAACAATAATTTCTCCTTCGGTTGTCTAGTCCCCTACAAACGGGAACTTTTATATCTAATAATTTCAGTGTCTCCTCCCTCCGTAGTGTCCCCCCTGTACATCCCTTCTTCACCCCAACCTCTCGTCCGATTCCCTCTCCCTTTATGTTCCTGCTATCGGAAAGGACACCAAAGGTTTCCTGTCTTACCCGCTTGTCTCCTTCGTAGAAGTCCGAACCGACCGAACCTTGTAAAATCGTCGGAGACCCCAGGTCCCTGATAAGGATGAATAGACCGTGTACCGGGACCTCACTAATCCCGTCCACCTACCATGGGTCTTACGCTCTCCGGACACTCTCGGGCTTTACTTCACAACCCTACACCCGAGACCTAGTCAACCAAATGTATACTTCCGACACGTGAGTCGGGTCATAAAGGGATGGAACTCCTTAATCGATCGGAACCGTCCTCGTCAGAGAGTCCCTGGTTGTTTCTTGGTCTCGTTCCCTAACCTCTAAGTCTCCGTGTACCATTTATGTCTATGACTCCATATACAGACAGAGGTTTTCTCGTAGAGGACCCGTATCACTGTGTGTAGACTCTTGAGGGTCGTCTTTTTTATACTTCACCTAGGAGGGACTCAAACTTGGTACTATTCGTTTTATCTACATACCTGATCCAAACTTTAAAGGTAATGTAAAGTGGTGTTCTCTCTTAAAGGTTCCAAAGTCTAATATTAATGTGATGGAACCTTGACCGGTCCGACGTTTGGAGAGATAAACTTTATTTTAGGAGTTTTCCTAGAAACTCGGCGAGTGTTCGCATCTGTGTGTCGTACACGCACACACACACGAGAGTACAGACTGAGAAACGCTGGAACACCTGACATCGGGCGGACTGAGAAGACAGGCACCTCAAAAGGTCCGTACTTATGATTGCACCCAACGGTAAAGGATAAGGTCCCCTAGTAGGGGTGGGTCCCCAGTTTGAGGACAGAGAACGCAGAGGACACAACCGTCCGTCTAAGAAATGATGAGACGGTGGACCCTTCAGATCTGTGTCTCAAAACAGGTGTCATTTCCAGATTCGTTAAAGACTGAATATAAACGTGCCTTTTCAACATACAGAAGATTTTGTAGAGAAGTATATCTTCTTTATCAGCAACATCGAGTATGAAATTAATGTGGTTTCACGAGAAATTTTTACACGGTCTTCTGGTGTGACGTTGGCGTAAAATTCAGGAGGGGGAACGACAAACGACTCGACGAACAATAAAGAAACAAAGTGACTTGTTATAGGTCCGTCGAAGTTCTCTTTTAGGTAATTACGGAAATTTAAACGTAAACATATCGTCGAAAAGAGTTAAGAAATTTGCCATACCTCCTTGTGTAATACTGTCGAGAGTTCGTGGGGATTTCTTTGTGATTCAACCTTTGATTCTCTCCAGACGCCTACTGGACCTCGGTGAACTTTTTTAGTCGACTTCCTGGACGGTCTGACGACGATCGATACCCTCTGTGCCACGAGTAATTCTTTGGGGTAACCGAGTACTAAATAACTAACGTCTGGTTTATAGGACCTCCTGAGTATTTAATGAGAAATTTACCCGAAAATTTGGGGAGAGGATGTAGGGTGGTTACCTAATTCGAAGTCTGTGTAAACGTGGACTAAATTAGATATACTTTTAAATAGACAAGAAGGATAGAGTAATCAATTTAACAAAATATTTTTCTAATACATCGACCTTATATAAATTTGTTGTCCAAAGTAAATTGTTCTATAATAGTCAGGATAATTTAAGATTTTTGTTAAAAGTCTATCTACAATAAAGTTTAGATCCGAAATTATAAACTCACTCAACGATTTTACGAAAGACCTACATCCCCAATCCCGTAAGTCTACCTAGTTTGATACTTATAAAAATAAGATTTTATCAAAAAGAAAGTAAACCTCCTCTTTTTCTAGTTTCATAGTTTCATAGTCTTAAAAGAGATAGAGGGATCTATACTTCGCATAAATTATCAAAGAGACTTACGAACTTAGGTTTTTTTGACAGTCGTAAGGCACGTACTCCATACTCTGAATTTGTTTGGTTGGGACGCAAAGGTTTGTTAAATCTAAATTTCATTTTACTAAGGTTCGTTTGTTGTTCGACTTATATTCATCTTTTTATTTTGTTTTATTTCTTGTCTACCCGTTTGTTGTACTCCGTTTATTGTTTGTTGACTCATTAAAAATTTTGATGTTTCGATTTATTTGCGACCTGTATAAATCCATCTTGTTGATTTTTGGTCTTCTTCTGTTTCGTAGAAGATTCTCAATAAGTAAGTAAATAAGTTGATGTTTGAGAGTAAGGTTTACCATGATGACTACCGGAACAACATAATCTGCAACTTCTTTTGTTTGTTCGGTTACAAAAGAAGTAGTACCTTACATTTCTGATAAAACTCTTTTGTTTACGGTCTCTTATATATTCTTTTCCTCTCGTACTCACTTGTAATTCATATTTGATGAAACCTTCTTATATTGACGAGACCTCCTAGTTCCCTACTTCCGAATAAAGGACTCTGCTATCACAAATTCGTCTCTACATGTCCCATGTCCCAAAGGGACCACTGAGTCTGTCATTTCTTAGGAAGACGTTACGCTCCCTGAGCCCAAACTAGGAACCCAGTCCTTCTAGGGAACCTCTTCCTTTACCGTTGGGTGAGGTCCTAAGAAAGGACCTCTTCAGGTATCTGTCTCCTCTGACTACCCGATGTCAGGTACCCCAGCGTTCTCAGCCTGTGTTGACTCACTGATTCATGTGTGTGTACGAACATCTTCCACGTTCCCGTAATCTCTCACTCGCTACAGCGTTCTGTCTCCGTCTTGGAATTTCAAGAGTCAGTCCTTAGAGTCGAAATGTGACTCTCTTTACTCTTCCGTACCTACCCAAAGTAACTTCTCCAAAATATAGACCCGAAAGGACCACCGAGTCTACCATTTCTTAGACGGACGTTATGTCCTCTGGGTCCAAGTTAGGGACCAAGTCCTTCTAGGGAACCCCTTCCCTTACCGTTAGGTGAGGGCATGAGAACGGACCTCTTAAGGTACCTGTCTCCTCGGACCACCCGATGTGAGGTACCCCATCGTTTCTCAACCTGTGCTGACTCGTTGATTGTGAGTGTGAGTGAAATTTAGATATGAATTTTGGTTTGTTTAGTTACTTTCTTTGTACAACCGTCATCGTACCTCGACCCAACAATCCTTCACTAGTGACACCCATGATACATACTCCGATGAATACATTCTCTACTACCGAAAAACCTGACCTTCACCAAGTCCTGATCTCTTTGTTTCTCCTTCACTTTTGGTATCGTGGACCTGTAACTATCGTATACTCATTATCCTCTATCCTTCTTAGTCCTTTCTAGGAGTTCAAAAATTTAAGTCGTTTATATACCAAGAATCCCGGAAGGGACCACCGAGTCTACCATTTCTTAGACGGACGTTACGTCCTCTGGACCCAAACTAGGGACCCAACCCTTCTAAAGGACCTCTTCCCTTTCCAATGGATGAGGTCGTAAGAAAGGACCTCTTAAGGTTACTGTTTTCTCGGACCTTCCGATGTCAGGTTTCTCGGCCTGTGTTGACTCACTGAAAGTGTACCAACAATCTCCTACATACCTCCGTCCTTTGTGACCTCCTTCTTCTTAAATACGTTCTCACGTACTTAAGATAAAACCTGTACAACTTAAACTTCACAATATACTGTCGGGACACGGTACTGAACGTTGTACAATCCACGTATATCATATGTTCCACGTGCGTTTTCTCCAGACCCGAAGACAGTCGGTCATCCTCGACCTAACACAGTGCCGTTTTAAAGTCCTTTCATCTTGTTTAAAACAAAGAACGAAAACGATGTGTAGGTAACCTCTAACTCTTCCCTCGAAAAAGTCAAATAAACGAGTCTGTGGGTCCGACTAACTTCAGAATGGACCAAGACTACGACGATGGAAATGACCCCCGAAGTCACAACTGGTACCGTTCCTTCTCTGATACATCGTCCGTATAGTCGAGTTGTCACAGGACTGGAGTGCACTGTGAACAGTAAGGGTAAACGTAATGTAGTCGGTTCCGTTTAAGGTACTGGGGACAACGTCAAAGGTTAACAAAAGATCCTTCTCCTTCTCTCGGTATGTAAATTTTTTATTTGCGATCATTATAGGTGGTGTCTTACCTATTGTAGCAAAGTCGACTAGAATTGTATACCGGGAACACCACTCACCAACAGTACCCACTACGGGGTTATATAAGGGATTTAAAACCATTAAGGAGTGTTACAATTAGACAGAAAGGTTCTGTCTCCTGTCCTATACATATAAGGTCCGAGAGAACGTCAAAATGTACTTCGATACTCTGATCTAAAGAGGTCAGTAAGCGCGGGTGAACTCTAAACGGAAACTTTCAATCTTAACACTTCGCTACTGACACTTTCCTCCTTACGTGTGAGACCGTTCACACTACTGTCTCTCAAACCAAGAAAGACCCTCCCCTCCCCTCCTTCCGTCACCTCGTGGTCCGTAGGTCAACACTTCCGTCAGTCAGGGGTCACCGTACCGGTACCATAAAGGAGGTCTCCTCGGAGAACCCACATCTAGTAACGAAGAACTACTCATCGTTACAATGCCTTACTCATTGTTACGATTGATTAAATAACGATGAGTAGGATAATGATTGCCTACTCATCGTTATTTAATGCCTTGGAGACAAAGCATTAAATATACTCGAGATACTATGGGGAGTCTCTTCCGTTACCGTTGGGTGAGGTCATGAGAACGGACCTCTTAGGGTCCCTACCCCCTCGGACCTCCCGACGGCAGATATCCCAACGTGTCTCAGCCTGTGTTGACTTCGTTGAATCGTCGTCGTCGTACTATGGGGAAATTTTTAATAAAAAGAGGAATGTATTTAGTCTTATAAAATATTACAAACGTTTATATTTGGTATAGTTATACCATAAACTAGGGTCCTTTCCGTTGTTCCGGAGTTCCTTTACCCTTAGTCACTTACCCAATAAATTGGACCAATCCAAGAATCCGTAACTTCTAGATCAATCATCCCTTGACCCTTGAGGTCACCGATTACCGTCTTGTACACTTTCTTAATGTAAGAGGAGGTGTTACTTTACGGATACCTTCTGTTCTGAAACCTTTTTGTATCTCGACAACTATTTCTTACTCATCCAACCCTCCTAATTCCTAATATTTCTTCTGACTGACGAAGATCGACATAACACCTCGAACTTTCTTTTACTATTCTAGTTTCAAAATTTAAGAACCGAGTTCCGTCTCTTTCTTTTGACCCCTGAGTGACACAGAGAGTTTTCGCAAAAAACGTTGTCACTTTAACTGTATCGATTCCTATTTCGTAGTCCGGACTACGAGACCCACCGACTTATAGTCTAATCGAGCTTAAATGGAGAAACAGTCTAAGAAATCATCATCGTATAACTTACCTTTTTCTCAGCCTGTGGTCTCAGTATTTCTTCCATAAATCCTCTGAGGATTTGTGGGTCTACAGTACCTAACAGAACGTCCGTTTTGTCTTTTAGAAAAAGTCAGAGAAATCCGGAGTTCTGGGGATTCTATTCTCAGAACGTTCGTCCCGGTTAAAAGGTATACGTGGAAGAACAGTAAGGAATAATAGACATCAGATATCGATCTCAGTTAGTCTTTAAAATTAACGAAGGAGTAAACCAACAAATATTCCCGTTGGACACGACTTACTTCATTTCTCTCATGTTTTAAGACACTCAATTTCGTCTTTTAGTTAGACCATTTAATACCTGTAAAAACCTCACTTAAATAGTACCCACTGAGATTGAGGGTTTGACCAAAGGACTCTCCTGGGGCTTCTGACGTGACGTCGATCGCCATCTTTACGTAACCCTTCCTCTCTGAGTCACAGTGACTTTTCATCCCACCACCGACAGAGACCATCAGAAGTTTCAGGAAACCCTGTGCGGAAAACTTTACTCGAGGACTCAAGTTATCTCATGTATGTTAGTGACCTCTCTCAGTAATTCATTTGACTATGTACTTTTCGTGAATCTTTACAGAACGTGTTTAATTTGTTAGTTATTTGGAATCGACTCAAGGGGCTACCGCAATTACCATTTCTTGGACGGTCGGTTACGTCCTCTGGACTCTTCTCCCAAGTCAGGGACTCAACCCTTCTAGGGGACCTCCTCCCGTACCGTCGGGTGAGGTCAAAAGAGCGGACCTCTTAGGGTACCTGTCTCCTCGGACCACCCTATGTCAGGTACCCCAGTGTGTCTCAGTCTGTACTGACTTCACTGAATCGTGTTCGTGTTTGAAATCGATAACGATGAGAAGGTAATTCCCTAGACGTGGTAAATACTCCGTTTGGTACGTTTTGTTTCTCTTTATAGGTAAAACAACTCAAAACCTATGGTTGAGGTTCACATATGATGACCGACTCGGTTAAGACATTAAGTGATTTTTTTGTCCCGAATAACCTACAAGGGACTGATTACCCATAGAATCCGTTGAACCAGATTTTCACCTTCACAATCAGCGAGTCAGCACAGGCTGAAACGTTGGGGTTCCTGATGTCGATCGGTCCGAGGAGATAGGTACCTTAAGAGGTCCGTTCCTATGACCTCACGGAACGGTAAAGGAAGAGGTCCCCTAGAAGACCTGGGTCCCTAGTTTGAGAGCAGAGGATATAACGTCCGTCCAAGAAATGACAAATTCGGTGGTCCCTTCAGGTACACGCCATATGATATTGTTTTACGGTGACTGACTCACCGAATTTGTTGACTAAAACAAGAGGGTCAAGACCTCCG
Organism: Capra ibex; assembly: GCA_006410555.1. Lineage (NCBI taxonomy): Eukaryota > Metazoa > Chordata > Mammalia > Artiodactyla > Bovidae > Capra > Capra ibex. The sequence goes on along the minus strand of SJYO01026388.1, from coordinate 4,738,990 downwards.
ACCCGACAAGTTCTTGTTCTGTGATCATATCAGTCGGGTGAGAGTACTAGAGTAGACTTGTATTAAGTGAGGGTTTCGGAGGTGGAGGTTTATGGTAGTGTGACCCCAAATTCCGAGGTTAAATACCTGTATTAGGTAGTGTTCCCTCCAAAAGGTACTTTCGTAAAGTTTCATCTGGGACACCCAAACGTTTGTAGGACAACGATAAAGACATCAAGGAAGACTCTCAACCTTATCAATGTTAGTCATTGACCGTGCTCGGTGTCTAACCTAAGTATTGATCACCTCGTTTGAGATGAGACTGTCCGATTTACCTTCAATGACCTAGAAAAGAAACAGAAATTTAAATTTTTGGTTTCACAATAGTACAGAGTCCACCTTAATTTCCTAAAGATAAGGGTGGTTTCCTCATCAACTGTGATTTGAAAGGATGTAAATTAATCCGCGATTAAGATTAAAGTTGACTAGAAGATTTAAGTCAGAATAAAGTACACCCTTTAATCTTTTGTCCGACCGGTATCGTGGCCCTTACGTCGATAGTTGTACCATCTCTCGTGGTCTTTGTCAAACGAAACTGGACCACGTTTGTCCACTGATAGAAGAGAGTCTTGATGTAATGTAGATACGGAGAGATGGTATTCGATAACAGCCTCCTTGAACTATAAGAGTATTACAATCTCTCACAGTTGGTTCAAGTGTGATAACTGTCGTAGTACTCTTTTCCTTAAACTTTCCTCATGCTCTCCCGACAGATAGACAAATTAGGTATACGACTCATGTAGTACTCTTTACGGGCCGACCTACTCAATGTTCGACCTTAGTTCTATCCGTCCTCTTTGTAATTGTTCGAGTCTATACGTCTACTATGGTGAGGGTGCCTTCTTTTGTTTCTCCTTGTCTTCTCGGAGAACTACTCCCACTTCCTTCTCTCACTTTCTCGGTCGAATTTTGATTTATGGTTTTTTTGATTCTAGTACCGTAGGTCGGGGAAAGTCAAGTCAAGTCAGCGAGTCAGCACAGGCTGAGAAACGCTGGGGTACTTAGCGTCGTGTGGTCCGGAGGGACAGGTAGTAATTGAGGGCCTCAAGTGAGTCTGAGTTCAGGTAGCTCAGTCACTACGGTAGGTCGGTAGAGTAAGAGCCAGCAGGGGAAGAGGAGGACGGGGGTTAGGGAGGGTCGTAGTGTCAGAAAAGGTTACTCAGTTGAGAAGCGAACTCCACCGGTTTCATGATCTCAAAGTCGAAATCGTAATGAAGTACCGTTTATCTCCCCACTTTTCACCTTCTTCACTTTCTAAAGTAGAAGAACCCGAGATTGTAGTGATGCCTACCACTGTCGTCGGTACCTTAGTCGTCTACGAACGAAGAACCGTCCTTTCGATACTGTTTGGATCTGTCGCACAACTTTTTGTCTCTGTAATGAAACGGTTGTTTCCAGGTATATCAGTTCCGATACCAGAAGGGTCACCAGTACATACCTACACTCTCGACCTGACATTTTTTCCGTCTCACGGTTTCTTAACTACGGAAGTTTGATACCACGACCTCTTCTGAGGACTCTTAGGGAACCTGACGTTCCTCTAGCTTGGTCAATTAGAACTCCCTTTAATTGGGACTTATGAGTAACCTTCCTGACTACGACTTCGACTTCAAGGTTATAAAACCAGTAGACTAAGATTGTCGACTGAGTAACCTTTTCAGGGACTAGGACTCTTACTAACTCCCGTCTTCCTCTTCTCCCACAGTCTCCTACTCTACCGACCTACCGTAGTGACTACGTCACCTGTACTTGAACCCGTTTGAAGCCCTCTACCACTCCCTGTCTCTCTAGACCACAAGACGTCAGGTACTCCAACGTCTCTCAGCCTGTGTTGACCCTCTGACTTGTTGTTGTCGTCGTTTCCTTCCGAAAAATCAACCTGGTCTGGGTCACTTTCGTTGGACCACCACTCGGGATACTCTTGATTAGGTTGAACGGTTTTCAATGGACGCCGTCTTTCTCTACGACATATTTCGGACACAGTTTAGAATTATCCTCTTAGTATCATATCCGTGGGTTCCAAAACTTCGTGTTAAAATCTGTAAAAACGTTCATTGAGAAAGGAATGTTAATTGTTAAAGACCGGAAGATTGTTTTTGTTCTAATACCATCCATGTCTTTTCGATCGTTATCTCGTGGTTTACTGGACGAGGATCTAAGTACTTAAACCACAATGGATGATCAGGTTCGATATATTAATTAATACGGGTCGTTATCGGGTAGTTAATCTTTAGTGTATATGTACAAACTGGAGTTCGTCCAGGAGTTTCTACTTATTCAATGTATTCGTTGAAACAGTTACTTTTTATTCTTTTAGATCTTTAACTCCACACCGGTTCTACCGTCTCATCCTTAAGGGACTGGAATGAAAGAAGGTACTCATATGGTTTTAATGTTGATAAATGTCTCGTTGATAGATACTCTTGTTATTCTGGTCTTTTCTAAAAGGTGTTGACTTCTATAATTATGTTTCTTCTTTGGTATTTTCTACCCAATCTCCCCACCTTTGCGTTATATCAGTTCTGGATACAATTGACTAAGTGAAAAAACATATCGTCCTTGATCGTGTTGTAACATTTGTTAATGTGAGGTTATTTATGTAATTTTTTTACCTGTTGGTTGCCCCTGGATGATATATCGTGTCCTTAAGACGAGTTATAATACATTGTTGGATTTACCTTACTTCTTAAGTTTTTTCTTATCTATGTACACATACATATGGATTTAGTGAAACGACATTGGACTTTGATTGTGTTGTGACGATTAGTTGGTATGAGGTTATATTTTATTTTTCAAGAAAAAATTTATTTATTTATTTAATCTATTTATTATTCTTGGATGGTATATCGTGTCCCTTGAGGTAAGTTAAGAGACATTACTGGACATTACATTATCTTAGATTTTCTGACCCTTTTTTTTTTTGGGTGTTTTGATGTGTAATGGGTCACATTCACTGGATGCTTACCATCGTATTAGTGTTCCTCACTCCGCAGGGTCGAAGGGTCGTACCCCCGGACGTAGTCCTTCAACTCAGGAGTCTTACAAACTGGAACTTCCGTGTCACCGAACGTAAGACGTCTCGTTAGGGATAGTTTTATGGTCACCGTAAAAAGTGTATTGATTTTTTACAGTTAATAAAATAAAAATTTTCCCATAGTTTATATCGGTGTTTTTCTGTTTTTTTATTCATTTTGACCTATCATTTCACTTTTTTCAGTCAAAAATCCGGTATGTGGTATATCACGTCGTATTAATAACGTCATCCCTTCCTTCAAGTTCCATTCGATTTGAGTTGAAGTTAAAAATGTTTATACTGATCCGTCTTCTCGTCTTACGCCCTCACGTCACCCCCGGACTTCTTCCGGACTCGTTTCGTCCCTTCACTTTTTTGATGTTTCTAGACCGGTATATGTACGTGAATCCGGTCGACACAGACAATCGACCGTTAATAATTTCAGTCCTAAGAAAGGATGGTGTCTCTAACCCACTGTCACCGTGGTAGTAAGGATTACTACTAATCTGAAGTTTCCTCACTTGAAAGTCCTGGAACTCCTCTGTAAGGACTCAACATCCTCTATGACCAGATGGAGTCTCCTTATTCCCTTCCTAAGTGGTAACATATGTGTAAAAAATCATTTATGAGATTCTTCTCGTAGATGAGTCACCGAGTCACCCATTCCTTGAACGGATGGTTGCGTCTTCGGTATTCTCTACGACCAAACTAGGGGCCCAACTCTTCTACGGGACCTTTTCCTTTACCGTTGGGTGAGGTCATAAGAACGAACCGCTTAGGGTACCTCTCTCCTCGGACCGCCCAGGTATCTCAACATTTCTCAGTAGCCTGTGCTGACTCTTCCTTGCGCACGGTTCTTTCTATCCAGGTTCCAGTTGGACTACACCAAAACCGATCTTGTTTGTCATACAAGAAACCCGTCGGACCTTAAAAGAAAGTAGGATCCCCAATCCCAGTAGGAGTCCTACGTAACGACTCGACAATCTTTAATACGATCACGACGAGTCCAGAAAATGACACACACACACACACACACAAATCCTCTGTTTGTTTATTAATCACGAACCGTAGAAGTCAGGAAAACCGATTTCAACTCCGAGACAGTTCCTCTCGATAGTATCCTCTGACTAATCTAAAACCAACTCCTTTCTTGTAAAAATTGAAGTATTAAGGACACGGGATGACTAAAAGAGGATAGTAAGGGGGTATTTAAATGAAAGTATTGAGTACTCCTTCAGGATATGATGTATCCAGGGGTGGGGGAACCCGGTGTCTGACCATGGTCAAGTACCGGACAATCCTTGACCCGGTGTGTCGACCTCCACCCGTCACCCGTACACTCACTTCGAAGTAGGCGTAAATATCGGGGAGGGACAGTGAGTGTAAGTACGGACTCGAGGCGAAGGACAGTCTAGTCGTCGTCACAATCTAAGAGTATCCGACCACTCGGGATGACACTTGACACGTACTCTCCCTAGATCAACGTGTGAGGACTACTCCTAGAGGGACTTTAGTGTGAGGGTGGGGTTTGGTACCTTTATAACAGAAGGTGCTTTGGTCAGGGACGATGGTTTACTGAACTCGAAGTAAGTGTACCGCACCGGAACGACCATGATTAGTCTTACCCTGACGACAGTGAAATTTGGGTAAGTCTCCACCGGTACTACTTTTCCTTATAGGAGAGGTTTATGACTTCAATTTCACTGTATAAAACACAAGACGAGTCAGATCTCTTACTTTTTACCTTTCACTTTCAGAGAGACATCACAGGCTGAGAAACACTGGGGTACCTGATACGTCAAGTACCTCAAGAGGTCCGGTCTTACGACCTCACCCATTGGAAAAGGAAAAGGTCCCCTAGAAAGGTTGGGTCCCTAACTTGGGTCCAAAGGACGTAGCGTCCGTCTAAGAAATAGTCAACTCGGTGTTCCCTTCAGGGTCAGATCTCTCTCTCTCTACCATTTCCGACCGAGATACGACTGAGTACTCATTATTCGTTATTAAACTGATCGACCGGACTGTAAACTACCTTCTTTGAACTTTAAAACCAATTTTCCTCTAAACCCCAATCTAAATACCTGAATAAAGAGTGTACATAGGGATCACTTATGAGAGACTTTCCAGGTGTGGTACTTTGGTTGAGAGTCATTAGTCAACCTGTCTTACTGGGCGGATCACCTATTTTCAGACTGGGGAAGTATTGGTGGGATCTTAGACGGGTCATCTGAATCCTATTTCACAGGTACCAGGGTTCCTGTCACGGAAAGTTACATAAAGGTGTGTTGTTCCGACTAGGTCTGTGGTGTCGACGACTAATGGACTAAATAGACGTCATCCTTTGTTAGAATTCGGGGTGATCCCAAGATATGGGGTTTCTTTGAATAGGTCAAGAAACACCATTGAATTAATGTGTCCCGACGAGGGTGATACCGTATCTTTAAACAGGAATCATCCTATTTACGACTTAAACCTAAATAAAAACGGAGGGACGAGTAAGAGGAAGGAAGTCGTGGGGTAAGTGTCTCAAATACCTTACAGTACGAATGTCAAGTCTAAAGAGTGTGTCGTCAAGACAGAAAAAAACGTTTGAGTAATAAGTCATTTTCATTATATAGTCACCCGGTTGACAGTACATTGAGTCACCAGGATACCTATGATACTAACTACTTTACAAAAAAAGGAAGACTTCTTCCACTGTTATATAAACAAATACCCATCAACGTTACCCTGTTCACCACCGTACAACGTAAACCTACTAATTAAAACTTTCTTCCTATAATTACAGTCCAGTCATTCGTACCCGACGGAAACGGTAAAGAAACGGTAAAGACCAGTGGATTACAGAATCTTGTGAGAGGAATAAAAGATATTAGAGGTATGAGACTTGGGATTGGACGATTTTCTTGTTTTGGTTTGTTTCGGGAGTTTGCACAACTGAGAAACGTCAGACTCACCCCTGTCGGTGTCTGCACACTAGATTCAAAGGGGTTAGTCTGTGTTAAACTCTCTGAACCTACGTATGCACTCTTTACACTCCTCGAACGACACATCCCCTTCGAGTCTCTGTCTCGACAGGATAAGAAGTCTCCACCGTGATCGCAAAAGTGATTATGCAGAAAGATCACCCCCATGAGAAAGACCTTAATCGGAATGTCGGACAGAGAGACTAAAACACTCGTAAGATTGCACTTATTTAAGGAAATGACGACTTCTATAAACTCCACGTCGACAAAAGTTAATCCAGGAGACTGAGTATCTCGTTTTAATGTCAATGACTTTGTTACCACTGTTTACAAAGAAGATCTCTCTCTGACATACTTCGTTTTTCTTTAGGACTCTCATCTGGGGGCTCCTAGAAGTGTACCTGAGTAGTACACCTCCTTAGTTTCGGTTACTTTCTGTTCCTATGTCTTGACAGTCCCTCCACCCCTGTGTTGTGTTTCTCGTGTCCAGACTCGTGGAACGGGGGTCGGAACACGATTGAACTTCAATCGTAGTAAGATTAGGAAAAATTAATAAGTGATTTGAAGGAAAGTATATCAAATATTATAGATATACGTAAATACTTTTATATATAAAAATTAGTAAAAATTAAGACATCTTTTCAAAAGTACAACGTACAGTAGAAACCCTGACTAATTAAAAATGAAAGTAAGTATGACGATTTATAGTAATATCAAGGAAACAAAATTAACTACCTGTCACAAGATAACTCACTTCTATATTAAATGAGTGGGTGAAAGATTAATACTCCTAAACCCTAAACTATAATGTTCGTTACTGTGATACTTGTGAGAATTTAATTCTTTACAAGGGAAAATGTGTACACCTCTCCAGAGAAGACATATACCTGGATCTTCACGTTGACGAAATAGTCTCCTATAAACAAATATCAAAGAGACTCATAAACAGTCCGAAATCAAAAATCCTAAATTTTGATTTGACTCGATTTTATTTTGTCACTTCTTTATCCTTCTGGTAAAGAAGAAATTGCCACGAAACTTTTATATACTAGAAATACACTGAACTTTCTAAAGTTATCATTTACTTGTATCTTTTCTAATACCTACCCGAACGAACATGAAACTCTTCGAGTACACCAGTACCACGAGAAACAAAGAAACATCAGTGACTCTTCTTTAAGTGGAATTAATATTTAGTTCATAGTACACTGTTTCAATATTAGGTTGACGGACTTCGGTCGTCCCTCTAGGGTGGGTACCGTTTCCAGTACACCTTCTCTTGACAATTCGTTCCGAAGTCCTGAGTTCCCCGAGGGATCCGAAAGAGTTCGTAGATGGGGGTTTGGTCTTAGACAGACAAAATGATAAAGTACTGAAAGTAGTTGAGGAGACTGTAATTGTCCCCCGATAGGGACTGGTGGAAAGAGACCTCTTTTAGTTGAATCCCGATATCGATTATGCAGAGGACCTGTACCCTTCTTATAAATCTTAGTTTGGGGGAGACAATCGTAAGATCGAACGAACCGTCCATATAGGTCTGAGAACGTCGATACGTATACTAATAAGTGTCGGAGGGTTGACACTCTCCGTACCCTTCGGATTTTGTATCTCAGAAAGTTTCTCAATTTTCAATAATCTCATAGGTGGGGTGAGGTCGTGAGAACGGACCTCTTAGGGTACCTGCCTCCTCGGACCACCCGACGTCAGGTACCCTAGCACTTCTAAGCCTGTACTGACTCACTGAAGTGAAAGTGAATAGTGAAAGTACGTAACTTCTTCCTTTACCGTTGGGTGAGGTCACAAGAACGGACCTCTTAGGGTCCCTGTCCCCTAGGACCACCCGACGGCAAATATCCCAGTGTGTCTCAGCCTGTGCTGACTTCGTTGAATCGTCGTCGTCGTCGTCTGATAGTAATAACCCGGTTACGAACAACGATTCAAGGGTATAGAGAATAGGTGACACGTGGACCTGCACATAATCAATTGTATCAACCTTACATTCTTTTTGTTCACATCGGAACTTTAATTGGTGTAGTCTGAAAACTCGATTAACCAAGAAAGAATATTGAGTGACGTGGAAACGAGGCACTCTTTATATTGAACAAATTATGAAAGACTCCGACTGTATCTAATCTTTATATTTCTTTTTTGTAAAGTTCCCTTTTATTCAAAAGACCAACTCGTCGGAAATAGTTTTCTCCCAGTATTTTACAGGTGTCCTGAGGTTCCGGTCTTCTATTACATTTGTTGTAACAGATACCCTTTCCAAACGTCTTTTTAGGACCAAAGCTATTTCTGTTTTGTCTACATTACAAACCCGACTGAGACATACTGAAACGTAGAAAGTAAAGGGAAATACAAGTTCATTTCCATATTTTTTGGGAAAACTTTTATTTTTATTACCCGGAGTGAGCTTCTTCGAACCAGTCGGGGTACAGTTAGTAAGAGAGTGGAAGAGGGAAAAAAAAAAGTCCGACTAGGGAACCTCGTATCTCCGAGGGACGCAAGTGAATAGACGGGCCCAAAGATTCTGGACTTGCCCTTGTGTAAGACGCAGAAGTGAGGGAGCCCTCTGGCCCTCCCGTGGACACCGGAGGCACTTGTCCCGTTTGAAGAACAGAGTCTCAAAATAACCGAAGGATACATTTGGTTCCTTATAGTCGGAGAGAGAAGATAAAAGAATAGATGTTATAAGAAAGGAGTAGAGAGAGATTTAGTAGGCGGCTACGACAAAAAGGAAGTCCAAGGGGACCTAGGACGCCCCTGACCTGGGACCACGGGTTGTAAGACGTCCATATACTACGACATTCTTCTGTCCGTTCCTCGTTAATATAGACCTTTATAAATTTTATAAATGAGGTAATATTTCTGTTAAAAGTCCTTTCTTCTAGAAGACATTAGTAATGTCATAGTGAAGAACGGAGTAAATAAAATCGTAAAATGTAAAAGTAATAAAAAGATTTTACACTAAATGATTTACGAAGACGTAATAGAGAGGGACTAATTAGTAACGGTGTTATCGATCCTAGAAGAACATCACCCCTAGGTTCGATCATGAACAATACATTAACGGACAAGTCTGCACCTGAAATGAACATTTGTGACGGAAATGTCATCTACGAAAAACTGTAAGATTACCTAAAAGGTATAAGGGAGACTCGTCGTCGCACTGAACTACTCACAGGAAGTCTGATAATTATTTAGGACGGTAGTAAGACGGTATTAACTAGTGTAAATGTTGATACGAAGGGAAAGGGGTAAAACTCTTATTTTATCTCTATTTTATAAAAGAGTATATTAGGGAAGCTTACGTGTAATTGTAAACGATACTTAATGGGAAACAGGACAGTCGTCTTCATAGGTCCTCGTTCTTTCCTTAATAGACAAGAAACTTACTAATATCCAAATTTCGTCGGTGTCATTTGTAGTTAATATTCACTTCGTTTTCATTTGATTCGGGAAGAAAGTTTGAATACTAAAAGTAGGGGTAAAACCATAGGGGAAGAAAGAGAACTCGACCGTTCTCTCCCGGGAGTACATCAAAGGTTTCACATCTGATTATATCGTTGGGTACGACCTCACGTGGTCGGCGGACCAGGAAGAGAGGATGTTGGTTTAGTTATTCTTTTACAATATTTTTATGATATTTTGGTTATCTTTTTCGGGTATTATAAATAAGTAAGTAAATAAGTTCAGTTAGTGTTATAATGTTTGGGGTATACTTTTAGGATCCAGGAAGAAAGGTGATACAAACTCGTTATGTGTATTTAATGAAATTCTATTCTATAAGAAATCTACCATAAAAGAAAATCCGTATTTCCATTTATTTATACTATGAAACCAGTGACTACCAATATATTGAGAACTACGTGTCGACAAGAAAAAATAATTAAAAATAACCTTATATCAACTAAATATTACAACATAATCGGAAACGACATGTCGTCTTACTTAGTCAATATGCACAATTGACTATATATATATGTTTATAATATTGAAAAATCTAAGATAAGGGCATATCCAGTAATGTCTCGTAACTCAACTCGAGGGACTCGATGTGTCCCGAGAATAATTAATAGATTATATATAATGACACATATACCCCGAAGGGACCATCGAGTCGACCATTTCTTAAACGGACATTACGTCCTCTGGAACTAAGTTAAGGACCTAACATTTCTAGGGGACCCCTTCCATATCCGATGGGTGAGGTTATAAGAACCCGGAGGTACCACCGAGTCTCCCATTTCTTAGACGGACTTTACACCCTCTGGACCAAGTTAGGGACCCGACCCTTCTGGGGGACCTCTTCCCTTGTCGATGGGTGAGGTCATAAGAACGGACCCCTTAAGTACCTGTCTCCTCGGACCGTCCGATATCCGGTACCTCAAAGTTTCTCAGTCTGTACTCACTCACCGAAAGTGAGTGAATGACACATATACGGTTAAGGTTGAAGGGTTAAATAAAAAGGGGGTGGGAAAGGGGGAACCATTGGAATTTAAACAAAAGATGTGGACACTGAAATAAAGACGAAACATTTATTCAAGTAACATGGCAAAAAATCTAAGGTGTATGTTCGTTATATTATACTATGGAGAGAAAAATACTGAGCAAAGTGAGTCATACTGTTATAGATTCAGTAAGAACAACGACATTTACCGTAATAAAACAAGAAAAAGTTCCGACTCATGATAAAGAAACGTATATACATGATGTAGAAGAAATAGGTAAGGAGGTAACTACCTGTGAATCCAACGAAGGTACAAGTCACGTTTGGACAACAAATCATTAGATGAATTTTTGTTATTTTTCAGTACCAACAGTTCTCTCCTTTTCGAAACTTCAAAGATAAGTGTCAGATATATATTGTAGGACCGTCAGACATGGACTTTACTCAACCCTGTGTTCTCAAGTAAATATTTCTCCGATTGACCTTTCACCTTATATAAAATGTATTTTTAAGATAATGTATAACACTCTGTTCTTAAAAGTGGTCCTGGGCTTCAGTTGAATGAGATTCTAAGTGGATCACATGAAACATGACACTCAACTGGACATTAATAAGTGTTAACCATTATAATGAAAAAAGGGACTCCTTGAGTGAAAGACTAAAAGTCGAGTAAGAGATGGATCGTTCATCGAAAATCTTTGTTCTAAAGATGTATTATCTTATATAGACGAGGTAAAGATCTAAACGTCTGGACATAATCCAATGACAGAGACTTTCACTTCCTTTCTTGTCGACAAATCCGACACCCACGGAACCAATATATCAGTAGGTGGATGAACACACATCTCGGAAGTATTAAACTCTTTGTCTAACGGTGACGTCTTATACGACGTTTCGAAGATTGAGATTACATACCCTTGCTCCTTTACTAACAAGTAAATATTTAATTATGTTATTACATCAGTGATTAATGACTATTTAATGGTGCATATCATGTATTAACATGATTTGTAGTCCTAGATTCAAATCTTTCTGAGAAGATTGTACATATGATAGTACATTCTTAACTTATCGGTCAGATACAGACTGCGTCCCACGTCGTACGAACCCCGACCACGTACCCCTACTGGGTCTCTCTACAACACCCCTCCCTCCACCCTCCCCCCAAGTACAAACCCTTGCGTACATTCTTAATTTCTAAAATTTTAAATTTTTTATTTTTTGATTTTTTTTTTTCAGAAGTTTCATATCTTCTGTTATAGTTCGGATGGATACAATTAATTTTTTTTTTTATAGTCACCAAAATCGAGTCGGTCAGTTGATTAACACACTGAACCCGAACGACGAATCAAAAAACCGTATACAAACAGTATATATTTTGCTTCCGTTACTTGATTTACTATGACTTCAGGAAAATTTCAATTTCTATAAACCTGTAAATTTTTATAAGTGGTTTCATACTTACCACCGAGGAACTTCACTTACCCCGTAAAGACAGTATTCGAGAATGTACAATAATCTAACGTTCTAAGGACCCACACTCCGTCACGTGGACTATGGATAAGTGTCGTCTCCTCACTTGGACGTCAATTCGACAGTCGTAGACCTTAGTGTTCCAGGGTCCCCGTGTCTCTTAAACTCGAGGTAGGTCCGTCTCGTCTGACCCTCTACCGCCTAGTACCACCGAATACGTTTGACCTCAGGACCAGAAATCGCATTCCAGTGACCAGTTCAATGTCCCGTGTGTCTAAGACCACACCAACCCCGTTCAGAGTCGAGGTTCACGACTACCTACGACCATCTTGGAATCCTCCTTTATGACTTTCACACCAGGACGGTGCAAGATCTCCCGCGAGTATCCTTGTTTGTTCGTTGTCCTGACGTTGGGTACCCGAATAATCATTCCCTAGTCGCCAAGATTCGAGGTCTTTAACAGAGACCCATTGCGTTTGTCTTTTAATTACGGTGACTTCCTGTAGACCATCCACTAGTCAAAATCTTTTTCGTCTTTCGTCCGCCGGCACCCTTAGATCATCACTTTTGGCAAGGTGGTGGAGTAGGGACGCGACGTCGACAACCATTCACTCGATGTCGACCAAAGTCACTCAGACGTGCCCTAAGTCCAAATCTCCCCCAAAAGGTGTACAGAGCCGAACACAGTACGTTTGAGGAAAGTCGATCCTTCTTTCCGAAGAACGAACCAAAAAGTCACAAGTTATTTCTAACATGTGTTACCTTGTTTCTTTAAGTGTTTTCCTTTACTTCTACAAGAAAGGTTTTCGTCCCCTTGATTACAGGTGAAAGAGCTATCGTAAATCCTGGTCCTAAGTCTAAGTTATCTTTTGGCCTTACTGTTAGTCTTTAGTCACGTCCTTCGGACCACACACTTGGTGTGTGCTTCTTAACAGACATGTCCAACGCCCGTACACTTTGGGTCTCAGGGATCAACTGTCCTTTCGTTTGAGGATTTATTAGGTGATAAAACCTTAAAGTGTCTGAAGTCTGAGGACTTCCTGACTAAATAAATACCGTCCAGTCGTTTAATTTAATCTCTTATATTATTTCGTGCTACGTCAAAGGTCGTACGTATTTAATACCAATTGTAAATAATTAATAGTAATTATATTGACCTTCTCTAAGTCCGTCTCTCAAAGTACTACCGAGTTGATACTCAGGTGAATCTTAAATACGTCTTGTATCCCTTATTTTTCTCTATCCTTATATTTATTTCAAACAAATTATAACAGTGTAAGACACACTGAGACCTTTCAAGAATTTGAGACACACAGACAAAGAAGTAAACATTTTACCCCGATTATCTCCATCATCATAACTGGACAAAATCTACCAACGATACTTCCAATTTGCTCGTTTATATATATTTCACAGACCACGTATTATTTGTGATATGTACAGAATCGAGTAGATGAAGAATCCCGATAATAAAATTGAAATGACAAGTGTTTCATAAAAAGTTTCTGCAATAAAGTAAAGTAAGTGTGTTTGTTAGGATACCAAAAACTTTAACAAGAAAATTTTTTCAATTGTTACTTCTTCACCGCAAAAGTAAATATACTTTCCTATCTCGGTCCGGAATAGAAAATTGAGGTTCGTGATCTGAAGCAGTGACCACATTTTCATCCATAGTGTCCTTCTGGAGGTACTTTTCTCCTTTCTCTGTTTTGAAGACGACGAGCCGTCGGTGTAAATAATTCTTCCTCATCAATGTGACTTGTTAAAATCAGATTAGTAAATATGTTTGTAAGTTTTCTTTGTGCAAAGGGTTCGTCTTTATGTCTGTGAGAAGTAAGAGAGGGAACATTTTGACTTTGTATCTACGAGATGCAATGTCTCTCTTTAAGTCTCATATTTATTGAACAGGGCTCAGTACTCTACCGACCCGGTACCTTCCGGGGAGACAAGAGACAGGAAGGTAGGTGGGGTGTCGGGTGGAGGGGAGAGTCGACACTTAGACGTCACAGAAGGGGAGACGCGAAGTAACGACAGAGTACACTCTTTTTGTCTTTTCGAGAGTCTACTTTGGTCTACGTCACGCTCGACTAACTGTCCTGGCTCACGGTCGGTTCCAGGAATGTAGAGAAAAGGGTCTAGTTTCTTTTTACTCAGTTGTTCGCGCCGGATTTGAAAACCCCCCTTGTACGGTGACTCCACGAAATTTAATAAAAGATACAGAAAAAGGACTCTACATTACTCCATATTTCTGTAAAAGAAAGATGGAGTATTCTATCAAGTCTTTACAGTCGACCTAGTATAGGTGTTTGACGTTTGTACTTTATCTCTGTAAAAAGATATGAATGTTGTCTCTTTGTACTAACATCTCGGTTATATCTCTTTGACGCGAAGTGTGTATAATACGGATCCTTAATTGACATTAGGTATGTACCAACAGACTAGAACTAGGAGTGTAAAACTTTCTAAATTGAAGGAAATAGGAGTCTTTCACAATAAGTGTGACCGAATGTTTTGTAGTCTATGTCTTTTCTTGAAAATAGATGAAGTAAATTTATATGACACACGAATCAACACAGACTGAGAAACGCTGGGGCACCTGACTTCGGGTGGTCCGAGGGACAGGTACCTTAAAAGACCCGTTCTTATGACCTCACCTAACGGTAAGGGAAGAGGTTGAAGTAAATGTATTTACAGTGTTTAACCTATAGAGACCCAGAATGACTTCAAGAAAATAAGAAGGTTTATGTTTCCCGATAAAACTAATAGGGGTAGAATGAAGTCAAGCCAAGTCAAGTCAGCGAGTCAGCACAGACTGAGAAACGCTGGGGTACTTAACGTCGTGCGGTCTGGAGGGACAGGTAGTGGTAGAGGGCCTCAAGTGAGTTTGAGTGCAGGTAGCTCAGTCACTACGGTAAGTCGGTAGAGTAGGAGACAGTAGGGGAAGAGGAGGACGGGGGTTAGAGAGGGTCGTAGTCTCAGAAAAGGTTACTCAGTTGAGGTATACTCCTCCTGTTTCGTGACCTCAAAGTCGAAATCGTAGTCAGGAAGGTTCCTTGTGGGTCCCGACTAGAGGAAATCTTACCTGACCAACCTAGAGGAACGTCAGGTTCCCTGAGAGTTCTCAGAAGAGGTTGTGGTGTCAAGTTTTCGTAGTTAAGAAACCGTGAGTCGGAAGAAGTGTCAGGTTGAGAGTGTAGGTATGTACTGGTGACCTTTTTGGTATCGGAACTGATCTGCCTGTAAACAACCGTTTCATTACAGAGACGAAAACTTATACGATAGATCCAACCAGTATTGAAAGGAAGGTTCCTCATTCGCAGAAAATTAAAGTACCGATGTCAGTGGTAGACGTCACTAAAACCTCGGGTCTTTTTATTTCAGACTGTGCCAAAAGTGACAAAAGGGTAGATAAACGGTACTTCACTACCCTGACCTACGGTACTAGAAACAAAAGACTTACAACTGGAAATCCGGTTGAAAAAGTGAGAGGAGAGTGAAAGTAGTTCTCCGAAAAATCGAGGAGAAGTGAAAGACGGTATTCCCACCACAGTAGACGTATAGACTCCACTAACTATGAATTACCTCACATTTAAAGGGTGGTGACATTAACAGTGTTTGTACACGACCCACACAGATTTTACTTAAGGATTCTTTTTCATATGTGACCTCAAAATGACAGTCCCATTGAAATAAGACATGTGAATTCAAAGGTGAAAACGTCTCTATCCTGTACCGTCGATGTTCATCGGTTCACGAGTCTCACGTCAAAAACAAAACACAATAAAATTTGAGTCCAAATCAACGAAATGTTACAACACAATCAAAGATGACGTATCGTTTCGTTTAGTCAATGTGTACGTGTATATAAGGGGCAAAAAACCTAAAGGAAGGAAAAATACAGTGGTGTCTTGTCACTGATCTCAAGGGTCATCCAAGAGAAATCAATAAATAAAATATGTAACATCACATATACAGTCTCTTCCGCTACCGTGGGGTGAGGTCATGAGAACGGACCTTTTAGGGTACCTGCCTCCTCGGACCATCCGACGTCAGGTACCCCAGCGATTCTCAACCTATACTGACTCGTAGAAGTGAAAGTGAAAAGTGAAAGTACGTGACCTCTTCCTTTACCGTTGGGTGAACACAAGAACGGACCTCTTAGGGTCCCTGCCCCCTCGGACCACCCGACAGTAGACACCCCAGCGTACCTCAGCCTGTGTTGACTTCGTTGAATCGTCATCGTCGTCACATCTACAGTTAAAGGTGGAGGGTTAAGTGGAGTTAGGGAAAGGGGAGGAACTACAGGTATACAAACAAGAGGTGTAGACACAGAGATAAAACTCACGTCTGAGAACTGAGTCAACAAGTAACGGAGAAACCTAGAACCGAGACTAAAAACAAAGGTCGGAACACTAGTACTCGATTAATGAATGTACGAGACACGAACGAAGGAGTAGGTTGACCCGATTATGATGAATAGAGTATTCTAACAATCTTCCTAATTCGTTTTATTATTTACAGTTCTTGACTCACTTCACAGATCGTGTATGGTTTGATTTACGACTCATAATACTGGTCTGAATTGTTTACTACCACGTTTCCGTGTACCCAATCGATAATGCACACCTTCTCTGAGATAAATTTTCCTTTCATCCAGTA
This sequence comes from Capra ibex, assembly GCA_006410555.1. Lineage (NCBI taxonomy): Eukaryota > Metazoa > Chordata > Mammalia > Artiodactyla > Bovidae > Capra > Capra ibex. Next base: position 4,722,393 of record SJYO01026388.1, on the reverse strand, counting down.
TTCGGTTCGAGTATGGTCGGAGTCTTTAAAAATTGAAAAGTGTACCTTTATTATAGTTATGTAGCTAAACCTCGACCTCTGTAAGAGTGTAAAGATATTAGTGAAGATCGAAAAAAGAAAAACCATATTAGTCTTAAGGACATAAAAGAGACAGATCAGAAACCTTGAGAAAGCATCTGAAACAGTCTAACGAACTACTCTACGGATCAGTCGATACCGTTCGATTGAAGAACCAGTGCACGGTGACACCTTTCCCTGTTTGGTGTACACAATTACCTGACACCAATGAGGAGGGTCCTCTCACTGAACCGGGAGCTCAGGAGATCTTTGACGTGAGACAGGAGTTATGTTCAATTGAAAGTTGTGAATTCCTGCTGCTCCATACAAAATAGTTTACTCTCTGTCATAACTCTCCAAACCTAGAGAAAAATGCCTTCCTTACAACTTCAGCTCACACTCAGACTTTCTCTTTCTTCTTGTTTATGTAGGAGAAGGCACGACCACCTCACAGACCACAAAGCTCACAAGGACTTTGCTAATCAGTAAGTACTCTTACAGAATCGTTCAACAATTTCGATTTTCGTCACTGCCAAGCCAAGGGAGTAGCGTAGTCCCCACGACAGGAACCCAGTGAGACCTCTAGTACCATTGAATTCTTTCTGAGTTTTTCACCACTTTTATTTAATTCGTGTTGGCAACTCTTGTCCGGTAACAAATGGTTAATAAGTAAATATTGAGTGGTATAAGGTCTTCCTCGCTTTCTTCTATCTTAAAGTTGAGGTCCCAACTCTTTGTCTTGGTACATTGATTCGATACGAATAACATACATATTTTTGTCTAGAGGACCTTATTTTCTTTATAAGACTATGATAAACCCTACGAATTATAGAGTAGAATATTCATTGTAGGACAGACGTAGAGACGGACGAAGAATGAGGTATGATTCTGATTATGTCTTTCGATATTAATCAAATATAGAGAATTTGAGTCTAATATTATTACAAAATTTTATGGTGGTTGTCTTTCATTAATAAAATCATTTCCTTGATTTTCACATTTCTACAAGTAAAAATTTCACGATAAGTCCAACTACAAATATTTTGACGATGAGTAAAATTCATTTAGTACTTGTTAAAGCAAAAGGGCTTAGGAGGAAACCTTAAAATTCCGTGAGTGACGACGACGACGACGACGATTCAACGAAGTCAGTACAGGCTGAGATACGCTGGGGTGTCTGCCGTCGGGTGGTCCGCGGGGGCATGGACCTAAGAGGTCCGTTCTTGTGACCCAAGAACTCACTCACTCAACCCAATGGTAAAGGAAGAGGTCACGTACTTTCACTTTTCACTTCAGCGAGTCAGCACAGGCTGAGAATCGCTGGAGTACCTGGCGTCGGACGGTCCGAGGAGGCAGGTACCCTAAAAGGTTCGTTCACATGACCTCACCCCACGGTAACGGAAGAGGTTCCGTGAGTGATCCCTTCAAATTTTTAAGTCATTAAACCTTACTGACTTAAAGATGAAAGACTTACTAAAACATACGATTGTTCGGGAGGACAAAAATGTTTAAACCCCGAGGTGGGATCGGAAAGACAAGGATTTCGTTCAGACCACACCCCGGGATCTTGAACATAAAGATTATCCAAGAGTTCACAACGACTACGACGACAGGACCCCGGGTGTAAAGTCTTGGTGACGAAATACGGCCTCTATTGAGTCCAATCACAATAGAGACATTTAGAACTGCGATTTTACCTAAGCGATACTCTCCCCTAAACGATACTCTCCCTTTACCATTGGGTGAGGTCATCAGAAAGGATCTTTTGAGGTACCTATTCTCCGCGGACCGTCTCACATCAGTACCCCAGGATTTCTTATCCTATACTGACTTGTACACACACACACTGTGTGTGTCTCTTATGTTGATACCTGATTTTATGTAGTCTTCAAGTGGTGACCAATTTATCGATGTTGTATTTAATCTAATTTTATAGTTTTGTTTCATAATATTTAAGTCTTGTACCTAGTAATATTTTAGTTAATACTACAGAAATTACAATCTGATTAAAAAAAAAGGTTCAGAACGAAGGATAATCATCAACTGAGAATTTTGTTGCATCCTGCGTAAATATAATTTACTTTCTGTTCTCTGGTTCCAATAAAGGATACATAGTTAGTATAAGATACCATAAATCTGTTAAAAATTTTCTCATCGGGTAAATAACCGGTCTATTTCAATCACAACAGGTTATGATATTTATTAAAATTTTATTACTTAACTGAAAGTTTTTATTATTTTTAGGATAGATAAAAAGTCATAATCCATTTATAGTAGTAGGATTATTAGAGGAAGTGGTTTCTGTTTGATAACTACAACAACCCAATAATATGACAACACTCAAAGTACTTAACGGTCCTGTCGACAATTCCTCTCACCTGACGTTTCTGTTTTAAGGACCCCCGTTTTGGGTTCACCAAGGAAGGACCAAACAGACTCAAGGAGTAGAGATTTTACCTTTCTTATTGTAATGGAGAGTGTATCCCAACAACCCTCTTAGTTTGCTCATTTATATACATTTTACGAATCTAGTCACATAGACAAATAATGTTTATATACATAAAACATATATTATTTATGATATACTCACATTGTGAATTGTGAAAATACTAAAGGAGGTAAAAGTCGTCAGAAGAGACAGGAGAAATAAAGGGTAGGATAGGATGTAGGTTAAAGTAACGACTTCCACTGACGGTTCAGAAGTAACGATGTTGTAAGGATTTATGACAATTAAGATCGAATGTGGTAAGAAAAATGGTAAAATAACTTTGTATACAAAGAGTAAACTAGTAGAAAAGTGATCGTTCTCTAAATCTGGAGTTATGATTTATATGGTGTGTTAATTGTCACAATGTCTGTCTTTGTGTCCTATTACTTCCTAATTCGTAGGCCAGAGTAGCGAAGTACCCTTTATCTACCCCTTTGACACCTTTGTCACAGTCTGAAATAAAAAAACCCGAGGTTTTAGTGACGTCTACCACTGACGTCGGTACTTTAGTTTTCTGCGAATGAGGAACCTTCGTTTCAATACTAGTTGAATCTATCGTATAAGTTTTCGTCTCTGTAATGAAACGGTTGATTCCAGGCAGATCAGTTCCGATGCCAAAAAGGTCACCAGTACATACCTACACTCTCAACCTGACACTTCTTCCGACTCACGGCTTCTTAACTACGAAAACTTGACACCACAACCTCTTCTGAGAACTCTCAGGGAACCTGACGTTCCTCTAGGTTGGTCAGGTAAGACTTCCTCTAGTCGGGACCCTAAAGAAACCTTCCTTACTACGACTTCGACTTCGAGGTCATGAAACCGGTGGAGTATGCTTCTCAACTGAGTAACCTTTTCTGAGACTACGACTCTCCCTAACCCCCATCCTCCTCTTCCCCTGCTGGCTCCTACTGTACCGACCTACCGTAGTGTCTGAGCTACCTGCACTCAGACTCACTTGAGGCCCTCTACCACTACCTGTCCCTCCGGACCACACGACGCTAAGTACCCCAGCGTTTCTCAGCCTGTGCTGACTCACTGACTTGACTTGACTTCATAACATCTTTACTGACTTCAACACAAATGTATTTTCACTTTTCACAATCAGTGAGTCAGTACAGGTCAAGAAAAACTGGGGTACCTTACATTGGGTGGTCCGAGGAGACGCGTACCTTAAGAGGTCCGTTCTTATGACCTCACCCAGTGGTAAGGGAAGAGGTCCCGAGAAGGGTTGGGTCACTGACTTGTGTCCAGAGGGTGTAACGTCCGTCTAAGAAATGGTTGACTCGGTGGTCCCTTCGGGTTATGGTTTACCTTTAGTTTACATAGAGGTATAACATGTGACTACTACTGAGGTTTTAGAATAGAAAAGAAAACATTATTTATATGAAAAATTCCGATTAAAAGTCTGGTACTTCGACACTTCTGATGACCTTAATAAGAATCCCAGTAATACAATGACTGAATTTCGAGTGAGACGAACGGTGTTTTGTCCGGTTATTCAACCTCTACTTCACAACCCCTTTGCTTATTACTGATAAACCTTTCGACCGTCTAGTTCTTCTACCGTCTAATTACAGAGTCGTATTGGTAGAATCACCCCAGACCTACAGTCCAAGAAAATATCTAAGTCTCTCTCTCACCCCACTCCTTCATTTCATTTTTCCCGTCCCAAGTAACTCCGTCCGGTAATACATGTGTGTCATAGGAAAATGACTTGTTTTCGTTTTCCTTCGTTTCCAATTTCCTTCTCTTTGTAGGGTTGTCCCTCAGTCTAAAAGCAAGAAGGGACATTGTTAGTACAACCGACTGACGTCCCCCTTTTCCCGGTGACGACAACGAACACATAAATGGTTGGAGAAGATTAATAATGCCTTCTTTCTCCTACCCCACTACAGTACCCTAAATATGTCTAGAAGTCTCAACGAGGGTCCTTAAGTTATGATTTTTTTAAGGAAGATTAAATCCTAGATTTTATAGGGAGAATGCAAGTTGATCATGCACTCCACCTTGTTTAATAAACGGGATTAAGAGATGGAAGAGTACCTAGGTGACGGTTGACGGTACATTGAAGTTTATAAGGATGTATTTCATCTCCCATGAATAGACAGGAAAAGGAGACCCGAACTGGGAAACTACATGGACCAGGTATGTACACCCGCCTTCATTGTCACATATCAAAGAGTCGGATCGGGAAAAGGAGAGCGGATAGACGGTGATGGTATCGTCTAGAAGAGAGACGAAGGTGGACCCTTGGTCTTATTCGTGTACACCTGCTTTTGTTTCGGGACATATGTTGTGTCTCAGATTGGGTCACCCTAGACGACTCTCAAAAGTCGTCCGCGTCTACTTGACTGGGGGTGCACTGGGTGTCTGTAGACTCTTTCGTTGAAAATAACGACATATGGTAATTCTGAATCACCAAGAAACAATATATTGTTTCAACTGACTATTCTAAAACAAAGTCATAATGTTTTTTTCCAAAATAGAAAACATCTTTCTATCTTTATTGAGGTGTTTATACATAGTCCATTATTATTACTAAAACCTTTTATGGTTACTGTAAGTCCTTTCCATTAATTGAATACTTTGCTATAGTGTATATTAATTATTTCGTTTAAACATAAACGATGTAACGTGATGTGCTTTCATATATTACATACGATTAATTCAATCAACCAATATTAAAATTACCTTCACACATTGACTCTTTAGGTTGGTTATGAAATTTATTCATATTTGTATGAAAATTATTTATATTTCATATAAAGATCTGTCTACAACCTTAAACACTTTTACAGGAATTACAGAATTAATGTATATTATTGATGTAAAATTGTCATTGTCCTTATAAAATATATTAGTTGTCTGAGTTTTGTTTGTAAACAACTTTTTGTTTACCTTGTAAAATTTACTAATCATAAAAGTTTTCCTGAACTGTTTATACAACTAATACACTTTAATATACAACTAATATACTTTAATTTCGAAATGTTTACGATTGTTGAAAAGACTCTTTAGGTTGGTTATGAAATTTATTCATATTTATATGAAAATTATTTCATATAAAGATCTGACTACAACCTTAAACACTTTTACAGGAATTACAGAATTAATATATATTATTGATGTAAAATTATCATTGTCCTTATAAAATATATTAGTTGTCTGAGTTTTGTTTGTAAACAACTTTTTGTTTACCTTGTAAAATTTACTAATCATAAAAGTTTTCCTGAACTGTTTATACAACTAATATACTTTAATATACTTTAATTTCGAAATATTTACGATTGTTGAAAAGACAAAGATGTACTTGGGGTAGATTCTGTTATCTCTCATTCACTTTGATTCTTTTTTTCAACTTTTTTTAGAATAAATATTGGTGAATAAAATTTACGAGACAACTATTTCATTGTTTTGTATTCTATAGAAGACAATGGAAAATCGTGGATCATTTACTTTTAGAAAATTTTACGTTAAAAAATTATTCTTTCTGTTAATTACCAGGTAAAATCTCTTATTGTCTCGATCTAACGTAACTCATTTGTATAACGTTATGTGCCAAGGTATCCTGACCCCCCCCCGTAAGAGTTGACTTTGACCGACTAAAATCAATTCTTTATACTGAGTATTAGAAAAATATGTGTCAAATTCTAATAATTTAAGTTAATTACTGACAGTAATCCCTAGGTAAATTTTACTAGTAAATTTTAATAAGAACTTTTGTAAATTCGTGTTCTAGAAGTATATAAGTTGAAATCATACGAAGACTAATAAACCATTTGACGATTCCTTCACTCAGTAAAGGTTGTCAAGGATAAAGATGACTCAAGTTCTCTTACGGGTCAGAGGTGTTTATTTTTCATTTGTTTCCTTTACGTAGTCTCTCAAACTTTTGTCAAAGTAGTACAAAGACTTCTTTAAAGAACTAAAGGACTAGGAGTACGGGCCAAGAACTTCTCAACAGAAGAAACAAAAGGAAAACTTCTTCAACGAGGTCTTGGGTCTCGTGTCTCTTGTATAAAAGTATCGCACGGTGTAGTATTAACCGAACATGGATGTCTTTTTGTTGTTTGAGGAAAATTTTTTATGACGTCATCGAATCGAGTCTTTTTCGGTTTATTTCCCTAGTTTATATAAAAATTGTTTTTCATTTTGTGAACTGAATAAATTGTGGAAGACAGAAGGACAAGGAAACTAACCCCAACCTCTCTTTCTTTTTTTCTCTTTTTTTAAAGGTTTTGGAAATACTAGAACCACGTACTCAAAGAAAGCAATGTAAATGTCTCAAGAGATGTAACAACGATATTAAACAATGACTCTACTTGGACTCTGGTGTGTCTCAAGAGAACCGTTTCTCAGAATTTGAGTGGTTCAGATACACAACTTAAGTTGGAGAGGGGTTTCTGAAAGTTTCGGACTATGAAGACAGTTACTATAGTCCTAGAAACAACCGACCTAAGATCCTTGTGTAAAGTTTTATAGTTATATTGTGTCAAGATTTCGTGAATCCCAATACTGGACATTCGTTGGTCTACATTAGAGTAGGACCTCTACCTTACTGAGCGAAGGAATCGTCAAATGGTTTACTAGTCTTCGTATGTTCGGTCCTCCCTCATACTAATTTAAACTTAGTCTATGTACCAGTACTCTTTTTTGACACATACAAAGAACATTTTTAATAATAAACCAAATCCACCGACTTTCACTCTATTTAGTTTCCTTCGGGATTTTTCACGTGTTTCCTTTTGTCTTCTTTCCCTTATGTTCTTCTTACATAGAAGTTGTTCCGACAGACTATTTCTTTGTTCATATATGTCTATTGACGATGAAAGATAAAAGTTAACTCCATATTAACTGTTTTGTAGTATAATCAAAGGACATATTTTGTATGACTGTGTCATAAACATATATGACGTTTTACTAAAGGTGTCCTTCAGGTCAATTGTGGTCGTGTGTCAATGTTTTAAGAGGGCACGATTATTTAAAGTTCTGACTAAAAGGATCGGTGAAATTTTATACGTTATGTCCCAATAATTGGTATCAGTGGTACGACATGTAGGCGTAAGTCGGGAAAAAGTAAAATGTTGACCTTTAGACGTGGAAACTGAGGGAACTGGTTAAGACGTGGTCTTAGAGTGGTGTCAAGTGAAGTCAAGTCAACGAGTCAGTACAGACTGAGAAACACTGGGATACCTAACGTCGTGCGGTCCGGAAGGACAGGTAGTGGTTGAGGACCTCGGATGGGTTTGAGTATAGGTAACTCAGCCACTACGGTAGGTTAGTAGAGTAGGAGACAGTAGGGGAAGAGGACGGGAGTTACAAGCGGTCGTAGTCCCAGAAAAGGTTACTCAGTCGAGAAGTGTAGTCCACTGGTTTCATGACCTCTAAGTCGAAGTTGTAGTCAGGAAGGTTACTTGTAGGTCCTGACTAGAGAACATCCTACCTGACCGACCTAGAGGAACGTCAGGTTCCCTGAGAGTTCTCAGAAGAGGTTGTGATATCAAGTTTTCGTAGTTAAGAAACCACGTTTCGAAAGAAGTGTCAGGTTGAGAGTGTACGTGTGTACTGATGTCCTTTTTGGTATCGGACCTGATCTGTCTCGAAACAGTCGTTTCATTACAGAGACGAAAACTTATACGACAGATCCAACCAGTATTGAAAGGAAGGTTCGTCATTCACAGAAAATCAAAGTACCGACGTTAATGGTAGGTGTCACTAAAACCTCGGGTCTTTTTGTTTCAGACTGTGACAAAAGTGACAAAGGGGTAGATAAACGGTACTTCACTACCCTGGTCTACGGTACTAGAATCAAAAGACTTACAACACGAAATTCGGTTGAAAAAGTGAGAGGAGAAAGTGAAAGTAGTTCTCCGAGAAATCAAGAAGAAGTAAAACAGTATTCCCTCCACAGTAGACCTATAGACTCCAATAACTATAAATAGGGTCGTTAGAACTAAGGTCGAACACGAAGTAGGTCGGGTCGTAAAGAGTACTACATGAGACGTATATTCAATTTATTCGTCCCACTGTTATATATCGGAACTTTATGAGGAAAAGGATAGACCTTAGTCAGACAACAAGGTACAGGTCAAGATTGACAACGAAGTACTGTACGTATGTCCAAAGAGTTCTCCGTCCAGTCCACCAGATTACAAGGGTATAGAAAGTCTTAAAAGGTGTCAAATGACACTAGATGTGTCAGTTTCCGAAACCGTATCAGTTACTTCGTCTTTATCTACAAAAAGAACTTTAGAGGACGAAAGAACTACTAAGTTGTCTACAACCTTAAACTAGAGACCAAAGAGACGGAAAAGACTTCAAGTACCAAGTACATAACGATTTCGGACCGAACCTCTTAAAACTCGTAATGAAATGATCATACACTCGACTCACGTTAACTCGTTATCAAACTTGTAAGAAACCGTAAAGGAAAGAAACCCTAACCTTACTTTTGACTGTCAAAGATCAGGACACCGGTGACGACTCAAAAGGTTTTAACGACTGTATAACTCGCGTCGTGAATATGTCGTAGTAGAAAATTCTAAACTTATCGGGTTTACCTTAAGGTAGTGGAGGGGATCGAAACAAGTATCACTACGAAGGATTCCGGGTGAACTGAAATGTAAGGTCGTAGAGCACGATCCACTCACTAGTGTGATAGCACTAATTGACCCAGTACTTCTATAAAGACATGACAAGAGGACACATAAGAACGGTGGAGAAGAATTATAGAAGACGAAGATAGTCCAGGGATGGTAAAGACAGGAAATAACTCGGGTAGAAACGTACTTTATAAGGGAACCATAGAGATTAAAAGAACTTCTCTAGAGATCAAAAAGAGTAAGATAACAAAAAGAAGATAAAGAAACGTTACTAGTGACTCTTTCCGAAAGAATAGAGAGGAAACGATAAGAAACCTTGAGACGTAAGTTTACCCATATAGAAAGAAAAAGAGGAAACGAAAAGTGAGGAGAAGTCCAGTCAAGTCAAGTCAGCGAGTCAGCACAGACTGAGAAAATAGAAAGAAAAAGAGGAAACGAAAAGTGAGGAGAAGTCCAGTCAAGTCAAGTCAGCGAGTCAGCACAGACTGAGAAACACTGGGGTACTTAGTGTCGTGCGGTCCGGAGGGACAGGTAGTGGTTGAGGGCCTCAAGTGAGTCTGAGTGCAGGTAGCTCAGCCACTGCGGTAGGTCGGTAGAGTAGGAGACAACAGGGGAAGAGGAGGACGGGGGTTAGGGAGGGTCGTAGTCTCAGAAAAGGTTACTCTGTCGAGAAACGTACTCCACCGGTTTCATGACCTCAAAGTCGAAACTGTAGTAAGGAAGGTTTCTTGTGGGTCCCGACTAGAGGAAATCTTACCTGACCAACCTAGAGGACCGTCAAGTTCCCTGAGAGTTCTCAGAAGAGGTTGTTGTCAACTTTTCGTAGTTAAGAAGTCACGAGTCGAAAGAAGTATCTGGTTGAGAGTGTAGGTATGTGCTGATGACCTTTTTGGTATCGGAACTGATCCGCCTGGAAACAACCGTTTCATCACAGAGACGAAAACTTATACGATAGATCCAACCAGTATTGAAAGGAAGGTTCCTTATTCACAGAAAATTAAAGTACCGTCGTTAGTGAAGTGACGATAAACATTCCGAAGGAGTCTGTCGGTAAAACGAAAAACGTAAAGAAAAGGTACCCCTACCAGAACTAGGGACAGAGGACATGTTACAGTACTTGGAGGTAGGTATCAAGTAGTCCGTGAGATAGTCTAGATAAGGGAATTTAGATAAAGAGTGAAGGTGACATATTAATATTCCTCAAACTAAATCCAGTATGAACTTACCAGATCACCAAAAGGGGTGAAAGAAGTTATATTCAGACTTAAACCGTTATTCCTTAAGTAGTAGACTCGGTGTCACGTGAGGACTAGAACAAAAACGACGGACATATCGCGAAGAGGTAGAAACCGACGTTTCTTATATTAGTTAGACTAAAACATCAACCGGTCGACCACTACAGGTACACATTACAGAAGAGAACACAACAATCTTCTCCCACAAACGATACTGGTTACACAAGAGAACCGTTTTGAGATAATCGGAAACGGGACGAAGTAAGACATGAGGTTCCGGTTTAAAAGGACAATGAGGTCCACAAAGAAAGATGAAAACGTAAGGTCAGGGGATATTACTTTTCCTGTAGAAAAAACCCACAATCAAGATTTTCCAGAATATTCAGAAGTATCTTGGCAAGTTGAAGTCGAAGAAACCGTAATCATGAACCCCGTATCCTAACCTTTGACACTATACCTTACCAAACGGAACCTTTGCCTATCTCTAGTGAGACAAAAACTCTAACGTAGGTTCATGACGTAAAACCTGAGAAAAAAACTGGTACTACCGATGAGGTAAAGAAGACTCCCTAAGGACGGGTGTCATCATCTATATTACCGGTAGACTTAAGTTAAGAGAGTAAGGTCAGATAAAATCAAACGACTAAGGATCTTACAGCTGCAAGTGAGAACGGTAGAGGATGAACTGGTGAAGGTTAAACGGAACTAAGTACCTGGACTGTAAGGTCCAAGGATACGTTATGACGAGAAATGTCGTAGGCTGGAACGAAGATAGTGGTCAGTGTAGGTGTCGACCCACAACAAAAAAGAAACCTAGGTAGGGAAGAAAGAAAGACTTAAATGTAGAGGTGACTAGAGGTCATCGTATGACCCGTGGATGACTGGACCCCTCAAGTAGAAAGTCACAGGATAGAAAAACGGAAAAGTATGAGAAGTACCACAAGAGTTCCGTTCTTATGACTTCACCAAACGGTAAGGAAAGAGGTCACCTGGTGTAAGACAGTCTGGAGAGGTGGTACTGGGCAGGCAGAACGACCGAGGTGTACCGTGTCGGATCAAAGTGACTCTGACAGCAGGTACATTAGTCTCCCGATCGTCAGACGTCGCACCAAAGTCAGACAGACGGGAGACTACCAGAGAGAGTCACGGATGGTAGAATGAACCCAAAGAGAATGGAACCTGCACCCCATAGAGAGTGGAGTCCTTTGGTGTTTAGACAAAACATAAACCTCGAGGCAACAAACAGACCAAAAACCAAGGTGTATATTTTCCCTGGTATGTCACAAATAGAAAATGATAAACTGAATAAAGTAAATCGTATTACGGATTCCAGGTAAATACAACAACGTTTGTCTTGTTATGGAAATAAAAAAATACCGACTTATTGTCAGTTTAAGTATGTACATATACATGGGTTAGAAATAAATAAGTGAGTACCTACCGTAAATCCAACAAAGACACAGAACCGATAAACCGATAACATTTATTACGACGTTGCCTGTATCCCCACGTGTATGGAAAAATTTAATCACAAAGTTCAATCAAATGTGGTCATGAGTCCTCACCCTTGACAACCCAGTGTATCATCAAGATAAAAATTCAAAACTCCTTTGAGGTGTAACAAAAGGTATCACCGACGTGGTCAACTCCAAGTGTAGTCGTCACGTGATCTCAAGGGAAAAAGAGGTGTAGGAGTGGTAGTAAACAGAAAACTATGAGGTCCTCCACCACTACCTGTCCCTCCGGACCGCACGACCCCAGCGTTTCTCAGCCTGTGCTCACTCACTGACCTGACTTGACTTGACTTATTGGTAAGATTGTTCACTTTCCGCTATAGAGTGATACCAAAATTCAAAGTAAAAAGACTACCAATCACTACAACTCATAGAAGAGTACATGGACAACCGGTACAAATACAGAAACCTTTTTACAGATAAGTCGAGAAGAGGATAAAAAATTAACTTGACAAAAAACTATGACTCTATATATTTAAGAAATACATAAAAACTATAATCGGAGAATTGTCTATATAAGTAACCTTCGGCGGTCAAAGGGACCACGGAGTGTACCATTTCTCAGACGGATGTAACGCCCTCTGGACCCAAGTTAGGGACCCAACTCTTCTAGAGGACCTCTTACTTTACCGTTGGGTGAGGTCATAAGAACGGACCTTTTAGGGTACATACCTCCTAGGACCATCCGATGGTAAGTACCCCAGCGACTCTCAACCTGTGCTGACTCGCTGAAGTGAAGTGAAGTGAAGTGAAGTAACCTTCCTGACTACGACTTCGAGGTTATGAAACCGGTGGACTACGTTTCTCGGCTGAGTGACCTTTCCTGGAGTTACGACCCTTTCTAACCCCCGTCCTTCTCTTCCTCTACTGTCTCCTCTGCCGACTTACCATAGTGACAGAGTTACCTGTACTCGAACTCGTTTGAAACCCTTTATCACTTCCTGTCTCTTCGGACCCTACGATGTCATGTACCCAAGTGTTCCTTAGTCTTTTGTTATACTAAACGTTTGTAAAAGAGAAACAATTAAAAGAAACGAAACGACTTCGAATGGGGTATTACTGAAGACTAAAACCATACTTGGAGTCTTTTATCGACGGTTCTGATTACGGTCCCTCGAGTAAAGGATACAAAGAAGGTCCTCAAAATTCCCACATTTCGTCCGTCTCACACAGAACCAAGGAAAGATGAACGAAACTCTTAGAGAGAAACCCGTACCAATCAAGACGAAGTTCCACCCGACCCCAGGGGACTTCACAGGGTGAAAAGGTACGACAACACCTGAAATGAAATGGTCTTAAACAGACGAAACCCAAGGTGAAAATGGGATTTACGAGTAAGAATATTATTAATTTACCTACTTGAGAACGAGGTTCTACAAATGTAGTGTATTTTGTAATTGAACTGTAATTGAGGAGAGAAACCTCTCATATATAAATTGCATGTTCGACGTCATCGGAAGGACGAGTTGCACTGATTCTACCGTACAGACTCTCCCCTCCAGAAAGGATATCAAGGGTTTAAAATAGTGTGACCGTCGACGGGTGAGACGGATTAGTATACAAGTCTTCGAAAGACTTAATCACGTATTCGACTTATTTTTCATTTTATTGACCATAATTGTATTGTCAACTATGGGAAGATGACATAAAACCCCATTGAAAATGTAAGAACCACAGTTTAATCTGACTTGGTGTGGTCATGTCCTTTTAGGGGTTGTCTCTATTTTATATCAGTGGACCTTTTACGAGTTCACGAGACGGACTTGTGTATGGTCCTTCCCTCTTCCTTTGGGTCTTGTGTTCGTACTACCGAGACGTGTAAGTTGTCTTCCGCTAGTCGAACAGAGAGATAGAGTCAGAAAATCTTGACTTCCTTTCAACTCTCCGTCGAAGATATCAGGGTACTGATGAATAATGAGAGGGTAAAGCATTTGATCCCCCAGAAGTCTTCTCCTTTATGAAGAGGTCATCCTTTTAGTAGTATGTAAAAACATCCAATGAAAGTCTTAATTTGTACAGAATACAGATAAAAAGATAAAGACTCAACCCGGACACATTCAGTTTCATATGATTGTAAATAGACCCATCATTTCTTTATAATTGTAAAGAAATGTACGACGTCTTACATTGTGAATGTAATACTTTAAGTACGATGTCTGTTTACCACGGACAAAGGATTGACAACAAAGTCAACTTTAAGTCAGATCCAATTGAACTGTAAAAACATTTGTAAATAATAGAAATTTCGTCTATTTCGATGAACAAATGGGAAAAGGGTAAGGAGGGAGGAAACAGTGGTTGTCTTGGAGTCAAAACAAGTCTTACTGTTACCTAGTTGATTTTTACAGATAAAAGGTCAGAGAGAATTCCGATTAAGACCAGTTTGTCTACATTTATATTCACCGACCCATCCCGAAGACCCTTTCGACAAATTATCGTCCTTTTGGGTCACCTTCGGGAAAACGAAAGAGAGAAGTGGTGACAAGGACGAACCTTCTTTTCCACGTTATGAACCTCCAAGTCGTCGGTATGACACTTGTACTCCTACTTCCGACGGGTACCTAGTCACCGTTTACGGTCTAAGATCTTCCGTGACACATCGAGCTAAATGGGTACTTCCTACTGACATAGAACGACGTGACACGGTCCCAAGGGAAGAAGACAAAACCAGAAAATTTTAGTATTGGAACTCTGAAGTAGATCCGTCCTTCCTTTAATTTAAAGGAAACAGAATCTTTCCACGACGGACGACAGAGACTGTGTCTTCATGTCTCTACGGATTTCCCTGTTTCGATCCGTGGGGGACCGTCGGTAGTGTATTGTCTTCAATGACATGTAACTCCACACCGAGTGTCAAATGACGACTTTTGACTCTTGCATTGTCAAGTAATGTAAGTTGTCAAACTGTTAAATACACCCGGTCGGTTCTCGTGTGTCTTCATGTCAGACTGTGAAAGTCTTTATTCGTACGTGGATACCTTTCCTACTTTTGCGTTGTACTGTAGTAAGATTGACGATGTTTACGTTCTCTACTTCCTCTTTGGACCTAGTAATGTCCCGTCCTCCGTTTAGTCTCTCAGATCCACGGATTAGATTTACAATGTAATTTACAAGTGTCTTATATTATACGGTGACCGAGGGATAGGGTGTACGGTCTGAAATAATCTGTTTCCGTTATTCATTCTACGTTAATATTATTCATCAAAGATTCTCTTACTTAAGTTGTGTTATGATATTTCCTTTTCCAGTCAACAGTGGCACTACTAATTCACTTTTTGTATGGGGATTCAAAATTTTTGAGTCGGAAAAAATTGATACTCTTCCGTCATCTAAAGTCAGTTCCTCGACTCCTCCTACTTCAATTGAGAGATGGTCGATGAATCATACGTCGAAATCGAAGACTTCGTGTCCTTTTCCGTCACTCTCTCGGGTCGTGCTATGACGTACGCCGGGTCCACGGTTGTCACGGACTCTTGTGTCTTCTTGGTGTACGTATTATGTGTGTGTGTGTGTGTGTGTGCTGTGTGTGTGTGTGTGTGTTAGTTAGTTACTTGAATACAAGCGTCGTCTTAAGATGTTGGAACCACGGTCTAGGTATGACTCCCTCGTCTTCCGTTTCCGACTAGTCTCGACTCATCAATTAATGCCTTCTAAAGAATCTCTACTTAACCCTCGGTTCCAAGTTTCCCTCGCTTCCTAGCTCTGACCAGTTACTGGAAAACTAGTTTCACGGTTCAGTTTTTCTTATTTTTCCTAAGTTACCCGTAATTAGGCAGAACGAAGTAGGTCTATTACCGTATCAATTAGACGGATTTTGCGACGTAAGGTCACTGACCAAGGTTCCCCGAATACAGATTAAACACCCATTGAATCAAATTTTCAAGATTTGATAATTTCCCCGGTCGTAAACCCTAGAACTGTAAAACGGTACAAAGGTTATCCTTCATCAAATTATTCACACTTTGTACATATGTATTTTTATAGTTAATTTCCCTATATATACTGTATTAATTTTTAGACAGAAGTAATCGGAACAAATTTTTTACTACCAAAAGAGTAATTGGTTGAAATGGATGAAGAGACTTTAGACAAAGAACTCCGAGTTATAATTTCTGTCGTGTCCTAGTGTTTGAAAGTTCATTCATAATGGATAGTAGTAGTAGCAGTGATACAAAAATGGGTTTCACTTTTTCAATAGTGGAAAAGGTATTCCAAGAGACTTCGATCTCTTTTCGATGACCATAATGAGTTCATGACATGGTACCAGTTGACAACCCTCGTAAAGGTCGAGTAACACTTGATAAGGACATCTCCACTCATTCTCAGACTGTTACGTGGAAATAGAAGAAAGGAGATGGCTCCTTTGGGAAGTATCTGTCGTCAGTCGGTCGTCTGTTAAGGAAAATCGTGTCTTCGTAGTATTCACAATCAGTGAATCAGTACAGGTATTGTTCTTTGGATTTACATGTCAATAAAATTGTAGAAAGACTATAATCTTCCTGGTCCCTTCTCCTCATACAAACCCAATTTGTGTCGTAAAAGTTCCTTTATATTTTTTCCAGGTCAATGAACTGAACACACTCTACCTAGTTTGACAGGCTCAGAGTAACAACAACAAGCCAGTGATTCTCCACAGACTCAGAACACTGGAGTAGTCGTACGGTCCGAAGCGACGGGAAATGATGGAAGTCCTCAAACGAATTTGAATACAGGTGACACAGGTACTACGGTAGGTTGGTAGAATAGGAGACAACGAGGGAAGAGGAGGACGGGAGTTAGAAAGGGTCGTATTCCTAGAAAGGGTTACTCAGGCGAGAAGTGTAGTCCACCGGTTTCATAGCCTCGAAGTCGAAGTCGTAGTCCGGAAGGTCACTTAAAAGTCCCAACTAAAGGAAAGTCTAACTGAGGCACTAGAGGAACTAGAGGAACGTCAGGTTCCCTGAGAGTTCTCAGAAAGGTCGTGGTGCCAAGTTTTCGTAGTTAAGAAACACGAGTTGGAAGAAATGTCAGGTTGAGAGTGTAGGTATGTACTGATGACCTTTTTAGTGTCGACTACTCCCACTTTCTTCTCTCACTTTTTCAACTGAGTTTGAGTTGTAAGTTTTTTGATTCTAGGATCGTAGGTCAGAATAGGGAAGTGCCGTTTGTCTACCCCTCTTTCATCTTCATCACTGTCTAAAATAAAAGGACCCGAGGTTTTAGTGGTCCCTGTCACCGACGTCGGTACTTTAATTTTGTCCGAACGAGGAATCTTTCTTTCGATACTGTCTAGATCCTTCGCATAATTTTTGGTCTCTGTAGTCAAACAGTGTTTCCAGGTATATCAGTTTCCGTATCCAAAACGCCATCAGTACATACACTCTCAGTCTGGTGTTTCGTTCGACTCTCGGTTTTTTAAGTCCGAAAGTTTGACACCACAACCTCTTCTGAGAACTCTCAGGGAACCTGACGTCGTCTCCTAATCTACCCAATCTATTGTAGTGACTGAGTTACATGTCGATAGACTCATTTGAGACCCTCTATCACTTCCTGTCTCCATGGACCACACGATCTCAGGTACCTCAGGGTTTCTCAGTCAGTATTTACTGAGTCCGACTTACTCGTTGGTAAGGTAAGACTCTTTTGAAAAAGTGATAAAATATTGTGTTACAATTTGAATCAGAGTCCGACCTTTACCGAAGGTTCGTAAAACTCCTCGTTTATCTATTAAATAAACAGACCTGAAAGTAGTGTCATCAAGAACTGTTTCACCATATTCGGTCTACTGAAACAATAATGGTGTTCTTACATAATGCACTCTCTTGTCCCGAGTGTCTGTCCTTACTTTCGTCCCTGTGAATCCAAAGACAGACGGAGTGTGAGGTGAAGAGCGGGAAGTTAGGATAACGTTTGTGTCTGACCCAAGGAAGGACACGGTCTGGGGTGATTCATACCCGTAAGTTTCTCATCCTGACCTAGCGACAGATATGATCCTCTTGAGAAACATACGTAGATTCCTCTGTTTCTCAAGAGGAACATATCTATTCCTAGGTCAGGATGAGAAACTTGCGGGTCTGAATCGCCCCAGACCGTGTCCTTCCTTGGGTCAGACTGTACTGAATCGTCGTCGTGGTCGTCGTCCCTCTTTCTCTGTGCTAACTCAGTGTGTGTGTGTGTGTGTGCGCGCGTGTGTGTGTGTGTGTGTGTGCCTCTGTTTCTTCATCTTTTATTACCGTTACGTCTCATGCACGGACGAGATTCCCGATAGTCAAGTCAAATCAAGTCAGTGAGCCAGGCTGAGAAACGCTGGGGAACCTGACGTCGTGTGGTCCGGAGGGACAGGTAGTAGTTGAGGGTCTCGAACGAGTTTGAGTACAGGTAGCTCGACCACTACGGTAGGTCGGTAGAATAGGAGACAGCAGGGGAAGAGGCGGAAGGAACTTAGAAAGGGTCGTAGTCCCAGAAAAGGTTACTTAGTCAAGAAGCGTGGTCCACCGGTTTCATAACGTCAAAGTCGAAGCCGTAGTCAGGAAGGTCACTTTTAAGTCCTGACTAAAGGAAATCCTACGTGACCGACCTAGAGGAACGTCAGGTTCCCTGAGAGTTCTGAGAAGAGGTTCTGGTGTCCAGTTTTCGTAGCTAAGAAACCGATAGTTAAGGTCTCCCGATACCCCCGAGATTTCTCTCGACTCAGAACACCACACTCTTCTGTGTCTTCCCGTCCTTCGCTCGGTCAGTACCTACTGCTGGGGCGCCCGAGTGACGGAGGAACGAAGAAAACCTCTCTACTGAACTTACAATAACAGTGGTGTTCGATTCGTGGACCACCCGATACCGGTGTCCCGGGAGCCACGGACCACCTAGCCGACGGGACTCCGTGTGCCTCTCCGACCCTCGAATTCCTCCCCCCTCCCCCCTACAACCGTTAGGGACTTTGTTGAGTGACCCGTCTCTCGGGCGGGGAGGTTGACGAGATTCCAGCACGTTAGACTGAGTAGACAGACCACGTACGTCAGTTTCCGGTTTAGTCCAGATACACAATTTTAGAGTTTCTGACACAAACCAAGATATCCCAGACGACGACAAAAATCATCGATTTGGCCCAGGTCACGAAAACACTTGGATACCTGATATCGGACGGTCCGACGAGACAAGGACACTAAGAGGTCCGTTCTTTTGACCTCACCCCAACGGTAAAGGAAGAGGTACCCTATCAGGGTTGGGTCCCTAACTAGGGTGCAGAGGACGTAACCGTCCGTCTAAGAAATGACAACTCGGTTGTCCCTTCGGGTGTACTCCAGATACCAGAGAACTTACAGACTACGAATAGAAGGACTTCCTCTTCCGTTTCTCTTGTTCTCTTTAGTACTTTCATCTTGACCCTCTCCTGTATCACGAAGTGATTCACTCCGGTGGGGATGGTGTATTAGGTCTGCCTCGCGCTCGTGTTCTTTGTCCTCGACCATTTTACAGACCACATACAATCTTTGTCTCTAGGTGTATCGGTAATAAATACCGTTTGTGCACAGGTTTCTCGGTCACCCCTATTTTAGTTGTTCGTTAGAAGAAGAAATCCTGACATTTCTATAGGTTCTGTCGTAGTTTTGGGTGAATTGGTCCGTCTTACGTCCGTGGTCTGAACGACCTTATCTTAGTTACTGGTGGGTCCGGTCTTTTCTGAGAGGATCTCCGACGAATCAATGCGAAACTGGTCAGACGGTTTCACCATTCTTTTCTTCTATATAAAAATTCTCGTGACCTAGGTTTCGGGTCCTAATCACTGTCATTCCCCCACCTGAGTATTCACTGGTCTAGGAAAGATTATGAAAGCAAACCTTTGCCTTTCGATTTAAACCGGGGTCTATTTGAGTGACTAATTGAGTGTTTCGTGTTGTTTTACCCCA
Source organism: Capra ibex (assembly GCA_006410555.1). Lineage (NCBI taxonomy): Eukaryota > Metazoa > Chordata > Mammalia > Artiodactyla > Bovidae > Capra > Capra ibex. The sequence goes on along the minus strand of SJYO01026388.1, from coordinate 4,702,611 downwards.
ACATAAATGTCTTTAATTTTCGAAGTTGTGTAAATAGGGAAAAAATGGGGACAAAAGTTATAGACAGTGGTTACTGACTTAATTTGGTCAAATGATCTTGAGTGAAACTTTCCAATTCACTTCGACGTGTTGTTGTGTCTTTTCAAACCTTTGTCTTCTGTTTTTTACATACACAAGAGTACTTGTCAAATAGAATGATAACTGTATCTCTGACCATATGTCGTTTCACTCGCGATGTAAAGAACAAGAAAGCAAAAAAGTTTTTAGGTGATTGGTGGTGGAGAAGAAATTTTTAGTCCAAAAAAACTCTGTATTAAACTGTATACCATTTTGATGGGGAAAAGTCAGAAATAAAAGTACTTAAACCATTCAGTGAAAATTCTTGTTCCTTTACCGTATTATCTTTGTTAGAAACTTATCTTCTTTTTCGTTATCACGATATTAGTACACTATAACAAATTGTTGTAAAATTTACAAAACGACGGAAGATCAACTAAAAATAATTTATATACATATTTAAATCACCCATAAAAAATGATGATATACTTCATGAATATATTGACATTGATATTATTGATGTTAAAAATGGACTTCCATGAGATCGCTTAAAAATTTTTTCCTTTCTAGGTTTACCTTACGTCTTTTAAATCTTCTTCCTTGATCTGAAGTTTGATACTTTTTCAATTAGACCAAACTGAAAAAGGTAATGAAAGCACGATTCTTCGATAACCCCTTTACGTAGATAATGTTTTCACGATTCACCAGGATTCCTTTCGAAACCATAGATCTCGACTACTTTCAGAGATGGACTACTGTTTACATTTCTTTCCTCATGTCTTTGTCTCCTAGATCGGAACGTGTGAGAGGAAGTTTCTTGCAGAGTCATCTATGACGGTTGACATAGTCGCACACATGTACGACTCTACCTTTAATATGTTGTTACTGTTCTTCGTACCGAAGTATGACCTCTTCCTTTACCGTTGGGTGAGGTCATAAGAACGGACCCTTTAGGACACCTGTTTCCTCGGACCGTCCGATGTCAGGTACCCCACAATTTCTCAACCCGTGTTGATCGTTGACTCGTGTACCGAAGTTATATGAAATTTGCAGTGTTCAAGTTCCACCTTAATGTATGTACTTATTAATATGACATTCTCACAATAACATAACCGTAACGAGGACCTACTTTCACTTTTCACTTTCACTTCAGTGAGTCAGCACAGGCTTGACAAACGCTGGTGTACCTGATATCGAATGGTCCGAGAAACCAGGTACCTCAAAAGGTCCGTTCTCATGACCTCACCCAACGGTAAAGGAAGAGGTCCCCTAGAAGGGTTGGGTCCCTAGCTTGGGTCCATAGGGTGTAACGTCCGTCTGCGAAATGGTAGACTCGGTGGTTACACGAGTCGTGTATTAGAATTACCTCTTACGACTCATGGACAAAATTTGATCGTTACCGAATATTCCTTTTATTTTATTTAATACCCTTTACTTCAATTAAATTTACGTAACTTATACTTTTTAGTCTTGTTGAGCCATATGTATATAATTATGTGTCCAATATTTTCACGAAGAGTTGAAAAAAGTATATACGTGACGTTTTGTTTTTTAGTTCATAAGACTCCGCATGAGTGTAAACATTTTGTCTAGTCAATCAAGTAAATTGGTCATGATATACATGAACCAATATACAAGTATTCTTTAATAAAAGTCTTTTTTTTTTTACAAGGGTTCATTCAACTAATAGTGACTAATTAAAGTTTCTTCAAAAATTTTATTTGTGACTTGTGTAAAATTTACATTGATATAAACAAAGAATTAAAGTTAAACTTTAATGTTATTTAAAATGGAAAAAAATCTTTGATACGACGATTGTAATCTTTTGACTAACTAAGAAATAACTTTAAGTTGGGGTTTTACATTATAGACCTAGACAATATTTTTACTATAATTACGAGATTTTACTATATAAGTGATTATGTTGGTTTTTGAGAGGTTTAAGAAGTTCTTTCACCAAAGTCGTTAATTTTTTTTTACTTATAGAATGAGTTTTTGTAAAAGTATGAACTTAAGTTTTACATTTCTTTACGTCGGCAAAGAACAGTTTACAAGGTGAGATCCTCTTATTTCAGGTGAAGAGACCTACAGATTGAAGATCTGTAGTTGATAGAAACCTTAAACGTCTGGGACTCTGTCTTTACCGGTGGTCCTCTGACAAAGACCACCTGACACGTGCACTGACGTCATCCCAGTGACTCCCATTGATTCCTGTTTCTGATACTCACACCAGGAGTCAGTTTGGGAGTCTTAAGGGGAGTCCGTGCGTAAGACTACCATTGTTCCTGTCTCCTCTCTCACGACGGGGTGTTCTCCCTTTCACTCTTGTGTGTCGTTTCCTTTCTGATCTTTTGGGTCTGACCCAGAAGGTCTTACCTTTTCCTCAAGGTCTACGAAGTCACACGGAGATTCCTATATTGACTCCGTCGTGTCAAGTTGTCGTCCCCGACCAAGACTTTTTACATATTTACTATGAACTATGTAAGTCAAATTATTTGACTTAAATGATATCGTAAAGTTATTGTGCAATTTCAAATTTTTCATAGAAAAAGTACACCTTTTAAAAGAATACGTCTTATCAATGAAAAACATCACTAGAATCTCCTACACTACATGGTAGTCTTTGTAATAAATAAAATCGTATTGATTATTCAGGGACCCGTAATAGGTATCTTTAAATGATGTTTTATCAATAAGAACCGTCATGTGATCTTTCAAATCATCGTCACAGAAAAGTTTCTATATAAATCCCCAAAATTCTTTTAAGTCTCTTTTTCATGGGTTTGATCTATGTGTTTAATAAAATCTTTTTCCATATATGTGTATATGTCTATGTGTGTGTATGTAAATATATATAGACACATATGTTAACGTATATTAAGTATGCCTGTATTAATGAAGGAAAATCCTAAGTACTCATACGTATATTATAAAGTCGTTATTATTACAAAATATATGTATCAGAACTTAGTCAATACCTTTTTGAACGTGTCGGAAGGTACTTTATTCTTGAGACCAAATTTCGATATAATAAAAAGTATTTTCACATCCTTTTTCTTTAAGTCATTCGTGCATAACATATTACTTCGTAAACAGAGTTGAAACAGGAACCTTAAAGGACTCACTTTCCTCACAGAAACACTAAATACCACCCCAGGGACCGGGGATGTACTCTACTCACTCACATCCGCTACCAGTAGGCGTTGTGGTTGGTACATTAATCTTCTGACTCCGGACTCAGTCGGACTGGAGCCCCTTCCACCCCTGACTTCTGCCTCAAGTTAGTACACCAGTAAGTAAGTGAGTTAGTACAGATGCATTCTTTGAGGTTATTTTTGGGACCGTCCCCCTTGACATTTCTACCGCCTCCTTATCCTGCCCTTCTGGTGAAAGAGAGAGTGTTTAAGGAATTTTCTTGTAAAGTTGCGGCTCGTTTGAGGTGTTTTGTTGAAGACGTCCGACCGTCTCCTGTAGTCTTTTGGTCTTTTCGTCTGGTAACAGAAGTTTTTCTCCATCCTTTTTTATGTTTTCTGCTTTTTCCTCTGTTTCCTCCACCCCTCCCTCGAGGCAGGACCCTTCCCTTCGGGCAGGGCCCTTCCCTTAAAATTCTTCTCTCTAAAGGTTTGTGGTCCTTTGTGAGACGGACGACTCAGAGACCGCTCGGAACCTTTGTGTCTCCCGTTGTATTGTCCTTCCCTTTTTATTTATTAATTAAATTTGGTTGTCTAATGTTCGGGTTGTCATTGAGGGGGTCGTCTTTTCGTCGTGTCTGCGGACGTAGGCGGTGTTTGATCACCCCCGTCCCGTCCCTTCGACCCCTCCGCGCCCGACGTCACGAAACATTCTTAGCCCGTCCTTACGGGGTGCGCGTTGGTCTTGCTAGATTGCTGTTGCACCTTCTTTACCTGTTTAAGAATCTTTTGATGTTAAAAGGTTTTGACTTGGTCCTTCTTTATCTTTTAGAATTGTCTGGGTAGTGTTCGTGCCTTTAACTTTGACATTAGTCTTTAGAAGGTCGTTTGTTTTCGGGTCCAGGTCTACCGAAGTGTCGACTTAAGATGGTTTTTAAAGCTCTTCTCGATTGTGGATAGGAGGAGTTTGAGAAGGTCTTTTAACGTCTCCTTCCATTTGAAGGTTTGAGTAAGATACTCCGGTGGTAGTGGGATTATGGTTTTGGACTGTTTCTACAGTGAATTTTTCTTTTGATGTCCGGTTATAGTGACTACTTGTATCTACGTTTTTAGGAGTTCTTTAGATCGTTAGTCTTAGGTTGTTGTGTAATTTTTCTAGTATGTGGTACTGGTTCACCCGAAATAGGGTCCCTACGTTCCTAAGAAGTTTTATAGNTTAACTTTTTATTTTCGGTATACTAATAGAGTTATCTACGTCTCTTCCGGAAACTGTTTTAAGTTGTAGGTAAATACTATTTTTGAGAGGTCTTTCGTTCTTTTCTTCCTTGTGTGGAGTTGTATTATTTTCGATATATACTGTTTGGGTGTCGTTTGTAATAGGAGTTACCACTTTTTAACTTTCGTAAAGGGGATTTCAGTCCTTGTTCTGTTCCCAC